>JAJJWW010010252.1:0-370764 GCA_023531295.1 Papaver armeniacum | reverse complement strand
AAAGAAGCTTCGGATAAGGAGGCCCAACCACCTAAGAGCTTCTCCAATGGATGTTGTATGTATTTCCTATGTGGCAACACAAACAAGACATCTTTATTCCAAATTTTCCTTAAATTTAGGTGAAAAAAGTTATTCATCTCCAATGGTGTTGTTTGTGATCATTTTCTTATTAAATGTAAATCTTATGTTTAGTAATTTTAAGATTTTATTAGATCTAAAAATGATTATTTATTGTATTAGAATTAATTTTAGTAAATAAAATATATTTTTAATTAACAAATGGTGACTAGGATGGTAGACAATGTCAAGGGGAATGTGGGAAACTAGACATTCCCCTTGACATTTTCCACCTAAAGTCATGCATGCATTGATTATGACATCCGGGTTGGAGAATGATTTTAGAGAACATGGATGTACATCCTAGATGGATTTTGACATTTATCTCCACACACATGCCATTGGAAAAGCTCTAAGGGCTAGGCACTGAGATCTTACAAATAATTTGGGCTACATAAAAACATGGTTTGCGCTTAAACCTACTAACTCCAACCAAAAAATATGCTAAGGGGTGTTATTTTGGAAAGATGAAATACCGGTTTTACCTTTTATTCTGAAATAATATATATTATTATGGATTTCATTGCATACAATTCTCTACAACTTGAATATTTCCGTTGTGGGAAAACTCCAGAACTTATTAACTTATGTTTGATTCGAAGAATTGTGCTTATAAAAAATAACCCGAACCGTCCTTTTTTTTGTTATTTAACCATAAAAAATGATCTAGTTTGATAATGAATACTTTTTCATTCTGGTTTTATAGTCGGTCCGAAAGAGATTGGGAGAAACACCCTATTTTGCAAGTAGATAAAATGAGAAGTAATAAATGACATCATATGAAGCCTGGCGAGATTGGGGTATACCCAATTTCAAGGGGACATGGTGTGTCATTATTAAAAAGTGTGATTTTACTTTAATACCCTTGAACTAATTAAATTTTAAAAATATACCCATTTCTTAATTTCATTAACCCTAAAATTAAAAAACTAACCAACTCTTAATCTTCTCTTCTTCTTCATCTTCATCTTCCATCAACCAAAGCCATATAAAAATCTTCAACTTTGATTTTCCAAAAAAATTGTTGACTCTACCAGCGAAAAGAAGACTATAAATGATGTTTAAACTCAAACCCATCATTGTGTTGTGTGATTTGATTGTTATATTAGGTTAGAAATCGAAAATTATGATTTACGTGTTTTTGGCCTAGCAAGGTCGTAACATGCATATCTTGCCGACTTTTCATAATGACCATGGCGGCGATCAGAAATTTTTCAACAAAATTTTTTTGAATACCTTGTTTGCCAAATACAAATTTTAAGGGTATTTTTTGAATACCTTGCAGGCCAAATACAAATGAAGGGTATTTTTTGAATACCTTGCCGGCCAAAAACAAATTAAGGGTATTTTTTGAATACCTTGCCTACTAATAAAATTTTTATGTCATCTCCTCGTATGTCAAAAAACAAAAGTCGGCAAGAAATAAACGATGAAGATCATCTTTTTTCGGATGATCTTCATAGTCGACCTTGCCGACTTTTCATACTTTCGTAATTGAAAGTGTTGATTTATTCTTTGATTTTGAGTATGATTTCATATAACAGATTTACAATCCCCTTTTTAGAAGTATTTCGGTTGTGTGCTTCATTTTCGTTGCAAGAGATATTCTCAAAAAAAAAAAAAAAAATCATCAAAAATCATCCCACAAAAGTTCATTCAAAACCAAAATTTCATAACTTAAAATCATAAGTTTTAATCTATTCAATCAATTTAAACTTAATTAATTAATCTAATCAAAATTTTAGTGTTAATTAAACGAGGGCAATTTTGCCATTTTGAAAATATTTGGTTAAGGGGTGACCTCTTTTACTTCAAAATGACCCTATTTTGTATCATTGGGTATACCCCAATTAGTTTGGGTATACCCCAATCAAGCCAGGATATGAAGCCCCGGGTGATTTTACTTCATCTTTTATTAATTTATGTTATGTGTTCAATAATTTTGTGAGATTTCTTCAAAATATGGTTAATGGCGGCCACAAATACTGCAGGTGGTTCATCCATTTAGTGAAGAACGCTATCGAACATGAAAAACATTTGTTCAGAATTTATCTCCAATGTTATGTTCGCCTGATGTGATTTTAACAAGTTGTAGAAAGTGGTGGTAAATGTATCGCTTGCGATTCATCACTACCTCTACCTCAACCACCTTGGCACATATCGTGAATGATAGAGGAAATAAAAATCAAATTTCGACAAATCCCGCAGGCGGCTATTCAACACAACTACGGGGAAGGAAATTTATATCAAGCAGCAGACGAGTTGGCCAATCATGTAGCAGATGGAAGTCAAACAGGGAATTTATCAACTAAAATATGAGACCAGGAAATCCCATCTTTTATTAGTCAAATTCTATTTCATGATTCCGTAGGCACCACATACTCACGAAAAATTGTAACATAACTCCTTTTATTTAATAGCATGCTTCAAAAAAAAAAGTATATCTCGCTCGGCACATATACAAAACAAAGCTTGGATAACTTAGCCTAGATAAAGAGTGGCCAAGATTTGTCTAGGAAGAAGATAACAGTTGGGGTTTGTTCAACTTAACCATTTTAAATGTTTTAATAATTAGTATCCCATTAATTGCTCATAATGAATGATTAATTTAATTTTATTATAAACTAGAAATAACCCATTACGTAACGCCACGGCATGAGCCGAAATAATAATTTGTTATAATGATTTAATAATTACTGCCAACTATGGTAAGATTTATTTTGACCTATGTGAACTTGTAGCTATGAAAATCAGCATGAATACAGACTATATTATCAGGTTTTTCTGACAGACTATATTACAGACAAATTCATTTGTTATTTGATGATGACAAACTCATCATGAATTATCTGGTTAGGCTGAATATTGCACATTTCGTATTAGTATTTTATGATATTTTTTATGATTATTTCGGATGGTATGTACGTGTATATACAATTACCTATACTTTCGCTTTCCCTATCATTCCGAAATTAAAATGCGAACAAATTGAGAGAGAGAAAAAGTCTGCACAGAATATTTTAAAATAAATACGATATGTTAGCCCGAAATTTACGCGAGTCTGTATTTTCTTTCTCCGAAAATTACTGACTTTCTCAAAACTAATAACTTCCCTCAAATTTTCATCGATCTCCACTACGTATTTGGTTTTCACTTCACATAAGTTAGTGAAACCGTTCAAATTTCTCTAACTAAATGGATTATAACTCCATTTTATGATTTTCCATATCATATCAACTGAAAGTTTTGGAAATGGCAATTCAATGATTTCGTATATCAGATTTGTGGTGCGTACTACGTACTTGGTCGAAGAGAAAACATGCAAAACTCATTATGTAACTATGATTCTTTGTACATGTTTATCAAATGAAGGGTTTGATTCATACGAATGTAAATGTTTGTTGTGATTCTTTGCACCAACATCTTCATATCACCAACGTCATTTTCAAGTGATTTTGTGCTTTTATTTTTTTCTCTTCTAGGTATGATATAGGATTTTGTTCTTTATAAATGATTTGTATTTTTTTTATGCATTATTTAAAGAAAAAAAACTGGTTATCATTTAAGTTTGTGGATTTAATTGGACTTTTCTATTCTTAATTTTGAGAAATTATTTGGTTATTCATTTATTTATTTTTATTTGTAGATGGAGAATAACTTGTGACGTAACCGTTGAAAAATATCAGATAACATTTATTTATTTATCATAATTAAAGTTATCTAAAAGTCTTAATTGTTATTTTTTAACTGTATTTAATATTTATTTAATGAAAAGACCACCCTTTCTACTATAAAATCAAAACCAAAACATATATCCCCCATTTCTAATTCAAGACAACCCAATTAATATTATTTATAATAACAATATGTCCACGAAAGAAACCAAATGCAACTCTTACATCCGTTTCTCAAGAGCAAGAACACTAGATGGAGAATAATCCATGTCGTAACTCGTGATTAAGATCATAATTAAAGCTAAAAGTCTTAATTGTTATTTTTAATTGTATTTAATATTTATTTGTGACCCTAATTATGACAGAACCCAATTAATATTATTTATAATAACAATATGTTGCAACTCTTACATCCGCCCAATTGTTCATGTCATTTAAACGGAATCGTCTTCTTTGGATATACATAATCCTTTCTCGCGGCTATTCTTCTCCTTGATGTATTTCGCTAGGATGAGACCGGGATGGCTCGGAACGCGTTTATCTCTTAAAATGTTATCCGAGTTTTTGGTAGAATTCTATCTTGATAATTCAAATTATATAGGTTATGGCATGTCAAGGCTCAAAAAACCCTCCTGTTTTGTATTAAAAATGTCCCCTTAATTAATTTAACAAATACATATTTTTATAAATAAATAATTTTACTAGAAATTGTATTAATTTGTTAATGGTAGTGGAATAAGTAGTGAGTGGTAGAAACGGTGGCGGGTGTTTATGAGTGGTGGATGGGTGACATTACTGGTGGTGTAAGAAATAGTGATGGCGGCTGGTTTTTATGGTGGTGGGTATTGGTGAATAGTAGTGAACAATAATAGTTTTTTGTTTTGAAAAAACAGGCAACATTGCATTATGAAAGTTGTAGTTGGTTATTTTCAGCACGATTGGTAAGGTCAAAAACCAAATATTTCTAAGTTGATACCAGATCATATAAGACAATATGATCATGATCGCTGGATCACCCAAATGGTATCCTTACTATATTTGGTACTCAATCGAATAAATCATGGTTTTTAGTGTTGAAACAAAATTGATTAAAATGTAAAAGAGAATATAACAAAAAAAAAAAAATGAAATAAATTAATTGATGACTTAAGTTTGTTCAATCTAAAATTTATACATGACTATTGTGATTAAAAATTATAAGCACACCCGGCTGCAGAGGATGACACGGTGGTGGTGGGGGGAATAAGTGGTATCATGTGATTTTGTGGTGGTGGCGGGTGATGGTTTGTAATATATTCTGCTAATTATGTGTTTCCACAAACTGGTTAACATTATAAAGCAAAGAAGATGTGGCTGATCGTCTTAATGGTAAAACAAACTCGGTTAAAATATATGAAATTTAAAAAAAAAAAAAAATATTCTAGGATGTCATGTTATATGATGAACTGTATGATTCAAAATCAGTATATAATAAAATAACTCATTATTGAGTCGTACTGTTACAACACGGGTTATATTCTAGCTAGCTAATTTTTTTTAATGTTCCTTTGTTATGTTTATAAAAGAAAAATCGGCTAAGTTAGTTGATATAAAGAGCGGTCTTGATTTGCACTCCCAATTGATAAATCCACGGTTGTGGTCGATCCCATGAATACACGCTTTAAGTGAGAAATAATGCATTACGTATTCTATTTTTCCCATTTCAAAAATCAAAAGCAAAGCGGAGAAATTTGATCAACTAAAAATAAAAAACCTACGTTCCCATAAAACTACACAATCCACTTTCACTCACATCCGGTAGGAGAAGTGGATTAAAAAACTTTAGTTCCCCACTTTTAAGCAAACAAAAATTAGAAATAAATTTGGGAAGGAGAGATAGACTATATAGACAAAAGGATTTAAATCTAAGAACGTACTTTTGTTCAACCTTCTTTCCTTGATGATTTGGTATCATCCTCGAAATATTTGATATTTGTCTTAATTTATCAATTTTTTTTGGCATCGTCCTCAAGATTTGTTTAGGGAGAAGATAAATCAATGGTTATTTACATAAATGTTTATAAGTGACGTGTATGATTCAAAGTTAGAAATTCATCGAACGGTCTTAATATGTGACTGTACACATATTATTATCTCATGAATTTCTCATCACGAATATTTTATTAATCACTCATAATAAATTTTTTACTAATTATCTTAATAAATATATACTTTTATTATTAAACCGTTTCGTTAATAATTACATCAATAGATATTAGGGATGGTCTGGGTGATGTTTGTGAGTGGTGGTGCATGGAGCCAGTGGTGATAATGATGCCGGTGGAAAAGGTAGTAGTAATGGGTGGTTCTGGTGGTGGTATTGCAGCTGGTCAATGTAGTAGTGTGCAAGGTTTTTCAGTGTCGTTATGACACAAGTGACACTATATTATGAAAGTTGTGCTTGATTTTTTTTAGTGTTTAATAAGCTCGGTAATAATACAAAAGAAAAAATAATAATCAAAAAGTACGGAGAACAATTGTCACTTTATTTAGTAACATAAATGAATGGCACCAGTCAGAATTGACGTAAGTTCTTTTTACTTATTTTTTAGGCCGTGCCGTTACAGCACGGGTCAAGATCTAGTGTAAAAATAAAGTACAACATCGGTATTTGGTCACAAATACTAAACGGATAAAAGTGGAATCACAAAAAAAAGCCATGAAAAACAATAATAGGAAACTGTGGAATCACTGTAGAAAACCATGGACACATGCCAATTGTATAAAAAACAATAATTAGACGGAGTAGAAACTAATCTTGCGTGTTTATGAAACGGGTTAAGTGACAAAATGCCCCAAAATGGACCCCAAGATTGTGAAAATGCTCCGGACGTTAGGGAAAAGATTAAAATGCCTCATTCCGTTAGATTTTCTGTTAGAGAGAGTTAAGTAGTCGAAATTGCCCTTCAGGGTACATTGTTCATAATTCAGGGTTCAATGTTTAAAATTCAAGGTTCGGGGCTTAGAGTTCAGGGTTCAGGGCTTAGGGTTCAGGGTTCAGGATTCAGGTGGTGGTGATGGTGCGGTGGTATTGGTGGTGGCAGCGATGGTGATAGTGGCGGTGATGGTGGTGCTGGCGGTGGTAGTGGTGGTGGCAGTGATGGTGATAGTGGCGGTGATGGTGGTGGCGGCGACGGTAGTGGTGGTGGTGGTGGTGGAGGAGGATGCGGTGGCGGTGGTGTTGGTGGTGGTTGTTCTAGTGGTAGTGGTGGGGATGGTGGTGGTAGTGGTGGAAGTGGTGGTGGTGGTGGTGGTGGCGGCGATGGTGGTTGGTGGTTGTTCGTTTGGTGGTGGCGGTGGTAGTGGCGGATTGGTGCGTTTTGATTAAGAAGGATAAAAATGGAAGTTCAAAACTCCATTGACCGGTCAAGATGCCCATTTTTGATCAAAATGCCCCAAAACTAACGGAATTGGGCATTTTAATCTTTTCCCTGACGTCCGGGGCATTTTCATAACCTTGGGGTCCATTTTGGGGCATTTTTCCACTTAACCCTTATGAAACTTAATGATTAATCCAAAAAGATAATTGATATCACTTAGTTAGGTAGAGCTACGTTGCTGATAACGTCTTATGAAACTAGAAAATAGAGAGGAATACACCGGGTAGAGAGGGATAAGAAGAGATAAATCTTATTATATGTGTATCATAGACAAACATTAGAGCCTGTATTAATATGGCTAGACACAAAGGCATCCCAGTAATAAACGATATTCACCCTAGATATTCTTAACATAATTACACGTTTATAACATGTTTATCTTGAAATCCCAAATTATTTTTCCATCTTGAATCCACTATACAAAGCCTCAAGTTCTTATCACCCCCTACACCAAATCCCCATCTCATCATTGCACCTTTGCATCAATCCCATGTTCAAGCAATTGTAGTCTGTTCTAGAGGACACCGAATTCAGATCAAAGTTCGACGTGGAGGTGATGACTATGAAGGCCTCTTTTATGCATCCGATGTACCATTCCTTATCGTTGGTATGTTCAATCTCAGATCTATTATTGTTGACACAGAAGATCATATTGCATGGGTTCAATCTGGTGCACTGCTAGGTGAATTTACAAAATTGAAGAACAAAATCCAATTATTGGTTTTCCTTCAGGAGTTTGCCCTATTGCAGGTACAGGTGGAAACTTTAGTGGATGCGGGTACGGTGTCATATTAAGGAAATATAACATTGCGGCTAATATTGTTATTGATGCGCGATTATCTAGTAGATGTTCACGGAAAACTCTCAGCAGAGAGTCAACGGGGGACAATTTTTTTTTGGCTATTCAAAGAAATTTTATATATAATGATTTGAATCAGAGGGGAAATGCTATGCAAATCGATAAATTTAGTCGACTCAGTATAAATTTTTTTCTTCAAATTTTCTCATGTTTCTCGTACAATTTCAATCTTATTCGGTCTTATCATTGCTTTTTCAACCAAATACTTATTTAATTTTAATTTCCTGATCTTGATTTTCAATTTTTTTTCTTTGTTTTATATCTATCCTATGGATAACTAATCTTCTTCTTTCTTCCCTGTTTATTTTTGCAGGAATGTTTAATCTTAGGATAGAGTTTGCCTTATTCTCTACAATAGTCATTGCGTTTGCTTCCATTGGTGTATTGCTCGTTGTAGCTGAGTATTCTTCGCGTTTGCATAAAAATTTAGTTGATCAAGATTGGATCATTGCTGAATTGATTGATGGGTATGCTAAATAGGTTTATAATCCTTGTTTTAACTCAGTTCTCTTAGCCAGTTACATTCAGCCACGTGTTAGAATAAAAATACAAAATTCAAATCTCACTTACCCACAAAGAGCCTTTTTTCAAATTCAAAAAAATGTCAACACTTTCAAAGTCAGCTATTTCCTTAACTGAACCAGAAAATCCCGTAATGATATTCTCAGAACTCTGTTATCTTTGGAAAGAATTTTATCCTATCTTTTCATGAAACCCTAAACTAGAAATCCATATAAACCCTTGCTTGCTTCATCTTTTCATTACTCAAAAATCCAAAAACGGTGGTATAAGATTTACTATTCTCAATCAAATTTTTCTTCAAAAATCCATGGCTACTCAATATGAGAATCCTGGTAATGAAAGCAGTAATGATGGTGAAAATTCGAGTGTTTCTCACATCACCTCCAAGCTGAACAATACAATTCTAGATAATGAACTAGTTTCTTATGGAAGCACTGATGTCAATTCAGATGAAGACAACATGGATATTAGTCCGGTTGGTATGATCATCATTGAAGGAAGGATATCGGATAAAGCTGTTTAAAATTAGGTCAAATTTACTTGGTTTTTGATTCCTGAGGAAGATGTCAAAGTGTGGTTGAACTAGATCGAAATATTATAATTTTTAAATATGGTAATAAGACACAATTGAAGAATTTTTTTAAAACAAGACCATGGTGTATTAATGGTTACCTAGTGGTCCTGCATCATTACATTCCTACGGTTATCTATAAGGAATTAGATTGTGATAACCAAGAATTTTGGATTGACTTGAAGCACCTTATGCCTGAACATATGAATCAAAAAATAGTTACAGAAATGGGGAAAATTATGGGTGAAGTGCTGATATTGATCCAAAAGAAGGACTACCTGAAGCAGGAGATTTTTTAAAGTGTGTGTTAAGATTAACCTCTCTACTCCATTAAGAAGAGGCATCTTGGTTATTACTGCCGCATGATCAACAAGATGGGTGAGATTCTTCTATGAGAAACAACCTCATAAACTTCTTCCGGATTGCTACATACTCAAGCACTTGAAAGGAAATTGTTCTGATGCTGCAAAGAAAATAGAGGAAACCCATAAGACTCCTGGCCCTCTGGAATCTATTATGAAGTTTAAGAAGACTAATGTTCCTCAAAATAAAAAGTTTACACCTCTTATGCGACAAAATACAAGAAGAGTTATCAAGCATGCACCTTTCATACCTCCAGCTGATGGGTTTATCATTCCTGAATTTGCACCTAGAGTTATAGAAAGTGGTTAATCCTTGGCTAAATCCGAACATGAATCTGAACCAAGACTAAGAAAAAGACAACGTTTCCTCCCTGAAATTGAGATCAATCAATATGATTTTGTTATTACCAATCAAGCAGTCGATCGATCTAATGAATCCTCACCAATGAAACTGACTGCTAGAGACAACATCCAAGTTTTCGAAAAGATTAAACATTCTGCAAGCAAAGCTGGGAAGCATAAGGTAATCAATAACTCATCTCTCAATTAATTTCAACTTTATGTTAAATTAATCCTTTCTAACTATGATTCATATTTGGTTTATAATTCAAAAAAAAAAATTGGTATCTTAACTTTCTGTTTGAAAATTAAGTTTCTTGCTTGGAATGTCCAAGGTTTAAGAAATAAATTTACAAATAAACAATTGCACAACTTAGTCAAAATTCAAAACCATGACTTCATTTTTCTGTCTGAGACTAAAGTGAACATTGATAAAATGATTTTTGTAGCTCACTCTCTAAATTATCGTAATCATGATTATATTAGTAGGGTTGGTTTAGTTGGAGATCTTATTCTTATGTGGAAGGATGGCATTATCTGTGAAATTGTTAGTGCTGCTGATAACATGATTCATACACTAGTTAAAATTTACCCTCAATCCCCAGAAGTAGTAGTTACTTTCATGAATGGTTCCACCTATTCCGACCCTATAAAGCACCAGTGGAATTTTTGCATGATCTAAGTAAAAATATCAATCAGCCATGTTTAATTATAGGTGATCTAAATTTCCATGTTGATGGAGACACAAATAGCCTTGATAGTTGGGTAAAAACCATAATTAGAGACCCTGGTTTAGTTGATATAGGCTATGAGGGTAGGAATTATACCTGGTCTAGTAATAAGTTTGGAACTGGTACCAGAAAGGATAGATTGGATTTAGGTTTAGGAAATAATGATTGGATATTGTACTTCATTACATCTAAGATTTTGTATTTGAATCATGTAACGACTGACCATTGTCCTATCCTTCTTTTGACTGATTCTATACGAAAACATCTATAGAGACCTTTAAAATTTTTGGGTACCTGGGTAAAGCATGAAAATTTTGAGAACCAAATGGATTTAGCTTGGAACATTAATATTCATGGAAGTCCTACTTTTAAATTTCACAAAAATTGGAGTTCAATAGGACCACCTTGTCTCAATGGAATCGGATGGAGTTTGGTGATATCCAAGAAAATATCAATAAACTTCAAGATGAACCTAAATATATTCAAGATAGTCAGTCCAACAATGATCAACATGATAGAATAGTGATGAGTGCCAAATATTGCATATTTCTATACCTTTTTATTGGCAATTAACTCATCTTTTGTGCTTTAAAATCATATTTTATCCCAAATTTGGAGTTTTCATTGTTTTCAAGAATAAATACTTGTACTAATTAATTTTGTGTTTTTAGGTAGAAAATAAAGCTTGGATGTTTTGAGAAGCCAAAAGAGCGAAGAAATGGAGGCTAGCGACTATGGAAGAGAGACAACACAAAGCTCCCGCAAGAAGACCGTGAAGCGCTAAGGAAGATCGCGTAAAGAGCAGTCGCAATCCGCTTGCGCTCACTCCGCAATCCGCTTGCAAGAGCTACACCGAGACATGGACTTGGTAGAGAACCCAAGAACCAAGATCCAAAATCCAACCCATTTTCTCGCCCGAGCCGTCAGATTTGTTAAAGCTACTTCATCTGACAGCTCATCCTTCAGGACATCAACATATGATGGTCTCGCCCAACACCCTAGTCGCCTATATTTTCTTCCCCTAATCGAACATAAACAACATATTCTTCATTTCCTCTTTCCCTCTACAGCATCACACCATCAATTCCTTCATCTCCTTCAATAACTCCATCTCCCCGACCACCTTTGCACACAACCACCACCATAATCATCAATTAAACCTCTAATCTCTACCTCTCTCAACCTTATCTTCCTTCTTATCAAGAACAGTAACCCTAGAAGATCAGGTTGAGAAAGCTAAGGCTAGGTTTATCTTCTACACTTGAGGAAACATCAAATTAATGAAGTTCAAAGACGAATTGAAGAGGGAAAACGCGTTTTGGTGAGTTGGGTCTCCATTAATTATCAAATTGAATTCAAATTGCGTGAAATTCATGTCTAAATAGGGAAGAGTTTGTTTATGTAAAAGGGATGCCCGGATTAGCCGGTGCACCAAGTTGTAGTTTATATTTGTTTTCAGTATTATTATTATGTTCTAGTTCAATAACTAGGGTTTGGATGAAACCCTTAATCATATGTTAAAATAATTCATGTTCATATAGTTTTTCTTGTTGTGCGTCATTGCTTTAGGAATGATAGTTAGCTAATAGACAAAATGAGCCTGTGATAGGTTGTACTGTAAGAAGACAGCTTATACTAGGGGTGAGTTAGGGAGATTGGTTGATAAATCATCCATTAGAGACCTCTCTGGAAGAAGATCCGTGCTTAGTTGATATAGGAAGGATTAGTTAGATTTTTGATCGAATGAACCTGTGATAGGTTGTACTGTAATAAGACGGCTTATACTAGGGGTGAGTTAGTGAGAATAGTTGATAAATCATCCATTGTATTCTTTCCTGGAAAGGAACAAGAACATAATTTGAATAAGTATTGCCTTAGCATAGGATTAGGAGGTGGATTCAACTAGCCTTTTGTTTACAATCTGCTTTATTACTTGTGACGGGCCGGAAAATTACGCCTTTGGCGCGTTGCCCCGCAGGCCGTAACTCCCCCGATGCGCCATGATGAAGCTACGATCCGGTCCTTAGGGCTAGGCAAATGCATGTCCATTTGCCCTTGCAAGCATGCTCGTGGAACATGACGCAGCTAACTTAGCTTCCACACCGCTCCAACTTACCCTTGTTCTGCGAAGGGTTTATTAAGTAAGCAAAACTTTCTTAAAACGGCAAAAACGACCTTTTGAGGCCCTAAACGATGGAATTGGGATAAATTATGGTGACCATGTGGATCTATATATCAACATGTCTTGATCTTTGGGCCGTTTCCCATCAAAATGGACTCCTCTTGAGCTAAATTACGACATTCGGGTTTTTCGCCTCCAGATAGGCTATAGCTTGCTCTTTGTAGCTTGATAGGAAGTATGAGCATCCACTTGCTGGCATGCAACTAAGCCTCATCAAGTATGGCCACAATCATCTCTGGCGTCGAGCTACCGAGCTTAGATGAGATGAGGGGCCAGAATGTCGCAATCATCTCCGAATTAGATGATATGAGCGACAAAGTGATGGACCGGCAATGCTGCAACTCATTGCGGCTGCCTACGTACCCTTCCCTACTCTAAAGGGATCAAGCACAGACCGTAGTTCATAACGAAGGGACAAGCAACTTATTCCAACTCGTTTGCTAGACCGTGGCCAAGCAATAATGGAAATGGCCTAGTCCGTATAGGCCGTTCCGTCGGAATGCATCCAAGTGATGCATGTTTGGTCCGTAATATGGCATAATGATGCCTAAGCATCAAATGCCCTCTTCACGAGGCTACGCAACTATAAATGAGCCTTAGGCATCATTTATACTCTTCCGTCTAAGCTATGAAGCTTACTTGGTGCATAGTCCGCATATGCACCATCAACCAACTACCCCTCCCTATATATGTCTTAATGGAATTTCTACAAGTATGAAAAGGGGACCAAATATATTTCATCAACTCCCCGTTTACTATTCATGGCCGTTGCCATGTATTTTCCCGATATCCGGCCATGTTGGCAGTTCTCTGCCAACCCGATGTCCGGCCATGTTGGCCGTACACTTCCAACCCGATGTCCGACCATGTTGGCCGTCCTCTGCCAACCCGATGTCCGGCCATGTTGGCCGTCCACTGCCAACCCGATGTCCGGCCATGTTGGCCGTTCTCTGCCAACCCGATGTCCGGCCATGTTAGCCGTCCTCTGCCAACCCGATGTCCGGCCATGTTGGCCGTCCTCTGCCAACCCGATATCCGGCCATGTTGGCCATACACTTCTAACCCGATGTCCGGCCATGTTGGCCGTACACTGCCAACCCGATGTCCGGCCATGTTGGCCGTCCTCTGCCAACCCGATGTCCGGCCATGTTGGCCGTCCACTGTCAACACATTGGCCAAGGGCTAATGTTCCTTTTCCTTCGCAACGGAAGCTTTGGATGAAGCTTCATCTTTTAGCATGCGCCATGCTCAAAACACGGGGTGTTACATTACTTGTTCACTACCAAAATCTTGTCGTATCGACACACAACAAAAACCCTTTTTGTTGCTGCATGTTTAGAATCAGTTTTAATAAGACTTGAGAATCAAATTTACACCCACCTTGTCCCTGAGGATCGACCTGTGCTTGCCTTGTGTTATATTTGGACACCGTGCACTTGCGGTTATCATTGTTGGTATCTTTCCCGACCTACCAAGTTTTTGGCGCCGTTGCCGGGGATGAGAAACATCGATTAAAGAACTTGCTTACGGGCATGCTTTAAATTATGAGCCTCCCATAAACCATGATGTCTGACCGGTTGTCAGCCGACACAAATATAATTACACTTTCTTACTACTCAAAATATATAATGAAGCAAGGGCAAGAAAGGATCGATCCCACAGAGAGGTCTAGGTTGTCAAATTGTTTCGGTTCCCTATAAATAACACCGGTAGTTTTGTGATTTTATATAATAAACTAAATAAAAGCAAATAAAGAAATAAGCAAACAAATCAAATCAAGGATAAGAAGGTATTGGTCATGGATTTCGTCTTCAATCACAAACATGTTTTCAACACAATAACTAGAATTGATATTTTAATCTCAACTTTTATCAAAGGCCCTAGAATACCTTGATCGTAAGTATATCCCACAAATCTCCTCATGTCATCAACAAACACATTAAAAGATGCGAATATGAATTCTACCTAAAGGAACAACCTAACGTGTAAAAGCACTAATCAAGTTTAATTCCCTAGATGCATTAGGTTCTATGAAATCAGGCCAATCAAAGCAATCGAACGTGGAAAGCGCACTAATCCGATTTAACAAAGGTTATGACTCACATATGATCATAAGAATATATCACTACAAACTATAATCATATTTGTGCTACTTGCAATCCGGAATTATCACTTTTGCGTATAATAACCCTAATCTAGCAATAAAGATGAAAGCAAACTCAATCGATTCGCGACTCGACTAAACAAGCATTCAAATCATGTAAAAATATTAATGGTGAATCATAAACGATAATATGAGAGAAAACTAATTTATTGAATTAAAACCCATATTTGGAAATCCAACTTATTCCATAACCAAAAGAAAACTCTAGCTCATATTCATGGAGTTCATAACAAGAAGAAAGAGAAAAGACTTCATGGTTCTAAACCCTAGAAAACAAAATAGAGGCAAAAGATAATATTATAAGATATCCCAAATTGTGCCTAGGCTTCTCTATATAGATTTTTGTAACCTCTTCTTGAAGAAACTAGGAAACCTAATAAAAATAGGAAAGTGCACCTCCTTAAAACTGTGTCCCGTGCATCATACCCCGTGCAAAGTAGGTTGCCAAACTCTGGCCAAATTTTACAAAAATAAGTCACGGCCATCCTATTCGTGATAATCTCTAACCAGTCCAATGGGCTTGCAAAAATCCATCCCAAATATTCTGTAAATTGTTCTTAGCTTGTCAGTCCCGTAGAATCGACAAAGATACTCTTCCTCTCGGACTCAAACTTGAACTACCATTCTCGTCGTCACTTCCATCTCATCTTCATCTACCGCCAAATAACAAAACTCAATCATCAAACTCCAACGATCTTCATTGGATGTGGCTAAATCCCATTAATAACCATCACCACATGAAATGGCAGCATCCAAACCTCCCTGTCTCGATCACGATCTCCATCACCGAGAATCATCAAAGCCATGCAACCTTTCTCGAGCTCTTCCCTGTCTAGTTACACCACAGCGTCCTCCATCATATATCGCCACTGCCTACTCCACCTCAAACACCGGCAACATCATCTTACCAATGGCAGCAACATCCAGACCAGAGCTCAACTACGTCCATTCTCGGACTCGCCAACCACCATTCTTCATCGTTCTTCATGATCATCTTCGATTCCCTTAATGGCGGTAAGCCAAACCTTCGTCGTTCGAACTCCATGACTGCCATCAACTTTCATTGATCACGATCTCTTCACCACGGTCATCAATGGCTGCAACACCAAACTCTGTTATCTGACATCGCCATCATCATTGACTGCAGCTTCATTACTTCCAGTGCCATCAATGGCAGAACCCAGACTCAACTCGGTTCATCTTCATGCCTCTGCCAAGCCAGCAAACCAAGATCGACTGCAACCATCTCCATGTTTATCACCATCTTCACTGCCATCAACTTCCGTTCTCGGCATATACCACACCCTTGACCCGACTCAACTCTGTCTCCGACCATGCGCTTCATCTTCTTTTCTGTTGTGTTCTTCCTCGTCTCTAATGACAGCAACATCACCAGCAAACTCCCAGCACCATCATTAAAGGTTAGCACAGTAGCGTTCATTGAGACTCCACCTTCTCTGTATCTCTCGCCGATGATCATTGTCACTGTCATGCCCCTCTATACTTCTCTACATCCTCTCAGCGTTATCAAAACCACTGTTTCAACTCGAGCTCGATTCTCACCATCTTCATCTTCTCTGTTATTACTCTCATCGTCAATCTGCCAATAATGGCAAAGAATATGTCGTTCTTTCTTCCACGTTGTTCTTCGAGCGCTCTCTGTATTTTCATCTCGAGCTGAACTCCATCATCATCTTAGTCATTACAAAGAACATCGAAATCATCACGAACACCAAAGATCATCATCTCCCGAACTTGCATGGTTCTATTTTACAAATAATGAAGAAGAAGTGCCGGAGATAATAAGTGGGTGCCCTTAACATTATTTGAATCTGGCAGCCCCCCAGTGAACAAAACTCGTCTCCCTTTAGCATTTCCTTTGAAAATGGCAATCCCTTAACAATCTGGATGCCCCTTAACAAACGAGGGGATCCCAATAGCACTGCCCTTAAAAATGACCAGTGAGCCCTTTTAGTCTTCCGAGTTCTTTCACCCATAACTTCTTCATACGAGCTCTGAATGACTCCGTTCTTTCGCCATTGCCTTCGTCTTCTCGTCCTCTACAAAATGATGATTAGAAATCCTCCATTTGAACGAGTTCCACAGGGTCTTTGGCCATTCTTCACTTGTGACTTCACTTTTGTAGCCATTTCCACTTCTTTTTGCTCCAAATGACTCCAAAACACCTGATAACTCAAAACCAATATAAGATACATAATTTACAAGAAAACTAGCAAAGAAAGCATAAATACTACTATACTAGATATAAAATTAGGTGTTTTACGACACCTATCAGATTCCCCCATACTTAGACTTTGCTAGTCCTCGAGCAAATTAAACAAAACAATTCTAAAACATACATACAACTCCGTGTCGTCGAGGCTACGGTCACTTTTAGCATAAATAACAAGCCTTTAAACCCCTAGGTGTCCCTAGTGGACGAGTTATAGTCTCGTGAGGGTTTACTAGAGATATACCCACAAAACCTACTTTTCCAACTTACTAGTTCTCCGTAATGATAGCATCCAACACGCTAAGAAGACATAGAAATTCTGCACACTAGTCATAAGAAGTTAGACACATAAATGAACACAATCTCATCCTTAAAAGTTGAGAGAGAAATAACCATCCCTTCTCGAAAGAAATTCGGGTTCAGAGTGATCGAAAGTCTCGACTCTGCCTCACAAGAAAGGGTTTTATGAAGTTGCTCTCAATAATAAACAGCTTTTTATGGGTCACACATGTGTCCAGGTTGGAATGAAGAGAGAATCATGCGACACGTTGAATGGTAGGAAGGCATAACCCTCCGAAATATTTTTAAAAACCCACATCTTTTATATATTTTTGAAAACCCATTTTTCTGACGATCTCTTCGAAAGGAAATCAACCATTTAACGAAGGTGGGAATATGCTTACTTACCTCGTTATCCGTTCGGCGTGCAGCTAGCACCACTCTCACAGAGATCCATAGAAACGTCTTCGGTCTTCTATCGGTGTCTTCATCTTCGTCTTCGGTCTTCAACTCTTGATGATAACTCTTGAACTTCGTAGAATCTCGATAATATGATTATTTCCTCTAATTTCTTGTTGCTTGAAACTTCATTATAGATATTCCTTCTTACCTTGGCTTTATTGAAAGAATACAAAACTAAAAACGAACTATACAAACCCAAAATATGATACAATGATTTTTTATTTTTTTTTTTTTCTTTCTCTTTTTTTTTTTTCTTTCTTTTTTTCTCTTTTTTTTTTTAATTTTTTTTTTTTTAGAGAAAACTAAATACAAATACGATAAAATAAAATGCAAGTACAAAGGCCATGGTGTAAGTACTTTACCGCTTGATTCTTCACAACTTGTATGTCTTGATATCATAAACTTCTCGAACTCTCATCTTTATAATCCTCGCTCATGTACATAAAGTCTGAAATTTGCTCAGTTCTGTACTGTTGCTTGTAAACCTTGAACGTCTTCAACTTTCCTTCGAATTTGTGATGCTCCTCTTGTTGATGATTATGGTGTTTCTATGGACCTGTTGGTGTAGAGAGAGATAAGGTGGATGGTGCTAACTGTGAACAAGATTACAAGTGGTATGTAAGTTAGCAATTCGATGTCACCATCATGGTTGATAAAAAATAGCACTCAAGAGATCAAAATAGTGCTTCTATGGTGGGAGGTTGGACAGCTCACCATTCTGCCCGGAATTAACGTACGGTGACACACACTCTAAAAGCACAAATTTAGACAGGTACAAAGAATTGAAGGTCGGTGCCTCACATTATGTAACATGGGTAGTCTCCACTATAGGGGACCACTACTCTAATACCGAATTCGATCCGCACTTTATTTGCTACGGCATGGTTAAATCCAACTTTAACTCTCATACAATTAAGAAACCCGATCATGTTCTCTGTCATCTCTAAGTTCAGTCACTCTTATGAGATTCTCGATGTAATCTTAGCGACATGTATACTATGTGACTCTAAACTAACTACAAGTTGGAGTTTTTATTCACTAATTTACACAAAAGTTGAAAAAATTGAAAAATTTACAACGCAAATGCTTAACCACTCCCCCACACTTAAACTTTACATTGTCCTCAATGTAAATTGAATCGTCCAAAGAAAGTCCAGGTGGGAAATCATATAACAATATGCGACAAGAAAAAAAATAAAAACAAGAAAAGAAAAATTAAAAGATAAGAAATACAAAACCTATGGGTCGCCTCCCATGTAGCGCTTGGTTTAAAGTCGTCAGCCCGACTATATCCTTGCAAGATTCATTCCCCATATACCAACAATCTGAAAAGTTGGGGATCCTTCCATAGAACCTGTTTTGCAAACACTAGCTTCACAAAAATATTAGTAATATAAAACAGAAACGAAGCTATTTGCCGATAAAAACTTCCCCCACACTTATTCTTGTCCACACTCGGAAGTGTATAAAGAATATAGAAGTCGGGTACATCCACGGTTTCTTGTTCCATAACCTGCATAGTATCAGAATCAAGTATCTCTAATGGAGGAAATCGAGAAACAAAGTCATTCAACAATACTCTCGAAGCACATACATTCAAACCAATAAGAGGTAAAGGAGAAGAAATAATAGGCAAAGGGTTAGACAAACCTTGCACAATCTCTTGTATTACGGAATCCTCTTCATCCCTGAAAAACTCAAGTGAATTATTCACCTCTTGTATATCATGGTCCTCTATCAAACCTTGCAACCATTCTTCGTCCGTTTTCGCCTTAACCAATGTCTCGACATAAACATCATCATTACAATCATTCACAAGTTCAATTGGGTCTTCCACAATATTGGTCATATCGGTCACATTCTCAACATACTCCTCTTTGTTGTAAGGCACATACTCTTTTGCGGATCCAAATTTTATTATAAGAAACTTTTTTAGAACACTCGAAAATGCATCATCCTCAATCTCCACCCTTTGAATAGGCTCTTGATCATTATTAAGATCAATGCTTGAGTAATCTACACAAGTGTCGACATATTCCTCTTCGTCTTCATCTTGATCCCAAAAAGACTTCATTGTACACTCCTCGGGGATGTCACCATGAGTTGGTTCAAGCAATGTATCATAATCACCGTCACTATCATAATCAACATAAGATTGGTCCTCGCTGAATTTAGTGTTGCTAATCTCGAACTCATCCTTTTGAATAGGTGAATGATCATTGATGTGACTCAATAATGTTGTAGAAAGTGGTAGTAAGATTGTCGTTCACTCGGACTTGATGAAATCGATCTTAGGGTTTAATAAAGAAAAATAATAAAAATACAGAATATATACAATTTATGTCACAAGACGGAGAGAGTTCTTGGGATTCGGGATTCCGCCAAACTCATAACAAAAGGTTCAAATATTAATTCTTTTAACAATTATAGCTCAACAAATAAAAACATGGACTCTTATTTTTGCCAAAGTTGATTCTCAAAATATTAGTTATAAATCGTAAGCATGGGACATCAAACATTTAAGCAAGCATGACCCATCTAATAAAATAATAACTAATTTTATCAAATCATAATTCAATTTTTAATCGAGTGCAAAAGTCATAAAAAGAATTAATTAAAATTACCCATGTATGAAGTTCGTCTTCCTCCGTCGTCCCAGTGATGGGTTCTAGCTCATCATGTTGGAAACACGCTCAAAATCCATTTTTATTACTCAAAAGAGGTTTACAAATGATGCACAAAAGGAGAAATGATAAAAACCGGGTTTGCAACAGTTATAGATGTTGCAAACACTGTTACAAACTACGATAGAGAATAAGTGCTTCTGTCATGTAAGTCTTCCCCACTCCGTATTACGACCAACGTCTATGTGTCGCAGACTTTGTAGAAAAACGATTGCTTATCTTTGTCCGTTCTTCGTGTTCTTCAGAGAAGCAGCAGCAGAAAATGGCAGTCTGCAACTTCGATTTTTTTGCTTTTCTCGCGTTCTAAAACCTCCCAAACTCTCCGTGACCCGTTCTAATGATCCTCTACCCCTTATATAGCATCACAGGGCTTCGAATATCTTTTCATTACTCCCAAATAATTCTCGTATCATTTTTATTCTCCACGGGATAATTTCCCTGTTTAATCTCTGCATGCGCTCTGCTGGTGTCGACACTATCCTAACATGCTGCCAACACACTTAGTAAACAATCAAAACGATTTAAACTCCCCCCAGTCACACGAAAAATCTCCAACATTAACTCGGAAATATCCCGAGAATATCACCCTACACTTTGTCTTGCTCGAATGGATCAACCAGCCAATTTTAGGCGATTCTAAAGCCCATACAATCCCCTGTCCGGTGAATTAAACCCATCCAACAAAAATCAGCCATTGAATCTCCTTCTAACACTTCAAAATCGTATCTCGGTTACGCCGGACGAGAACCAATTTTTTCCCGCCAAATTTTTATTTTCAAACGAAGAAGAAGGGGTGCCCCTTAACCAGTGATGGGGTGCGATTAGCATTTGGCTCCCTGGGGTGCCCCTTAGTAATTGGGTTACCCCTTATCCAAAGCGGGAGTCCGAATAGCAAATGTCCTCCGGGGTGCTCCGAGCAACTTTTCGAGCCGAATTTTCCAACAATCTTTATTTCCAAAAAATGCCTACAAACACGCAAAACACCATAATAAGGACGAAAACGAGCACCGACAATACGAAACATTGAGGACAAATTAGACACATAAATGCGTCTATCAATCATTATTACGATCAAGAGTTGAGTTAACTACACAATTATCAACGAAAGTGCCCAAGGATTGGCCTTTTTCAACATTAGCATCAATCAAATATTCATCACAAACCATATGCACATTAGAATTATCCATATATTCCTTGCATTGATCAATGCCTCTTCGCAAGCTAGCAATACCTTCACGAAGTTCTTGGAGTTGCTCGTTTGTAGTCTCCTTTGCTTTTTGAAATTCTTCTTGTAAAAAGTTGGAAATTTTGTCTATAAAGTTAGAGACTTTTTGTTCACGAGCATAAGAATCCTCCCATCCTTGTGGCTGTTCACCGCCATAAGGTTGTTGAGGAAAACCATAAGGTTCCATGGAATATTGGTCATAACCAATGAATTGGTTTTGATTATACCCCTAGAATTGGTAGTTGTCATATTGTTGAGGTCGTTGAAAACCGTATCCATCCATGTAGTATGCTCCTTCCATGAGAAACAAGCACCTGAAATAAAATTCTCATACCAAGGTTAAAACCCAGAAAATAAGAAAAATAAAACAAAAACTAAAAACAAAAATAAGAAACCAAAAACAAGTGACAACCGCTGCCTCCCGAACGGCGCAAAATTTGATCGCTGTCGTAAGCGTCAAAAATAAATTACACTTTCTTACTACTCAAAATATATAATGAAGCAAGGGCAAGAAATGATCGATCCCACAGAGAGGTCTAGGTTGTCAAATTGTTTCGGTTCCCTATAAATAACACCGGTAGTTTTGTGATTTTTATATAATAAACTAAATAAAAGCAAATAAATAAATAAGCAAACAAATCAAATCAAGGATAAGAAGGTATTGGTCATGGATTTCGTCTTCAATCACAAACATGTTTTCAACACAATAACTAGAATTGATATTTTAATCTCAACTTTTATCAAAGGCCCTAGAATACCTTGATCGCAAGTATATCCCGCAAATCTCCTCATGTCATCAACAAACACATTAAAAGATGCGAATATGAATTCTACCTAAAGGAACAACCTAACGTGTAAAAGCACTAATCAAGTTTAATTCCCTAGATGCATTAGGTTCTATGAAATCAGGCCAATCAAAGCAATCGAACGTGGAAAGCGCACTAATCCGATTTAACAAAGGTTATGACTCACATATGATCATAAGAATATATCACTACAAACTATAATCATATTTATGCTACTTGCAATCCGATTTATCACTTTTGCGTATAATAACCCTAATCTAGCAATAAAGATGAAAGCAAACTCAATCGATTCGCGACTCGACTAAACAAGCATTCAAATCATGTAACAATATTAATGGTGAATCATAAACGATAATATGAGAGAAAACTAATTTATTGAATTAAAACCCATATTTGGAAATCCAACTTATTCCATAACCAAAAGAAAACTCTAGCTCATATTCATGGAGTTCAAAACAAGAAGAAAGAGAAAAGACTTCATGGTTCTAAACCCTAGAAAACAAAATAGAGGCAAAAGATAATATTATAAGATATCCCAAATTGTGCCTAGGCTTCTCTATATATAGAGTTTTGTAACCTCTTCTTGAAGAAACTAGGAAACCTAATAAAAAATAGGAAAGTGCACCTCCTTAAAACTGTGTCCCGTGCATCATACCCCGTGCAAAGTAGGTTGCCAAACTCTGGCCAAATTTTACAAAAATAAGTCACGGCCATCCTACTCGTGATAATCTCTAACCAGTCCAATGGGCTTGCAACAATCCAGCCCAAATATTCTGTAAATTGTTCTTAGCTTGTCGATCCGTAGAACCGACGGATACTCTTCCTCTCGGACTCAAACTTGAACTACCATTCTCGTCGTCACTTCCATCTCATCTTCATCTACCGCCAAATAACAAAACTCAATCATCAAACTCCAACGATCTTCATTTGATGCGGCTAAATCCCATTAATAACCATCACCACATGAAATGGCAGCATCCAAACCTCCCTGTCTCGATCACGATCTCCATCACCGAGAATCATCAAAGACATGCAACCTTTCTCGAGCTCTTCCCTGTCTAGTTACACCACAAAATCCTCCATCATATATCGCCACCGCCTACTCCACCTCAAACACCGCAACATCATCTTACCAATGGCGGCAACATCCGGACCGAGAGCTCAACTACGTCCATTCTCGGACTCGGCCAACCACCATTCTTCATAATTCTTCATGATCATCTTCGAGTTTTTCGGTAATGGCGATAAAGCCAAACCTTCGTCGTTCAAACTCAATGACTGCCATCAACTTCCATTGATCACGAGCTCTTCACCACGGTCATCAATGGCTGCAACACCAAACTCTGTTATCTGACATCACCATCATCATTGACTGCAACTTCATTACTTCCAGTGCCATCAATGGCAGAACCCAGACTCAACTCGGTTCATCTTCATGCCTCTGCCAAGCCAGCAAACCAAGCTCGATTGCAACCATCTCCATGTTTATCACCATGTTCACTGCCATCAACTTACGTTCTCGGCATATACCACACCCTTGACCCGACTCAACTCTGTCTCCAACCATGCGCTTCATCTTCTTTTCTGTTGTGTTCTTCCTCGTCTCTAATGACAGCAACATCACCAGCAAACTCCCAGCACCATCATTAAACGTTAGCACAGCAGCGTTCATTGAGACTCCACCTTCTCTGCATCTCTCGCCGATGATCATTGTCACTGTCATGCCCCTCTATATTTTTCTACATCCTCTCAGCGTCATCAACACCATTGTTTCAACTCGAGCTCGATTCTCACCATCTTCATCTTCTCTCATTATTACTCTCATCGTTAATCGCCAATAATGGCAGCAATTGTCGTTCTTTCTTCCACGTTTTTCTTGAGCGCTCTCTGTATTTTCATCTCGAGCTGAACTCCATCATCATCTTAGTCATTACCAGCAACATCGAAATCATCACGAACACCAGCATCATCATCTCCCTGAACTTGCATGGTTCTATTTTACAAATAATGAATAAGAAGTGCCCGGAGATAATAAGTGGGTGCCCTTAACATCATTTGAATCTGGCATCCCCCCAGTGAACAAAACTCGTCTCCCTTTAGCACTTCCTTTGAAAATGGCAATCCCTTAACAATCTGGATGCCCTTAACAAACGAGGGGATCCCAATAGCCTTGCCCTTAAAAATGACCAGTGAGCCCTTTTAGTCTTCCGAGTTCTTTCACCCATAACTTCTTCATACGAGCTCTGAATGACTCCGTTCTTTCGCCATTGCTTCCGTCTTCTCGTCCTCTACAAAATGATGACTAGAAATCCTCCATTTGAACGAGTTCCACTGGGTCTTTGGCCCTTCTTCACTTGTGACTTCACTTTTGTAGCCATTTCCACTTCTTTTTGCTCCAAATGACTCCAAAACGCCTGATAACTCAAAACCAATATAAGATACATAATTTACAAGAAAACTAGCAAAGAAAGCATAAATACTAGATATAAAATTAGGTGTTTTACGACACCTATCAATGTCAATAGTTATAAGGATTGTTATGGACATTTTCATAGTCATGAGCCTCAATACATGGACCCTAATAACTATTCACACATGTATCATCCAGTACAGGGTGAAAATGAACATCTTTACAGTGCCCAACTCCCACATTCGTCACTTTTGGATCAGTTAGAAGCTCAAATTACAGCTTTAGAAATGCAAATACATGAGAAATATGTTGCATCTAATTCACCTAGGCAATCTGAAATCTATGCTTGTGCCTTATGTGGTAGCTTAATCCATCCTGTTGAGAACTGCTATATTTTTTATGATTTTAGGCAGTCTAGAGAATACCATGAAAATCCAAGGTATGAATTACCCACAGATTATGATGTTGGTAGTCATTGGGACCATAATCAACCTTTCGAGGGTTGCGATCAGTATTTTATAGACCCTAATGACCATGCACACATGTATCATTCACCACAGTGGGAAGTTGAACAATTTTATACTTCCCCGGCCTCTTGTAGGAAATCTGCGGAAGGAAATCTCATATTCATCGAACAAAATAATGCTAGGTTTGAATTGAATTTATTGCATGATAAACCATATATCAATGCTTCTGAATTTCCTTTCTGTAGTGACCCTCATACTCAACCATGTATTGAATATCCATATGAAATGAGGATACCCACTGTTGAAGACTCTCCTTCCATTAACCAACTTAATATATTTTTTTAAAATGAATCTGCTTCATTTACAAAATGAGGAGAGGGAGGAATTTCAGGATGAAATGAGTGTTAGTCCTAAAGTAAATTTTGAGAATAGTGTTTATGTTCATAGTCAGGCTGTTAATATTGAAAACGAACCTAATCTAGAGGTAAATAGGTGGACTAGAGACACTATGATCGTGAATAGGGCATCGCATTTCTGTTATGATGATGATGATGTTAATTATGATGTTATGTTAGAAGAACATGTTATGCTGAAAATATTGTGGAACCTTTGGGTTCAGAGATATTAGGCTTCTATGCCTCGACCTTCATGAATGATGTCTTCCAGTATTCCATACGCATATACATGTAATGCTGATACTGATCTGGAGATTGTGCAGTTGTCCTATGAAGAAGAGCATAACACACAGCCTGTGTGTGACTTAAGGAAGGATGAATCTTCTGTTGACACTAATATTCTTCTGCATGAAAATATAATTGGTGTGTCTGATTCCCTTCGTAGGTCACAATATGCTTTTCCATCTTATTTTTCTATGCACGAGACTAAAGTTTTGAATGATGTTGATGATACTGAACTGGGGTTTGCTGATTTGTTCAACAAAACTAGTCACAAAACACCAAGGTGACCAAACTTGTGGTACAAAAAATCCAGCCATATTATTTTTAATAAATAAAAACCATTTGATTAAAAAGTGTCACAAAAACCCCAAGTCAAATAATAATGAGTAAATTTAGTTTTTGTTGCATAAAAAAAATCCAAACATACCCTTTTTACCTTTTCTTCTTCTTCTTCTTCTTCTTCTTCTTCTTCTTCTTCTTCTTCTCTCCATTTTTTCTTTCTTCTTTCTTCTAACTCCTTCTCCCCACCACCATCACCACCAGCAGCAACAATAGATCTCCACGAACAGCAGCAGCAAAACCTCCGTCACCAGCAGCAGCAACACTTACGTCTTCTCCATGAACACCTCCGTCTCTTTTTCTTCTATTTTTGTTCAGATCTATCACCAACAGTAGCTCCGCCACCACCAAATCAGCCGCTATGTCCAGATCCGTCACCAACACCACTATTCCATCCACGAACACCTCCTTCTCTTTTCTTCTACTTTTTTGTTCATATTTATCACCCACAGTAGCTTCGCCACCACCAAACCAATTGTTATGTCCAGATCCGCCACCACCAACATCTTCGTCTCCTACATTAACATCATCATCACTACTTCAGCCTCCTCCTTCTATCATCTAAAACCATTAATACCTTCAAATTCGCCACCAACAACACCTCCTCCTTCTCCTTTTATCCTCTACAATCAACACAATACTTGCAGATCCACCCCCATTCAATCCTCTACAACCACCAACAATACCACCTTTTGATACCAGCAAATGATGATGCATCTTCATCGTCGGAATCAATATTGTGTTGGGGAAATGACAGATTTATGATGAAATCAAAATTGGTTTCATCAAATTCTAACAGTTTTAGCAGGTGAAAACAGTAAACTTATGATGAAACCAAATTTGGTTTCATCATAATCTTACCTATTTTCTATCATGAAACCAAAGATTTTAACGATGAGAATTAAGTTTATCATGAAACCAAATTTTTGTTTCACCTGATTTATTTGGCCTGACTTGGAAGTCGTCGTGTTTGGTTTCATCATTGAAGTTATGTTGCTGAAATGACATTATGTGGAAAAATGATGAAACCTAATTAGGTTTCATCGTATTTTTTTCATTTTGTTGAATATTGATATCTGTGAAACCAATTTTTGATGGTGAGATACAGGTGGATTATTTTTTGTTGAAACTAGTTTTAGTTGAGGAGGTAATGGTTGTGGTGGTTGTGGCGGCGATGGAGGTGGTGCAGTTGATGATGGTGGTAGGTTTCATCTTATTGTGTTTCATTTTTTCTTCTTTCTTCCTTCTCATTTCTTTTATGATGAAACCAAATTTTGGTTTCACCTGATTTTTTCCTAGTTTATTCGGCCTGACTTGGAAGTCGTCGTGTTTGGTTTCATCATTGAAGTTGTGTTGGTGAAATGACAATATGTGGAAAAATGATGAAACCTAATTTTTGATGGTGAGACACAGGTGGATTTTTTATTGTTGAAACTAGTCTTAGTTGAGAGGTTTCATCGTATTTTTTTTCATTTTGTTGAATATTGATCTCTATGAAAACTATTTTTTGATGGTGAGACACAGGTGGATTTTTTATTATTGAAACTAGTCTTAGTTGAGGAGGTAATGGTGGTGGTGGTTGTGTTGATGATGGTTGTGGCGGTGATGGGGGCGGTGCAGTTGACGGTGGTGGTAGGTTTCATCTTATTGTGTTTCATTTTTTCTTTTTTATTCTTTCTCCTTTCTTTTATGATGAAACCAAAATTTGGTTTCATCGTTTTTTCTGTTTGGTTTCATCTAATTTCGGTGAAACCAATTTTGGTTTCATCATTTTTTCTAATGGTGGCATGGTGGTGGTCTGCGACGGTGATTGGTGGCGGCGGAGGGCGGTGGTCGGTGGCGGTGGTGGTTGCACTGTGGTGGTGTTACTGGTGGTGGGTTGTTGTTGTTGGTGATAATATAATGAAATTTAAAGGTGGGGTTGATTTTTGTTTTTGTTAGGGTGATTAAAATAGTAGAAGGGTAATATAGATAGTTTATGTTAAATGGGGTTTTTGTGAACAATTTGTTTTGGTGGAGTTTTTGTGCATGGATAGTGACACCTTTGGGGTTATAACTCGCGGCCTGTTTGTTCAATGACTGTGAGCATGATAGAGCACTATTTGTTTCTGAATTGGGAAAAACTAGATTGCATAGTGATATTTTTGAGCCTAAAAATGAATGTAACTTGAATGCATCTAATTCCCTGCCTAGAACAAAGTATGTTGCTCCCTCTGATTCTCTTATGCATGACACGAAGGTTTTGGATGTGATTATGAACTGGGGCTTGATGATTTGTTTTATGAAAATGAACATTATGTACCTGTTTCTGACTTAGGGAAAGTGTGTGATGGTATTAGTGGCCTTATACATGAAAACAATTTAGATGTATATACTTCCATGCCCATGTCACAACTGGTAATCTTGCACCCAACCTAGATTTGGTTTGTAACAATATTGTAAAACCAACTTTTCTGAGAATACCTAACCTAGGATTAGAACTGTGTGCTTCTCAAATTCTTTTGGACCATTTTGCAGCTAAATATAATGGCTATGAGGAGCCACAGTTGAAATGCATAACTCTGCTTGTTCCTAACAAAGTCCATTTTGGGTTAGACCTTGTGCATGACAAACCCCTAAAATTGCAGGATTTTGTGTCCAAAAGTATATCCGTTGAAAAAATCCTGCAATTTTAGGGGTATCTCATTTTGTTTTGCAGTCTCACTTTCATTTCTGTCCTATTATAATTGTGTGAGGCTGTTAAAATTTTTTTCACTCCGTCTTTTGGGTTGATCCCCAACTCTTTAGGCTGTTGGTTTATAGTGAAGTTTTCTTGTATATAATCCAGTAGATAATTATAGTTTCTAGATTTCTTGTGTATATTGTGCTAATCCAATATGATCTCATCTGAAAATGTTGGATTCTAGCCTTGAATAATGAAGCTTTAAACTTGCATTCGCCAACATACCGGTAATATCTTCCCTTTTCCCTACTATGCGTTGTTCTCCTGATATGTTGTTTTAAAATCTTTTTATATGTTTAAACATTGAGGACAATGTTAGATTTAGGTGTGGGGGAGTATTTTGCATATAGAGTTTTTAGTCTTTTGCATTTAAAAAAATCAAAAAAAAAAAAAAAAATCAAAATTTGCGTAAAACCTCAAACTTTTAGAGATTTTAGAGTCACTAGCATGCTTCTAGATATGTTTACATAGAGAGTCTGACCGAAATAACTGAACTTGGAAGTACTAGAGAACATAACCGGGTTTCTTAGTTGTTAGAGCGTTAAAATTGGATTTAACCATGCTGGTGGGCAAATTAGGTACTGCAAAGATATTTGGTAGTAGAATTGTGATCACCCTTAGTGGAGACTACCTATTTTTACATCAAGTGAGGCACTGACCTTCAATTTTTGTGACTATCTAGAAAGTCCTTTTAGAGTGTGTGTCACCGTACGTAAATTCCGGGTAGGAATGGTGAGCTACCCAACTTCACACCAATTTCAGCACTATTTTTGATCTCTTGAGTGCTAATTCTGTCAATTATGAGGATGACGTCTAAAGATGAAAACCCCTTCTTGTAGTTTGATTTGCAGTTAACACCATTCTCTGTCTCGACAACATCAACAGATCCATAAAAACACATCATCATCAACGAGCAGAGCAACGTCAGAATACATGAAGAAAGTTGAAATAGTCCGAGGTTTATATGCAACAATACAAGGAAAAGTAAAATTCGTATGAAAAGAGAAGAATTCTATACACATTTGAAAACGTATTTTACAAGAGCAAAGAAAAGAAAATAAGATGAGAAACGGTGAAGTTTATGAAATCAAGACAATACAGGTTGTGAAGAATTGAGTGATAAACTCCTTCATCCATGGCTTTGGTAGTTTGATTATTTATTTTGCTGTTATATTTTCAGGTTGTATTTTTATTGTTCAAAAAAAAAATATTTCAGTTTGTTTTTAATTTTGTTTAATAAACACCATGGTAAATAAGAATTTAAGAGGAAAAATCAAGCAACAAGGAAATTAAAGAGAAAAATCAGAAATTGTCAAGGTTCTACGAAGTTCAGAATTTCATCATTAACAGTTGAAGACCGAAGATTGAAGACTTTTCTATGGATGTTGTGAGAGTGGTGTTGATTGCCGATCGGATATGAAGGTAAGCGAGTACTCCCATCCTTGATAATGATTGATTTCTTTTCTTAGAGATCATCAGAAAAAGATTCTTTTTGTCCACGATTCTGTGGAGTCTCCAGAAATTATTTCGGAAGGTTTTCCTTCCTACCATTCAACGTGTACATGATTTCTCTCTTTATTCCTATCTGCACACATGAGAAACTAAAAAAGCGGTCTTTTTGAGTGCAATTATCATAAAACCCTATCAGGGAGGCAGAAGTCGAGGCTTGTGATCACTCTCGAACCCGAATTCTTTCATATGGTGTAGTTATTTATCGCTCAACTCTTAAGGATGAGAATGCGTTCTTTGGTATTTCCAACTTCTTATTACTAGCATGCAGAAACTCTATGTCCTCATAGCTCCTTGGATGCTTAGGACTCCATTACACTCTGAAGTTGGAGAAGGTTTTGTGGGTACACCTCTGGTAAACCCTCACGAGACTATAAATCGTCCACTAGGGACACCTAGGGGTTTAAAGGCTTAGTGCATACGCTAAATGCATTCAAGAGACCAGCGACAGTGGTATAAATAGGATTTCTCAATTTCTGTTTCACTTGAGGACAAGTAAAATTCAGGTTTGGGGTATTTGATGAGTGCCAAATATTGCATATTTCTACACCTTTTTATCCTGGCTTGATTGGGGTATACCCAATAAGATAAAATCTGGTAATTTTGAAGTAACACAGGTTACCCCTTAACCAAATATTTTCAAAATGGCAAAAATGCCCTTTTATAATTAACACTAAAAAACTGATTAGGCTAATTAATTGAGTTTAGATAAAAATTTTGAAAATGAAAATTCAGGAGATTAAACCTTTAATCCGTCTTGTGAGTTCGATTAAGATCAAAAAATTTGGTTTTCAAAAATGTCAAAGGTCGGCAAGGTAGAGGTTTGAATAAGGTGCCGGCTATATATGGCCGGCATGGTCTTTGTTTGAATAAAATTCCGACCAATTTTAGCCAGCAAGGTATTTAAATGAAGAACATGCCGACTTTTTTTTTTTTTTTGACACACAGGAGATGGCTATTGAAAAATATTAGTCGGCAAGGTCTACAAAAAAAAAACCGCCGGCGGTATGAGTCGGCAAGGTATTTAAATGAAGAACATGCCGACTTTATTTTTTTGACACACAGGAGAGGGCTATTGAAAAATATTAGTCGGCAAGGTCTACAAAAAAAACCCGCCGCCTGTTGAGAAAAATACCCCGCCGGCGGTTGGAAAACCCCGACGGCGGTATAAGTCGGCAAGGTCTTCAAAAAATACCCTACCTATTTGAAAAAAATTCTGATCGTCGCCATGGATGTTATGAAAAAGCTCGGCAAGATATGCATGTTACGACCTTGCCGACCAAAAACACAGAAATCCTAATTTTCGATTTCCAACCTAACATAACAATCAATCAAACAACACAATGATGGGTTTGAGTTTAAACATCATTTATAGTCTTCTTTTCGCTGGTAGAGTCAACAATTTTTTTGGAAAATCAAAGTTGAAGATTTTTATATGACTTTGGTTGATGGAAGATGAAGATGAAGAAGAAGAAGAGAAGATTAAGAGTTGTTTAGTTTTTTAATTTTAGGGTTAATGAAATTAAGAAATGAGTTTATTTTTAAGATTTAATTAGTTCAAGGGTATTAAAGTAAAATCACCCTTTTTAATAATGACACACCATGTCCCCTTGACATTGGGTATACCCCAATTAATCTGGGTATACCCCAATCAAGCCCGGATTTTTATTGGCAATTAACTCATCTTTTGTGCTTTAAAATCATATTTTATCCCAAATTTGGAGTTTTCATTGTTTTCAAGAATAAATACTTGTACTAATTAATTTTGTGTTTTTAGGTAGCAAATAAAGCTTGGATGTTTTGAGAAGCCAAAAGAGCGAAGAAATGGAGGCTAGCGACTATGGTAGATAGACAACACAAAGCTCCCGCAAGAAGACCGTGAAGCGCTAAGGAAGATCACGTAAAGAGCAGCCGCAATCCGCTTGCACTCACTCCGCAATCCGCTTGAAAGAGCTACACCGAGACATGGACTTGGTAGAGAACCGAAGAACCAAGATCCAAAATCCAAACCCGTTTTCTCGCCCGAGCCGTCAGATTTGTTAAAGCTACTTCATCCGGCAGCTCATCCTTCAGGATATCAACATATGATGGTCTCGCTCAACACCCTAGCCGCCTATCTTTTCTTCCCCTATTCGAACAGAAACACCATCTTCTTCATTTCCTCTTTCCCTCTACATCATCACACCATCAATTCCTTCATCTCCTTCAATAACTCCATCTCCCGACTGTCACAGTGTGAGAATTAGAGTATTTCTGCTCAGTAGTTATTCAGGCCTGCTGTTAGTAATTCGGCTGTGTGCCTTAATCCTTTTAAGGGAGGGTATCGGATGTCAACACGTGTGTTGCATCCATTGAGTCTTAGCTAGGGATACTTTGATTGGTATTTAATTTGTCAAAGAATACCTTGTGGGATATCTCGAGTCTTTATGAAGTTTTACTCCTTGGCTGCGCCATTTTTGAGCACAGAGTTGGCATGAGTTCGATTCAGGAGGTGATTCCATCACCAATCTATCTTTATTTCGGTTTTCACAAATTGTTGTATCAATACAACATTTGGCATCAGAGCCGTTATTTTCACTCAAATCAAACCCAATTTTTCTTTCATCATGACATTGAAGGAAGTTGAATCAGATGTTCAGCAACTCAAAGGATCTTACGATAAACTTACTACAGAGATGTCTTATGTTCGTGGTGCAGTTGATAAACTGTCCACGCAATTCGAAACCCTACTCAAGTTTTTAGAAAAGCCTCAACACACTCCTGGGAAAGACATTGGATCTCATTCAGAATCTAATGAGACTCATTCCTTCACACCTCCATTTTACACTACTCCTCAATATCGCGTTCCTAAACTAGATATTCCACGATTTAATGGTGATAATCCAAGGGGATGGATTCAAAAGAGCGAAATATACTTCAAGCTGAATGGAATTGAAGATCACATGAAGGTAAATATTTCTGCTATTTACTTAGAGGGTAAAGCTGAAAAGTGGTTTTTAAACTTTCAGGTCAATCGACCTCGTATTACATGGCCAGATTTAGCTACTCATTGAATTGTTAGATTTGAAAATCCTATTGAAGAAAATTTTGTGGGTAGCTTCAATAAATTAGTTAAACTCTCTACTGTGGATGATTATTATGAGGCATTTGAGTCTTTAAAGGCATTGATGTTAAATATGAATCCTACTCTTACTGAGGATTACTTTGTTATGAGTTTTTTGAGTGGTCCCAAGGAGGAGATTGGCAAGTATGTCTCCATGTTTCAACCTGAGACGCTTACTGAGGCTTTCTCACTGGCTAGACTTCAAGAGCAGAAGGTCAACCTAGCTGCTTCAAGTAACAAACAGTTTACTAGATCTTTTCAAATATCTTTTTCTTCTAACAGACAATATTCTTCACCCTCCTTCCCACCCAAGCCCATTTTAACTTCTCCCAAATCCACACCACCAACATCACTCCACAATACAAGCCTCCCCTACAAGTCCCACAATTAAAAGACTTACTCTAGAGGAGATGTAAAAAAGAAGAGACCAAGGCATATGTTATAATTGTGATGCTGTTTACAAACCAGGCCACCTTTGCAAGGGGAAGCAAAAGATATTCATGTTGCAGATAGAACCTTCTAACTCACAAGAGACAGAGGAAGAGGATGATATTTTTGAAGAAGGCAGTAGAATCACCCGTGCAATCTGACATGGAGATTTCATTACATGCTCTTACAAGCACTGTTACAGGAGACACAATCAGAATACCTGGCATTTTGTATAAGCACAAGGTGTCCATATTAATTTATTCAGGTAGTACAACTAGCTTTATAGATAGTACTTTAGCTGCTAAAATCCATTGCACTATCAATGAAACAGCTCCTATGCTGGTGACTGTGGCCAATGACAAAACTGTGAGTGCTGGTATATGTCCTCAACTGCACTGGAGTATGCATGGCCATAAATTTACTGCATATTTGAGAATTTTACCTTTAGGTGGCTGTGATATTGTGCTTAGAGCTGACTGGCTCAGAAAGTAGGGTGATGTGCTATTTAACTTCTCAAAGTTGAGTATCTTCTTCAAACACAATAACAAGAAGATTACATTGCAGGGTACTCTGCAAACCACTTTAGTACTTATGATGAGTGGCTCAGCTGTTAAAAAGTTCATCTCCAAAACTACTCATGGAGTTATAGGACATTTATTCTCCATCTCTAGATCTCCTACACCTACTACTCCCCCTGCACCAATTTCACCCTTATTACAAGAATTCAATGACATCTTTCAAGAACCATCCACTCTTCCACCTCAAAGAAGTTTGGACCACAAAATTCCATTGCGACCATTTTCAACACCAGTTAACGAAAGAGATTATAAATGCCCTTATATTCAAAAAGCTACAGTGGAGAAACTTGTGGAAGAAATGCTCCATTCTGGAATAATTCAACCTAGCCACAGTCCCTTTGCCTCACCAATTCTCTTGGTTAAAAAGAAAGATAATTCCTGGAGGTTCTGTGTTGATTACAGAAAACTCAACAACATCACCATTAAAGATAAATTTCCCATCCCACTTGTAGAGGAGATATTGGATGAGTTGAAAGGTGCAATTATCTTCACTAAGATTGATCTTAGAGCTGGTTATCATCAGATAAGAGTTCATGATTTGGATACATTCAAGACAGCTTTTAAAACTCATCAAGGGCACTATGAGTTCAAAGTCATGCCCTTTGGCTTGACAAATGCACCTACCACCTTTCAGGATTTAATGAATGAAATCTTTAAACCTTACTTGAGAAAATTTGTTCTTGTTTTCTTTGATGACATACTTATTTATAGCCAAAGTATGGAGGAGCAATTGGAACACTTGAAGATTGTTTTCTCCCTCCTTAGACACCACCAACTTTTTGCTAAAATGTCCAAGTGCTGCTTTGGCCAACCTTCCTTGGAGTACCTTGGTCACATAATTTCAGTTGATGGTGTGTGTGGTGATCCTTCTAAGATTGCCTGTATGCAAAATTGGCCAATACCAAAAACCATCAAGGAATTGATAGGGTCTTTGGGACTTACTGGGTACTATAGAAAGTTTGTTCAAGGGTATGGGTTGATCAGTAGACCTTTAACCTCTTTTCTCGAGAAAAACTCCTTCATGTGGAGTTCTGCTGCTACTACTGCATTTGAAAAACTCAAACAAACAATGACCACTACTCCAATTTTAGCCTTGCCAGACTTCACTAAGCCATTCATTGTGGAAAGTGATGCAAGTGACACATGTTTAGGTGCAGTACTAATTCAAGAGGGCGGACCCATTGATTTTTTCAGCAAGCCTTTAGGTCCAAGAGCTCAAGCACTTTCTACTTATGAGAAAGAATTTCTTGCCATTGTCATGGCTGTGCAAAGATGGAGACAGTACTTACAGGGCTCTAAGTTCATCATCAGAACAGATCACAAAGCCTAAAATATTTCCTTGAGCAAAAGCTAACCACCACATTGCAGCAAAGATGGTTAATCAAACTCTTGGGTTTTGATTACAATATTGAATACAAAAAAGGGTCTGATAATGTAGTAGCTGATGTCCTGTCCAGAAGGCCCATTGAATCTGCTACTTACCACTCAGTAATGCTTTCTACACCAACTTGGGTTCAAGAAGTCACCACCAGCTATGCCAATGATGCTAAGGCACAACAACTTATTTCTCAACTTTTTCTCACTCCTACTAGTGTCCCACACTTCACTTACCAGGATGATGTTTTGAGGTACAAGAATAAACTCTACATTGGAGAAGGAGGCAACATCAGACACAACCTTCTTACTTCCCTCCATGCATCTGCCATTGGTGGCCATTCAGGTATCCAAGCCACTTCTGTTAGAGCAAGAAGTCATTTCTATTGGAGAGGCATGCATAGAGACATTGTGCTATTTGTTTCTCAGTGTGAGGTCTGTCAAAGGAACAAAAGTGACATGACAAACTCTGCTGGATTGCTTCAACCCCTTCCTATTCCTGAGCAAGCCTGGCAGCATATCACTATGGACTTCATAGAGGGCCTCCCAATCAGCAACAAGAAAAGTGTCATCATGGTTATTGTTGATAGGTTAACTAATTATGCACATTTTGTAACTCTTCAACATCCATACACAGCTGCCACTATGCCGAAAGCTTTTCTCTCTCAGGTATTTAAGTTACATGGGCTGCCTTCCTCCATTGTGTTTGACAGGGACAAATTCTTCACTAGCCACTTTTGGCAAGACTTATTCAAGGCATTAGGGACAAGCCTTAACCTTAGCACAGCTTATCATCCTCAGAAAGATGGCCAAACTGAGAGGGTGAATGCTTGCTTGTAAAATTACTTAAGGTGCCTCACAGGTCACAAGCCTAGCAAATGGAGTGAATGGCTAGCTCTAGCTGAATGGTGGTATAATAACAGTTTTCATACTAGCTTGAAGATCTCTCCATTCCAAGCACTTTATGGGTATGTACCTCCTCATTTAGATTTTTCTTCTCAGATCACTACTTCAGTGGAAGCAGTTGAAGTTTACCTTAAAGAGAGAACAGCTTATCTTGATATCCTCAAAGAATCTCTTCATAAGGCTCAGGAGAGAATGAAGTTGTATGCTGACAATTCCAGAAAAGATAGATCATTTGCAGTGGGAGATATGGTGTACTTAAAGCTCCAGCCTTACAGACAAGCCTCTCTAGCCCTGCACAAGAACTTTAAACTCTCCTCCAAGTTCTATGGGCCATTTCAGGTGTTGCAAAAAGTTGGGCCAGTAGCTTACAAATTGGAGCTTCCTTCTCATACGCGCATTCACCCTGTCTTCCATGTATCTCAGCTTAAGCAACATATTGGACTCAACCACACCCCATCCACCTCTCTACCAATTGTAGATCATGAACCTGCAATTATAATGGTTCCTCAGCAAGTCTTGCGCAGCCGCACCGTGTTATGAGGCAAGCAGTTGGTTCGCCAAGTTTTGATTCAATGGACTAATTCAACACCTGAAAATGCTACCTGGGAAGATGTCTTAAATGTCAGAGCTCACTACCCAAAGTTTATCCTTGAGGACAAGGATCCTTTTCAGGGAGAGGCAATGTCACAGTGTGACAATTAGAGTATTTCTGCTCAGTAGTTACTTAGGCTTGCTGTTAGTAATTCAGCTGTGTGCCTTAATCCTTTTAAGGGAGGGTATCAGATGTCAACACGTGTGTTGCATCCATTGAGTCTTAGCTAGGGATACTGATTGGTATTTAATTTGTTGTAAGAATACCTTGTGGGATATCTGAGTCTTAATGAAGTTTTACTCCTTGGATGTGCCATTTTTGAGCACAGAGTTGGCCTGAGTTTCGATTCAGGAGGTGATTCCATCACCAATCTATCTTTATTTCTTTATCTGTTTGACAAATTGTTGTATCAATACAACACCGACCACCTCTGCACACAACCACCACCATAATCATCAATTAAACCTCTAATATCTATATCTCTCAACCTTATCTTCCTTCTTATCAAGAACGGTAACCCTAGAAGATCAGATTGAGAAAGCTAGGGCTAGGTTTATCTTTTACAGTGGAGGACACATCAAATTAATGAAGTTCAGAGACGAATTGAAGAGGGAAACGCGTTTTGGTGAGTTGGGTCTCCATTAATTATCAAATTGAATTTTAATTGGGTGAAATTCATGTATAAATAGGGAAGAGTTTGTGATGTAAAAGGCATGCCCGGATTAGCCGGTGCACCAAGTTGTAGTTTATATTTGTTTTCAGTATTATTATCATGTTTTAGTTCAATAACTAGGGTTTAGATGAAACCCTTAATCATATGTTAAGATAATTCATGTTCATATTGTTGTTCTTGTTGTGCTTCATTGCTTTAGGAATGATAGTTAGCTAATAGACCAAATGAGCCTGTGATAGGTTATACTGTAAGAAGACAGCTTATACTAGGGGTGAGTTAGGAAGATTGGTTGATAAATTATCCATTAGAGACCTCTCTGGAAGAAGATTTGTGCTTAGTTGATATAGGAAGGATTAGTTAGCTTTTTGATCGAATGAACCTGTGATAGGTTGTACTGTAAGAAGACGGCTTATACTAGGGGTGAGTTAGTGAGAATAGTTGATAAATCATCCATTGTATTCTTTCCTGGAAAGGAACAAGAACATAATTTGAATAAGTATTGCCTTAGCATATGATTAGGAGGTGGATTCAACTAGCCTTTTATTTACAATCTGCTTTATTACTTGTTCACTGCCAAAATCTTGTCAACAAAACCCCTTTTTGTTACTGCCTGTTTAGAATCAGTTTTAGTAAGACTTGAGAATCAACTTTACACCCACATTGTCCCTGAGGATCGACCTGCTCTTTCCCTGTGTTACATTTGGACAGTTTGCACTTACAATTATCATTGTAGGTATCTTTGCCGACTTACCAAATAGTGTCTCTTACTAGTGAAATTGAGAAGATTTTTGTTAAAGAGAGAGCAAAAAGTGATCCGAGGAGTGCAAAAATCGTGGTTGGACTCCTAACTAGACTCAACCCTATATTTGGTTCTAACTCAGTCTAATTTACCCTTACTAGTCGCACACGTTTCTCACACGTCCAAAAAAAATTAGATTTTTGTTAAAGGGAGAGCAAAAAGTGATCCGAGGAGTGCAAAAATCGTGGTTGGACTCCTAACTAGACTCAACCCTATATTTGGTTCTAACTCGGTCTAATTTACCCTTACTAGTCGCACACGTTTCTCACACGTCCAAAAAAAATTAAAACTCTCGTAGTCTTCTTCTTCCGTAGATCATGAACCCTAGAAGATTTACCTTCAACTTATTGAAATTTCGGCTTTCATAGTAGCTAGGAAGGAGGATAACATGATAAAGGAAAGAGTGATCTATGTTATTTTACATGAAATTGGCCCACAAATTCTTACCGAGGACTAACTTTGCACCATATCTCCGAGCTCCATGTTCATATGGTAATGGAAGCGTGGATCTAAATCCGGATCTCTCCACATAACAGCGGGGAACAAGTTCTAAAAGCTTCATGAACGAATACTAATCTTAAGCACCGATACTTCCAAATGATAGAGAATTCTTTCATAGTATGTCAACAGGTATGCTCAAATCAATACTCTCAGTCCCGTGGCTATTTTCACATTTCCACGAGCTTACTTAACAATAAACGTGTTTTTGCCCAGATGTTGTCCCTTGTTCTAAACTAAGCCTACTCGTAACAAACCTCGGAAAAGGGAAAAATCCTTCACGTATCACACTGGCATAAAAAATCAACAGACACCCTAATAAGTTAGGGCTATTTTTCACGTAAGAAGAAGCCGACGAGAGAAATGGTGTTTTTTTTATTCTTTTAACGTGTGAAGTGTACGTGAGATTAGTAAGGATATTTTAGGCCAAAGAAGAAAAGTATAGTGAGTTGACTCTAGTCAGCGAGTCGACTACGATTTTCGCACTCCTCGGATCACATTTTGCTCTCCCTTTAACAAAAATCTTAATTTTGTTAAAGGGAGAGCAAAAAGTGATCCGAGGAGTGCAAAAATCGTGGTTGGACTCCTAACTAGACTCAACCCTATATTTGGTTCTAACTCGGTCTAATTTACCCTTACTAGTCGCACACGTTTCTCACACGTCCAAAAAAAATTAAAACTCTCCGTAGTCTTCTTCTTCCGTAGCAGTCATGAACCCTAGAAGATTTACCTTCAACTTATTGAAATTTCGGCTTTCATAGTAGCTAGGAAGGAGGATAACATGATAAAGGAAAGAGTGATCTATGTTATTTTACATGAAATTGGCCCACAAATTCTTACCGAGGACTAACTTTGCACCATATCTCCGAGCTCCATGTTCATATGGTAATGGAAGCGTGGATCTAAATCCGGATCTCTCCACATAACAGGCAGGAACAAGTTCTAGGAAGCTTCATGAACGAATACTAATCTTAAGCACCGATACTTCCAAATGATAGAGAATTCTTTCATAGTATGTCAACAGGTATGCTCAAATCAATACTCTCAGTCCCGTGGCTATTTTCACATTTCCACGAGCTTACTTAACAATAAACGTGTTTTTGCCCAGATGTTGTCCCTTGTTCTAAACTAAGCCTACTCGTAACAAACCTCGGAAAAGGGAAAAAATCCTTCACGAATCACACTGGCATAAAAAATCAACAGACACCCTAATAAGTTAGGGCTATTTTTCACGTAAGAAGAAGCCGACGAGAGAAATGGTGTTTTTTTACTGTATTCTTCTTAACGTGTGAAGTGTACGTGAGATTAGTAAGGATATTTTAGGCCAAAGAAGAAAAGTATAGTGAGTTGACTCTAGTCAGCGAGTCGACTACGATTTTCGCACTCCTCGGATCACATTTTGCTCTCCCTCTAACAAAAATCAATTGAGAAATGGTTCAATATTCAGTCTGAATCCTATATAGAAAAATCTAGGGATAAGTTTCTCACTGACACAGATTATAATACTAGATATTTCCATTCTCTTGTCAATATGAGAAAATATAGAAACAATATTGATGCTTTGTGTGATAATTCAGGAAAGTGGTATAATGATAGAGAAAGAATAAGTCACCTTTTAACTAATCATTTTTCTTATGTTAGTTGTACTCGTAATCCTGCATTTGACTCTTCTATTTTTAATTGTATTCCTACTATTCTATCTGAATTTGATAATGAGAGTCTAATAATTATTCCTTCTAAGGAAGAAATTGAATCTATTGTAAAGAGTATGTATGCTTGGTGTTCTCCTGGTCCATATGGATTCCAAGCAGGTTTTATCAAACTCAGCGAAAACATGTAAGTACGTAAAGATTTAATTGATGTTGTCCAACAGTTCTTCAATTCAGAATTCATGCCAAGAAGTCTTAATAAGACTTATATATCCTTAATTCCTAAATGTAAAGAACCAAAAACACTATCTAATTTTAGGCCAATAGGCCCGTGCAATACCTTATATAAGATCATATTCTAAGATTCTAGCTAATAGAATTAAGCCGTTTCTCAAAAAAATGATATCACCATACCAAGCTGCATTTGTTCCTAGTAGATCCATACATGATAAAATTATTATGGCTCATGAAATGATCCAAACTATGAAGCAGAAAGAAGGATTTGGTGGCACTATGTCCCTTAAGCTTTTTCTCTCTAAGGTGTTTGATAGATTAGAATGGAGTTTTCTTATAGGTATTATGAAAAAAATTGGTTTCTATGATTGGTTTTGTAACCTCATTAACCAATGCTTATTTACAACCACTGTGAGTATCCTTCTTAATGGTTCTCCTTGTTAAAATTATCATCTTTCTAGAGGTTTAAGACAAGGAGATCCATTATCTCATTATCCTTTTATTATTGCCATGTAATATTTGTCTAGATGTTTTCTTATTGCAGAAACTAATAAAGTTATTTCTGGTGTTAAAGTTGTTAGGAGAGCACCCTCTATATCTCATCTAATGTTTGCAGATGACATTCTCATTTTCACTAAGGCTATTATGGATAATTTTCATGGTATCTTGGATATTATAATGGATTTTGGAATGCATTCAGGTCAGCTGCTTAATTTCCCAAAATCTTGTGTTTACTTCAGTAATAATTTGAGTCATTGAGCATGTGAGGACTTAGCTAAAGAGCTTAACATGTGTATGGTAAGTGATTCTGACACCTATTTAAGATCTCCACTTCTACTAGGTAGAGATAAGAAAAAATCTTTCAATCTTATAGCTCAATCCTTTGAAGCTAGACTAAATAATTGATGTGGTACCTCCTTGAATCAATTTGGTAGAATTACCCTGATATAAATCAGTTCCGAATTCTCTTCCAACACCCCAAATGGGTTTTTTTAAAATCCCCAAAGATATAATTTCCAAATTGGATTCTTTACAGACTCACTTTTTTGGTGGGGTCATAAAGGTAATAGAGGTATATTTCTCATTTCTTGGATTAGTCTTTGTATTTCTAAATCTTTAGGTGGCCTTGCTTTTAGAAATTTGAAAGTTTTTAATCAAGCATTGATTTCCAAACTTACTTGGAAAATTTGTACTAAACCCGATGATCTTAGTGCTCGGGTTTTAAAAGCTAAGTATTCTAAGGATAAATATTTTTTGATGCAGGATAAGTTAATAACAAATGTTCTAGGATTTGGAGAGGCACTTTTTATGCCTGGATTATAGGTTTAGAACATCCTCCAGAGCCTAACAATTCAACTAATTTATCTTCTGTCTGTACTTTTGTGTGTTAACTCTTTCTCCCTAATACTATAATCAGGAACACAGAGTTAATAGAAACTTTATTCCTGTTGAAACTGTTGGTCTAATCTTAGATATGCATGTTCCTTCTAGAAGAGAAGATACACTTGTGTGGATGCCTGATAATAAAGGCCAATTCACTATCAAAAGTGCTTATAACACTTTAATGAATGCTCATGGTTCTGAAGTTGTTAATGGTAGTCATGTTAGTACTACAGTTTGGAAGTCTCTTTGGAAAACTAAACTCCCCCATAAAGTAAAGCTTTTTGTTTGGAAATGTCTTAGAATTATTTTCCCTACTAGAGATAAGATTTCTAGGTATAAACATGATATTGATGTGCACTGTACTATGTGTAAAACTCATTATGAGAATGCTGAACACTTATTTGTTGAATGCCCATATGCTAGATCAATTTGGTTAGGAATGGGTATTAATGTTTATCATGTTTTGAATGATCATAATGATGTCTTGCATTGGATTATAAGTTGGTTTTCTGCAGGAGCAACTGGCATAACATGCAACTCTTATCTAATGGAGTACATCTCTATTCTCTCATGATTATTGTTTGGATGATTTGGAAAGATAGATTTTTTGTTATCTTTCAAAACTCTAAACCTAATAGGATTGATACAATAAAACTTATTAAAAATCTTGTGAAAAAGTGATTTCCAGAGAGGACTCAGCCAGATGTTTTACATCCTTTACAACGTAATATTATTCAGAGATAGGATCCTCCTGATCTATCATTTCTTAAAGTAAATTTAGATACATCCTACAAAAAAAAAGAAAAAAAAAGAAGCTACAACAGACATTAGTCTTATATTTCGTGATTGTGCAGGAGAACGCTAGATAGATGCATTTATGTGTCTATTTTGATCTCAATTATCTATGTGGTTAGTGCTCATTTTGTACTTATTTTGGTTTTATATATTTTTGGAGAAATAAGCTCGAAAAGTATTTTTTGCGCTCGTTGGGGAAAATTACTAAAGGCACCCCTCATTTGGATAATGGGCACTCCATTTGATAAGGGGCACCTACCTTCTATTTACATCCCATATGTTAAAGGCACCCGGATTTTGGATTCAGGACACTTCATCTTCCATATTTGAATTTGAAAGGCGGGAAAATAACTTGCAACGAGTTACAAAATTAGGGTCGAGTTTTGGATGAATTTTAATGAGACCAAATCATTGAATTTAATTGGGTTTACTCCAATGGGCTACACATCGCTGGTAAGGGTGTTCGATTGAAGTGAAATTGGCTGGATAATCAGATTTTCGATCAGACAAGGAAGAATTTATTCACGGGAATTTCTGAGAGAGTTTTAGCCGGATTAAAGTGTTGGAATGGACTGGAATGAACCTGTATCGATTGAACATGCTTAATACTTGGCTTTAGTTTGATGGAGAAAGGGTTTTCACGTAAACAAGGAGGTGAAGTTATTCACGAAAATTATGGTGATATTTTTTGATCGATTTTGAGGAGAGTTTGGTCGAACTTGTTCGCTGGTTTGGAAAGGGCTCTAAAAAGGGTTTCAATCTCTGACCATTAACCTTCGATGAACTACTACCATCTGGTGTATCGATCTCAACAGCTCCATGAGGAAAGACACTGCGAACAATAAAAGGACTTGTCCACCGAGAACGTAACTTCCCAGGGATAAGATGCAAGCGAGTATCATACAAAAGAACTTTTTAACCTGGAGAAAATGATTTTCTTAAAATATTTCTATCATGCACAAGTTTCATTTTGTTCTTATTCTCCTTAGCACTATCGTATGCATCTCTACGAATCTCTTCCAACTCATTAAGCTGGAGTTTCCTATGGGCTCCTGCCTTGTCGAGTGAAAAATTTAGCTGCTTAACAACCCAATATGCTCTATGTTCTAACTCAACAGGTAAGTGACATGCCTTGCCATAAACAAGTCGATAAGGTGGCATTCCAATGGGGGTCTTAAACGTTGTACGGTAAGCCCATAAGGCATCAGTAAGCCTAGACGACCAGTCTTTCCGATTAGGATTAACTGTTTTCTCTAATATACGTTTTATCTCCCTATTGAAAACCTCTACTTGACCACTAGTATGTGGATGATACGGGGTGGCTACCTTATGTGTAATACCATATTTCTTCATCAAAATCCTAAAAGGTCCATTACAAAAGTGCGACCCTCCATCACTAATTATAGCTCGCGGTGTACCAAAACGTGTAAGTATATTATCTTTCAAGAACTCAATCACAACCCTATGGTCATTGGTCTTACACGCAACCGCCTCAATCCACTTAGAGACATAGTCTACAACGATAAGGATGTATAAGTTACCAAAATAATTAGGAAACAGACCATAAAGTCAATACCCCACCCATCAAAGACCTCAACAACTAAAATAGGGTTCAAGGGCATCATGTTCCTACGGGAAATGGTTCCTAATTTCTGGCAACGTTCACAAGTAACACAGTAACTATGAGAGTCTTTAAATAATGAAGGCCAGTAGAATCCACAATGCAATACTTAAACAAATAAGGATCATCCCAAAAGAAGTGCTTAACCTCGGCTAAAAACCTAGAACGATCTTGTTTACCCCAATGTTGGGGCATTCAACCAGTAACAAGATAGTTCACTATATTCGCATACCAAGATAATTGGGTAAGAAAGAACAATTGTTCATCAGGAAAGATATCCCTTATAGGAAGGGAATCATCAGGGGAATCAACCTAGACAAGTGATCTGCTACTACATATTCTGCACCCTTTTTGTCTCTAATGTCTGGAGAAAACTCTTTCAACAAAAGGATCAACCTAATCAATCTAGGTTTCGTATCCTTATTAGACAGAAGATATTTCAAAGCAGCATTATCAGTATATATTACAACCTTAGAACCTAAGAGATATGGTCTAAACTTGACTAAGGAAAACACAATGGCTAACAGTTCATTCTCAATAGTGGTATAGTTTAACTAGGCATCGTTCGGAGTTTTGCTAGAATAGTAAATCACATGAATTAATTTGTTTTCTCGCTGACCAATAACATAATCTGAAGCATCGCACATGATCTCAAAGGGTAGGTTACAGTTAGGTGCCTAGACTATGGGCGCGGTAGTGAGTAAAGTCTTTAGCTTCTCAAAAGCCTCTAAACAAGCATCATCAAAGACAAACTTAACATCTTTTGCAAGCAAATTGCAAAGAGCTCTAGAAATCAAGCTAAAATCCTTAATGAATCGACGTTAAAAACCTGCATGCCTTAAGAATGACCTAATATCTCTTACGGTTTTTGGGACCTGTAAAGTCTTGATAAGGTCAACTTTGGCTTTTTCTACCTCTATACCCTTAGAAGATACGATATGCCCTAAAACAATTCCTGAACGAACCATGAAATGACATTTCTCCCAATTAAGCACTAGATTCTTTTCCTTACACCTAGTCAACACTAATGACAAATGATGCAAGCACTCATCGAAAGACGAACCAAACATTGAAAAATCATCCATAAAGACCTCTAAGAACCGTTCTACCATATCTAAAAATATGCTCATCATGCAACGCTGAAAAGTCGCAGGGGCGTTACATAGCCCAAAGGCATGCATGTATACGGAAAGTTACCAAAGGGACAGGTAAAAGTGGTTTTCTCCTGGTCTAATGGGGAAATAAAGATCTAATTATAGCCAGAGTAGCCATCTAAGAAGCAATAGTGACTATGTACTGATAATCGTTCTAGCATCTGGTCGATGAAGGGAAGGGGAAAGTGGTCCTTCCTAGTGACCTTGTTCAATTTCCTATAGTCAATACAAACACGCCAACCCGTGGTCACTCGGGTTGGGATTAATTCATTATTATCATTCTGGACTACGGTAATACCGGATTTCTTGGGAACAACCTAAACGGGGCTGACCCACTTACTGTCTGAAATGGGGTAGATAATGCCTGCATCTAACAACTAAAGAACCTCGGTTCGAACTACTTCTTTCATATTAGGGTTCAGTCTACGTTGCATCTTTCTAGAAGGTTTGGTGTCACTCTCTAAATAGATTTGATGCATACAAACAGTGGGACTTATACCCTTAATGTCAGCTATGGTCCACCATAAAGATTCCTTGTTGTTTTGAAGGACGGTTACTAGCCTACTTTCCTGATCACTATCCAAGTCGGATGCTACAATTACAGGTAAAGTTTCAGATGGGCCTAAAAATACATACTTCAAGGTATCTGGTAGTTGTTTAAGGTCCAACTTAGGAGGATCTTCTAACGAAGGAACTAGGGTAGACTTAGAAACTAGTAATGGTTCGAACTTAGGTTTCTATCCATTATTAGTGTCTAACAAATGGATTGAATCTAACAAAGCATTCACCTCATTAATCACATTATCATCATCAAAATAAATCCCAAAGTGATCTAGGCATTTCTCTAATGGATCTTCTAACAAAGTGTTTAGTAATGACTCCTCGATTAATGTTCCTATCATGTTCACCTATTCTATGTTCGAGTCATCTAGTTTAGAGGGTAGCTTACTAATTGTACAACTCAATAGTCATATTACCAAAAGAAAAATTCATAATACCATTTCGACAATTAATGATCGCATTGGATGTAGCTAAAAACGGGCGACCTAAAATCACTGGTATTTGGTTTTATAGGTCAGGGACAGGTTGGGTATCTAGGATAACAAAATCCACTGGATATATAAACTTGTCGAACTCTATAAGAATATCCTCGATTTCACCATGACGAATTTTAACGGACCTATCAGCTAACTGAAGTGTTATCTGGGTAGGTTTCATCTCACCAAGTCCTAGCTTAAGGTACACATGGTATGGGAGTAAGTTCACACTGTCTCCTAAGTCAAGCAAAGCTTTCTCAACACGGTATTTACCTATTGTACAAGAAATGGTAGGGGACCCTGGGTCTTTATACTTAGGAGTAGTGGTATTCTGAATAATGGAAATCACATGACTAGCTAGAAAGGCTTTCTTCTGGACACTAAGCTTTCGCTTTCGTGTACACATATTCTTAAGGAACTTGGCATAAGCGGGAATTTGCTTAATTGTATCTAATAATGGAAGGTTAATAGTTACCTGCTTAAAAACCTCCAGTATATCATTAAAGGTGGACTCCATCTTAGTTAGAACTAGAAGTTGTGGGAATGGGGATCTAGGAAAAAAGTCGGGCTTATCAGAAACCTCATCGGTCTCTTTAGAGACTCTATCGGTTCCTCGGTTTAGGTTCGAAGGGTGAACTACAACATGTTCACTATCGGGCATGGCAACCTTGTTGTCTATCACTCTACCACTCTTAAGGGTTCTAATAGCATTCACATGATCGCATGGTCTTTTACCTATTTCATTAATTCCTCTAGGGTTAGGTTGAGTTTGAATAGGAAACTTACCTCATTCTCTCAAAGACTCATTTATCTGACTAACCTAGGTTTTCAACTCGGAAATAGCCTGAGAGTTAGCCTGACCTATTCTCTTATTTTCTTCTAAATTTTGAGCAACAGATTGCTGAAATTGCACAGTGTTACAAGTTAACAAAGCAAGATACTCTTCTAAACTCATAATCTTTTTATCTGAAGGGTTCTAAAACTGTGCCTGAGCTGAATTATTCTTAGTATAGCCAAAGCTTGGGGGAACCTGAGAGTTACTAGACTGACCTTGATTCTGGCCCTTAGACCAAGAAAGGTTTGGATGGTTTCTCCAACCAGGGTTATAGGTTTCCGAATATGGGTCAAACTTCTGACGGTTATCAAATCTAGTGTTGTTATAAAGAGCATTGGATTGCTCTTCGACAGTATGGCCTTCCTAAAAAGGCTCTATTCTACCACTACAACCACTAGAATGACCTAATTCTAAGGCTTCTGACCTTTTAGTTATGACTGCTATTTTAGTATCTGACTCATAAGATCTTTCTACACTATTGACATTTCCTCTACTTAGAAGAATTTTTTTCTCGGGTTCCTTACTATTTTCCCATTGTCGGGTCTTATCGGTGATTTCATTCAAACATGTCATTGCCTAATCAACAGTTTTATTCTCAAACCCACCTGAGCATAAGGACTCAATCATGGTTGTTTTCGAATAATCTAAACCCTCGTAGAGGATCTGAACTAGCATAACCTTTTCTAAACCATGATGAGGACATTGAGCTATTAAGTCATTAAACCTTTCCAAATACCTATATAAAGATTCTCCCTCTTGTTAAGCAAAAGTATAGATTTGTGTCCTAATAGACGATATTTTGTGCCTAAGGAAAAACTTCTGTAAAAAGGCAGATGTAAGTTGTTCATAGGTTTCAATTGACTCAGAAGGCAAACTATATAGCCAAGATTTGGCTTTATCTCTCAGGGAAAAAGGGAATAACCTAAGTTCAAAGCATCGTCATCTAGGTTTTTACTTTTCAGAGTACTACAAACTTCCTCAAATTACCTAACATGAAAATAGGGGTTTTCATTTTCTTTCCCTAAAAAGATTGGGAGCATCTGCGGGGTCCCAGGTTTCAGTTCATAATTTATCTCAGTTTCAGCTAACTTGATACATGACGGACGAGAGGTCCTAGTTGGGTTTAACAAAGCTTTCAAAGTTGCCATTTCTGGCACTACCAAAGGAATATGAGTACTTTCTTCACTAAGTGTCAAGTTTTCAAAGTTGAAATTTCCAAAGACAGGGCTCTCAAAAAAAAAGTCTTCGATCTCCCCGCCTTCACAAGAATAACTACTAGGTTTTTCACTAATCAATCGACCTAGAGTGTCTCTTTTCCAAGCCCGCTCTCTAATAACCTCGGGCATACACTAGAAAAAAAACTTAAAAAGAAAAGTGCTAAAAGGAATGGAAGTTCTATGCAAACACAAACAAGGCTGACTCAACCATAGCAAACCTCTAACAAAAAAAAAGCATGATGGCTCCACTTAGATTGTTTCTAGACTATCTTTTATTCCTCCAAGAGGCAACTAGGTATAATTTTAGCAAACCTCGTAGGACGATCTGAATAAAAAAAGTCGAAGAGAAGCGGGAGAAGCTCAGAGGAGCTTTGATACCCCCGCCTCTTTGGCAACGCTTCCCTGGGTTACAAGGAGGCTCTAATCGACTTCCAGTAATCTTCCTGAACTTTGAGATAGACTAACAAGATACCCAATACGATTCTTTTGAACGGCTTTCCTATAAGCTCGTTACCCTATCAGTCTCGTTCTAGTTAGTATTTTAGCCTTGGATTTGCGTTTAGTATCGTTTTCCTAAGGCGAGCAAAAAGAGAACGGTGATGAAATCCTAACCCTTATCTTGTATGGCCAGTCCTTGCCCTTTACTAGAAAATTAAACCGTTTCAGTCCTCAACATATAAGCATATGAAGGAAGACAGTAAACCCGCTGACAAGGGATTCACGAGTGTTCAGATAAACTTACCTCCCGTACCATACGGGCAAAGAACCGTTATAGTCGACTCGGGCCACGACTCCTATGTCATGTACGAACCCGAGGGGCCGAGGCAATATCGTAATTGCCGCCCTTCCTTGCGAACAATTTAATATTTAATATACTACCCTTCCGTAGGGTTTAAAAATAAAAGAATGTCCAAGTCCAAAGTCCAAAAAGGAAAGTGCAAAAATAAAAAGAAAATTACAAAAATAGAGAATATCCTAATACAATTTCTTAAAACTAAAAAAAAATTCTAAAAGATAAAAACAAAATCTAATAAAAAAATTTCCTTCGTTCTTTTCACTTTGTCTTTTGACTCCAAATCTTTAAGTGGTTACCAAAAGCTTTGGCAACTCTTTTTTCTTTTGCTCCAAAATCCAAGAATCTGTAATAAAAAGACAAATTCCCAAAAACGTAAAATAGAACAAATAAAAAAAATAATAAACAAGTCCCCGGATTGATGTAATTTTTCAATGATGTTGTAGTAATAGGTTCGTTCAAGACTTGTGAAAGCAATATATTTTAGACTTAATAAAACTCAAAATATAGCAAACTCAAAATAAAAATTGATATGAAGATTTTAAAAATAGGCCAAGGCTCCGGATTCCACTATTCTTTCTAGTTGATTGATTTATAATGATATTTCTGAAATTATTATTAAGCTTTTTTTCTCATTAATTCACTATTAATTTATAAGGTGTCCAAATATTAAATTGTAATCCCTAAGCATGAATTATGAAAGAATTGGTTCTAAGCATAACACATCGAATTGATTCACAACTAATTGAGAAACCAATTTTATCTTTATGTTGACCCTAGTGAATTAAATAAAATAAATAATTCAAGAAATTGAAAAAGAAATTACCAATCAAGCATGAATAAATAGTTTCCTTCGTTGCCTCAATCACCGGGTACTTAGCCTCTCATCATAATGGAAACACGCTCAAAAGTTGATTTCATTGCTCAAAAACGGTTCACAAATGATGAAAATGGGAGAAAAATAATAAAAACCGGGTTTGTAACACTTATATTAGTTACAAACCAGCTGTTATAAAGAACGATAAAAATGAACTTTCACTGACACTGTAGCAAAAACGACAATCTTCAGGGGTCTTATGTTCTTCGTATGTTCACCAGCAGCAAGTTATTCTCCTCTGCAACTCGATTTTTCTTGGCTCTGTGATGTTCTAACTTTTCTTCCAACACTCTGTATCCGCTCTACTGCTCCTCTACACCTTATATAGCCTTCCAGAACTGAAAATACTCCTCCATAACTCCAGCAAATCTTCCATCACTCGATATTGAAGAAAAATAATCTTGGGAATATTTTCTTTCCATTCTTGCCTTCTCATACGTTCAATTGATGCAGACACACTCCAATACACTTTGTTACACGTCCAAGGGTGAGTCAACATGCTATAGACACGCTCAACCTTTCCAAACCAACTCCAATAATATCACGTGAGCCTCTCCAATTCTGTTTCACTTCATTCCCACGCACACATACCATGTTTGTCGAAACAAAACACATTATCATCCCTGTTTAATCAAAACAGGGTTGTAACAATCAAACTCGGTCATTGAGTCAGACAGAAAATGGTTTTGGTGAAATCTTCCACACTTGAATCGTGGAGATATGGAATCAATATATACTCAAGATACAGCTTGGCTGTTACATAGTTTGTTACTGAAAAAACTGAAATTCAAAACAATTCAAAAGCTCCGTAAACTAAGTTGCAGAATTTGTAGGAAGACTAGACTTGGTTGCCGTGGTTGAGTATTGTTGAGAGTCTTCAGGTTTATTGTTGATTTTATTGTTGACACCCCCCATCAAGTTGAGCATGAGTTGACGAATGTTCAACTTGTCTCTGATGTATTGAAAATTTGGTGAAGCTAAACCTTTGGTAAACACATCTGCAAGCTGATCTTTGGAACTGATACATAGAACTTGATGTTGTTTTCTCGCACAAAGTGATAATCAATTTCAATGTGTTTCGTCCTTACATGAAACATATGATTGGCAGTTAGATAGGTATCTCCTAGATTGTCACACCATAATATTGGAGTTGATATTTTGATGCCCAGCTTAGTAGTGATTCTATTCAAATTAGCTCCGACGTAGCAATTGCAACTCCCCTGTATTCAGCCTTTGTACTTGATTTCGACACTGTTTTCTGCTTTCTTGCACTCCACGAGATGATATTACCTCCAAAGTAAATGCAGTATCCACTGGTGGATCGCCGGTCATCTAAATTCTGCCCAATCCGCGTCTGAGTAAGCTTGCAAAGAGTAATCAGAGGACGCACGTATTACCAGGCCATTATCTACTGTGTGCTTCAGGTATCTCAATATTCGCTTAACCAGTTCCCAATGCTCAACGTAGGGATCATGCATATACTGACAGACTTTATTTACTGCAATAGAGATGTCAGGCCATGTAATATGTAAGTACTATAAAGCACCTACTACACTCCAGAAAAGAGTTGGGTCAGAGAATTTGGCAGTTCCTAGCTTCTAAACTTTTGCATTAGGCGGCAGTGGTGTGCAGACTGGTTTGTTGCCATCCAACTTGGTTCTTCGCAGCAGGTCAGCTACATACTTCCGTTGTGTGAGAACTAAGTTATTCCCTTGTGGTAGTACTTCAACGCCTATGAAGAAAGATAAGGCACACGTGTCTTTGAGTAAAAAACTGAACTAAGGTCAGTTATCATCTTATCAATGTGAGTAGGATTTGATCCAGTAACTATGATGTCATCTACATAGATTAGGACATAGGTGACAGATTCTCGTGTTTGTAATACAAACAGGGAACTGTCCGCAATGGATCCAATGAAGACTAGCTACAAAAGATAGCCACTCAAGCGAGAGAACCAAGCCCGTGGGGCTTGTTTGAGTCCATATAACGACTTGTGGAGTTTGCAGACATGGTCAGGGTAATTTGGATCCACATATCCTGCAGGTTGCTTCATGTACACCTCCTCTTCAAGCAAACCATGGAGAAAAGTATTTTCTACATCTAACTGCCGTAACTGCCATTTGTTCATCACAACAATGGAAAGGACTAGTCTGATAGTACAAGGTTTTATGACTGGACTAAACGTCTCTCCGTAGTCGATACCTTCTTGCTGGTGAAACCCCTTGGCCACGAGACGAGCTTTGTAGCGTTCTATACTGCCATCTGTCATAGTAATTTAGCCTTATGGAGTACTAGGGTCTACCCTTATTAATTGAGCGGGTGCTCTTATAAGTTGTTAGTCATTGGTCAGTCTTGTATTGAGTGTTGACCGATCAGATAGTGACATGTGTCGACTATCTGATCGTTGTTGTTAGGTCTTCACTTCCTTAAATGTGTAAGAACCTCTTCTCTATTTTCAATTAATGAGAAAATACCTGCAAATTAGTTTAGTAGTTGTGTTCATTAGGAACTTAGATTTAAATTCATTAACTCTTGATTCCAAACTGTACTGAGTACAGTACATTTGGCATCAGAGCCACTCAAAAAAATTTCTCGATTGGCGCTTCCGATCCAAAAACTGTTAAGGATGTTATAGAACTGATTCAACGATAGCATCTGAGCTCTGAAGATCGATTTGCTACCATTGAAGACAAGCTTCTTGTACAGCAACAAAAAGCTGTTTCGAATCAAGCATCGATTAAATAACGATTTTATGAGCTGCTAGCTCGTTTCCCATCTACATCAAAAACAGCTCAACCACCTGATTCAGGAGGATCAATTCATGGTACTCATCTCGATAATCCTCCAATCTTTGGTTCAATCTCGCCAGGGGGAACTCAAAATCAATTTAATTGAGTACCAAAACTTGATTTCCCAAGATTTGATGGTGATAATCCTCGTGGTTGGATCCAAAAATGTGAACAATACTTCTGGCTTCACAACATCGATGAGAGTCACAGAGTTGATATTGCAGCTATCTATCTTGATGGCAAAGCCGATAAATGGTTTCTCAATTTTCAGGTTGGTCAAACTTGTATAACTTGGTTTGAATTTGCTCATGGTATTTGTGTCAGATTTGAAAACCCTGTGGAAGAGAATTTTATTGGGAGTTTTAATAAACTGGTTCAGATTAACTCTGTAGAAGAGTATTTTTAGGAATTTGAATCTCTCAAAGCTCTCATGCTTGCTAACAATCAGTCCTTAACTGAGAACTATTTTATCATGAGTTTCATTAGTGGGTTGAAGGAGCGTAATTCTGTAGCTATGTTTTTTCCAAAATCACTTGCCACAGCTTTCTCCTTAGCAAGAATGGAGGAACAGAAGCATCACACTGATGCTGCCAAAAGTGTTAGAACCAACTCTAGCTCTTTCACTAACTCTAGAGCTTTCTCTACCATAACCTTTCCTCCTAAACCAATTTCCACCTCTTACACTACTTCCAAGTCTACTCCTACTACTCCAAAATCTTATTCCCCAACACCACTCAAGCCCTCATCAACAAATCCCATTATTAAACGTTTAACTCAAGAGCAATGCGCATTCGCATGGATAAAGGTCTTTGTTATAATTGTGATGAGGTTTATTCATTGGGTCATAAGTGCAAGGGTAGGCAGCAATTGTTTATTTTGCAAACTGAAAATTATGATACACAAGACACCGAGGTTGAGGATGAGGTTTTTGAAGAAGTTGTAGACTCACCAGTTGAGTCTGACATGGAGATTTCTCTTCATGCTCTCACTGGTACTGCCACAGGTGATACTATTCGCATTCCTGATCTTCTTAAGAGACAATCTATCTCTATTATTATTGATACTGGTAGCACAACTAGTTTCATAGATTTTTCTCTAGCTGCTAAACTCAAATACAAGGTGGAACACACAGCTCATACGTTAGTTACAGTTGCTAATGGGGAGAAAACAGTGAGTACTGGTATTTGTTCTAAACTTCCTTGGAGTATGCAGGGTTATCAATTCACTGAGGACTTCAGGTTACTTCCACTTGGAGGTTGTGACATGGTGTTAGGTGCTGATTGGCTTAAGAAGCTAGGTGATGTTATGTTTAATTTCTCTAAACTCAGTGTTTCTTTTGTTCATCATGGTCAGCATATTACACTACAAGGGATAACTAATTCACCTTCACTACTTATGATGAGTAGGTCCGCAGTTAAGAGATTTCTGGCAAAAACTACTCATGGCTTCATTTGTCATCTATTTTCAGTCTCAACTACTCTTATTCCCCCTCCAATACCTGCTCCTTTATTACCTTTGTTATCTGAATATAAGGATATTTTTGCTGAGCCTACTTCATTACCACCTCACAGAACTTTAGACCACTCAATTCCCTTGAAACCAGACTCCCAACCTCCAAACCAAAGACCTTATAGATGCCCTTACATTCAAAAAGGAGTTGTAGAACAACTGGTGAAAGAAATGCTTTCTTCTGGAATCATACAACACAACCACAGCCCATTTGCTTCACCAATTCTTCTTGTTAAAAAGAAAGATAATACTTGGAGATTTTGTGTTGATTATAGAAGACTCAACAACATCACTTTTAAGGACAAGTTTCCTATCCCAATTGTAGATGAGTTGTTGGATGAGCTACAAGGATTTCTGTTTTTGTCTAAGTTGGATTTAAGAGCAGGTTATCATCAAATACTTTTGAACCCAATGGATATATGCAAGACTGCATTTAGAACTCATCATGGGCACTATGAGTTCAAAGTCATGCCATTTGGTTTAACCAATGCACCTGCTACATTTTAGGCACTTATGAATGAAGTCTTTGCTCCCTACTTAAAGAAGTTTGTTTTGGTCTTTTTTGATGATATTTTGGTGTACAGCTCTTCCATGTCTGAGCACATTGAGCATTTGAGAATAGTATTTTCCTTACTCGAGAAAGACCAGTTATATGCTAAGCTTTCAAAATGTTATTCTGGTCAATCACAGTTAGAATATTTGGGCCACATTATCACTCCTGCTGGGGTTTGTGTTGATCCAAACAAGATTGCAGCAATGCAGAGCTGGTCAATTCCAACTTCTATCAAAGAATTAAGAGGCTTTCTGGGTTTAACAGGTATTACAGGGAAATTTGTGAAGAATTATGGCGCAATCTGCAAGCCACTAAGCGATCTTTTGAGGAAAAATTCCTTCATTTGGACTGCAAACTGCCATACGCATTTGAACAACTAAAGCTAGCCATGTCCACAACTCCACTCCTTGCATTGCCTGACTTTTCTAAACAATTCACTGTTGAAAGTGATGCAAGTGAGACCTGTCTTGGTGCTGTCTTAACTCAGGAAGATAAACCAATTTCTTTTTTCAGCTCACCTTTAGGACCAAGAGCTAGAGCCTTATCTACATATGAAAAGGAATTTTTAGCTATAGTTAAGGCTGTGCAAAAATGGAGGCATTAGTTGTGTTCATTAGGAACTTAGATTTAAATTCATTAACTCTTGATTCCCAAATTGTACTGATTACAGTAAACCATCTGGGTTTTACTTTACACGATACACCCACTTAGAACCAACAACATTCATTCATTTTTCATAATTTACAAGTGATCACGTACTATTTTTGATCAGTGCATTGATCTGTACAGCCATAGATTTTCGCCACTTGGCATTTGGCCAGGCTTTAGAAAAACATGTTGGTTCCATGAAACATGTGTCTTGCAGAGGATGCTTGGTTGTTATCAGACATAACTTATGCACTGGCTTAGTTATCCCAGTTTTAGACCTAGTGACCATATGATGAGTCTGCTGAGGTTTAGTTTGTGTTGTAATAATATTACTCGTGTCTATCTGCGTCACAGGTGTGGAGTCCGATACAGCCGCAGTTGAGTCTGTAGTGAAGTTATCAGCAAATGGAGATGTAGTAGGGGTAGATACAGCTGGTGAGACAGTTGCAGAAGCCGCGCCATCATTAATAGTTGCAGAATGACCTGAGTGAGACAACTCTGGCTGAAGTATTTGTTGTGCATGTATTGTATTTCGTCTACGAAAAACAGGTAAGTCCAGAAATCCAGTGGAAGAAAACTGAGTTGAGTTGCTTACCACTAGGGTCTTGATGTTGCACTGTTTGGAATGAGAATGAGCTCTCCTCAAACCTTACATGCCTTGAAATATACACTCGATTGGTTTGACGATTTAAACACATATAACCCTTATGAGAGGCACTATAACCAATGAAAACACTAGGTAAGGATCTCGGTTCTAGCTTATTGGAATTATATGGTCGGAGACAAGGATAGGCAAGACAACCAAATACTTTTAAGAATTTGTAGTCAGGCTCTTTGTGAAACAACAGTTCAAGTGGTGTTTTTGATTCAAAAGATGATTTTTGAAGTCTATTTATAAGGTAACAGGCTGTGGTGAAAGCTTCATACCAAAAGGACTTGGGCATATGTGCATGAAACAATAAGGCTAGGCCAGATTCAGTTACATGCCTGATTCTAAGCTCAGCTATACTATTTTGCGGTGAAGTGTGAGGGCATGAGAACCTGTGTTGGATACCAGAGTCATTTAAATAATTTGTAAATTTGTTGTATTCCAAAGCATTGTCCGAATGAAATATTTTGATTTTGTGCTCTGTAAGGTTTTCTATTTTTTTATGAAACTGCATAAAGATATGTAAGGCATCTGATTTTTGGACCAAAGGAAATACCCGGGTAAAATGCGAAAAAACATCCATAATTAACAAGTAATAACGATAACCATTTCTTGAAACATGTGGAGAAACCCAAATATCAGAAACTACGAAACTTAATGGTTTATCAAAAGAAGTGCTACTAGCTGAAAATGGAAGTTTCTTGCTCTTACTAATATGGCAAGAATGACAAAAATCAAAAAATTTATTCGAAACTGGGAGTGAATGCCTGTGAATGACTTTAGAAACAGTTTGAAGCATTGGGTGACCCGATCTTGGTGCCATACTAAAGACTAGTAGATACATAAGAAGTTGGCTTTATTGAGGATCTGAAGTTACCAACACCATCAAATACGTAGAGCCCATTCCTATTCATCCCTTGCAACAGTGAGATCCCCGTTCCTTTGTCCTTCACAACAAGGAAATCAGTGTGAAACTCAAAGTATACATTGTTGTCTTTACAAAATTGATAGACAGACAACAGATTTGTTTTTATTTCTGGAACATGAAATATGTTGTTAAGTTTGAAAGATCGAGTATTTAAAGTTAAGGTTGCACAACCAACACTAGCAATTTTAAGGGTATTACCATTACCAACTTGAACTTGTTCCGTTCCATCGTATTCATGTGGAATACTCAGATTTCGTACCTCGGCAGTAAGATGGTGAGTAGCACCGGTGTCTGTAACCCACTGGTTATCAGTTTGATTTCCTGGGAAGGCTATGTATGCAGCCGGTGGCTTCTGTTGGTTCTTGTTATCCTTTTCATATTGAAACCAGCAATGATCCGCAAGATGATTTCTTTTCTTGCAAATTTGACACGGTTCTTGTCCTTGCAGAGTATTGTTTCTGGGATAGTTATGGTTGTTGTTTCTCTGATAGTTGTTCTGATTGTTGTTTCTCAGGTAACCTTGATTGTTGTTTCTCCTCTGATCTGGTCTGCTGATAGACGAGCCTGATGATGTCATAGCAACATTGGCAATTGTCTGTTGTAACAAGGCCAATTGTTGCTCCAATCGCATATCGAAGGTGAGGAGGTGCGCGTAAAAGGTCTCCATATCCATTTCCTCTATTGTTCCCGAGGAAGTCACAATGGGATCATGTGATTGATTTAGTCCATTGCAGATGGACTGTTTCTTTTTATCAGCAGATACAATATAACCTGAGGCTGCAAGACTATCAAAAATACCTTTAGCCTTCTTAAAAAAAGCTTGTAGAGTCATGTTACCTTTCGACAGATTGTGCAATTGCTTCTTCAACTGCATCTGGTGATCTTTTGTTTTAGGTGCAAACTGGCGTTCAAGTGTGTCCCAGACATCCTTAGAAGTTTCACATACCGCGACTTCTCCTAGAACACTTTCAGATAAAGAAGATAACAGCCAGACAACAAGAAGTGAATCAACTTCTTCAAAATCTGTAAACGCAAGATTGATTGCTTGAGAATTTGGAAGTGTACGTGGGGTTTTTTCAAAAGACCCATCAACGTAACCCGCAACCTTGTAGCCTTTTAGGATAGGTTTAAACTGTGTTTTCCACAGCTGGAAAATTGGTTTCTGTGAGTTTTAGGATAACCATGTGATAGATAGGAACCTGGCGAAGAGTGGTTGTATCGGCAGATATTGAAGTTTTTTTATTTATTTGTTTGTTTGGTGGGTTTTGCAGAAGCATGTTTTGGATCGACATGGCTGATACCAAGACAGAAAAGGGTTTTGGTGAAATCTTCCACACATGAATTGTGGATATATGGAATCAATATATACTCAAGATACAGCTTGGCTGTTACATAGTTTGTTACTGAAAAAACTGAAATTCAAAACAATTCAAAAGTTCCGTAAACTAAGTTGCAGAATTTGTAGGAAGACTAGACTTGGTTGCCGTGGTTGAGTATTGTTGAGAGTCTTCAGGTTTGTTGCTGACTGTATTGTTGACAAAGTCTCAAAAATCGCCTCAAAATTCTCTGCTAGAAATCACGCTATAACAAAATATTTGAATTGGAAATTTCCCGCCAATTTTTTGTAAGCCGTGAAGAAGATGGGTGTCCCCCTATCCAGCTGTGGGGTGCGAATAGCACTGGAGTGCCCCTTAGCAATTGGATTGCCCTTTATCCAAAGTGGGAGTCTGAATAGCAAATGTCCTCCGAAGGGTTCTCCGAGTAATTTTTCGAGCCGATTTTTCCAAAAATGTTTATTTCCCAAAAATACCTACAAACACACAAAACACCATAATAAGTATGAAATTGAGTACCAACAATACAAAAAATTGAGGAAAACTTAGACACAAAAATGTGTCTATCAACAGGGAAAGCCGTGAAATGTTGGATATATTTGGCAGGTACGGAAACAAAATAAAGGCAGGATATATTCTCTGAGATATGATTCATTAAAACAGAGATGTTTGATTTGAAAAAAGGGAACAAAAGACGCGTGCAGAGAAGATTGTGGAAAAAGTTCTGTAACTTGGCAGCAAAGGAAAAGTGAAGATTTTCTCGGAATTTTGGGGATTGAAGTGTATATATATGGTCCGGAGAAGTCATAAGAGGCTGTCGAGAGTTAGGGGTAGTTTTAGAGCAACAAAAATCGATGTAGAGCGATTCTGCAGTAGCAGCGGAGAAGAGGAAGAAGAAGAGTTGCAGACGACATATCAGAAGTTTCGTTCTCAAGAACCCTAAGCTGAAGAATATACAGCCGCAGAGAACAGTCGCAGTCAGTGTCTTATATTCAAACTGTTATGTAACGGTCCATTAGTAACTATTATCTTTAGTTTGCAACAGTTTTAGTAACAATGATTTCTATGAAGATATTACAACGTTACACATTCCAGTGTGTACTATTTCTTCAATAAAAACACCTTTTGAGCCAAGAGTTATTATTTTGAGCGTGTTTTCACCATGAAGAGCTAAACCCATGTGGTAATTTAGTTAATTAGTTAATTCTTTATATAACCCATGTGTTTTTCACCATGAAGAGTTATACAACGGAGGAAGCTGTATTTCATCCATGTGGTAATTTAGTTAATTATTTATATACTTTTTGCATCGATTTTAATTGAATTAAGATTTTGATTAATTACTTGTGACTTTGTTTGATGGAGCATGCTTATTCCAATGGATTCTTGATGCACCATGCTTATAATCTACAAGTGATATTTTATGGAATCTACTTTGGCAAAGAATAAAGTTAATATTTGTTTTGTTTTGAGCTATAATTGCCTAGGATTAATTTCTGAACCACTTGAATATGGAAAACAATGAAATCCTGAGTCTCGGTCAATTTTTCATCTCGACAACTTTTGTATGTATTTATTATTTTTTAGTGTTTTCTATTTTTAAGTCTTAAATCAAACCTTCACAAGCCCGAGGTGAACTAATCTTTCTTACCACTTTACAACAACAATTAAAATCACATCAACGCTCTGGAACAAAAGGACAATCCATTAATGTAAGATTGAATACTGATCATGAGGTGGGGCAGCTGGAGTGTTTAGCCATGAAAGATACAGTGGAATGGGCTAGATCAATGGAGCTAGAAAGAGTAGTATTTGAATCTAACAATGAACTCTTAATAAGATCTATTGAGGCCCACTCCTTGTGTTCATTGGTTAAACCATTCTTTTATTTTAGACATTCAAGTTTTTTTACAAGACAATCCATTTTGGATCTGTCAGTCAGTATCTAGAGATAAAAATAGAGCAGCAGACTGTACTTCTAAGGGCTATGATAGACAATATTAGTTTTGAATATTATGGGAATTTCCAATCAGACATCAATGAGTGGATTAGTAAAGAGAAACAATATGTATTTGCTCATTTATAACTCTCAATAAATCATATTTTTGAATTAAAAAAAAAAAAAAAAAAAAAACTCGTTTTGGCTCTTCGTGGAAGTGGTGGAATTTAAGAATCATTTTTTCGTGGAAGAACATATTGGTTGATGTCCACCAGTTGTCACTTTTTTTATAATCAATAAACCTTAGAACAAGGTGGAACTTCAATTGTATTGCACATAAACTCCCCAAATAAACTCTACTCAGAAAAAAAAATCCAAGTTTTACTCAACTCTTTATTTCTTCGGGATGCTGAGAAATTTTTTTTTTATTGATGAAAAAGCGATATCCTAGCTAGGTTTGAGGAGGAAAGATTATACCCCAATTTCCTTAACCACATCAACATTTCACCCATTTCAAGATTCCTATCGTGTTTCCTTTTCACATGAATGATCCTTCTCAAGTTACTTTTCAAGGTTCTGTAAACGATTCTGGTGAGATTCAACCACCAAGTGAGGCTCAAACCGGTGGGATCTCGGCTATATTAAACACCACTCTTGACCCAAAAAACACCTTCGGTATGGATCTTTAATGGTCATGAAAATCAGTAGTTTACATATGTAATTTACTTTTAATCCTTCTGATGTAATTGTTTTGTTTTTATTAATGATAATTATTTTAAAATTAATGTTCAAATCCAAACGGATTTTACATTTGATAGCAGTAAAATTTTCACTAGGAATTTTACCATTGCCACGGACAAAATTGATCTTACCAGCACTTGGAGCGTCTATTCCTTTATAGCCCAGACCATGTGTATCATGATGTTCTTTACATGCTCCTAGCATAGTGGATAATTTTGTAGAACTAGCATTGAATCTTTTTCAGATTCTCTTCCAGTGATTTGACCTTATCAAGAGAAGCAGCTAGATCAACCTCCAATTATTTTTCTCTGGCGAGAAAGATGATTTCTCTGTCATTAAAACATTTTTGTTGAGAGCCATATCTTGCTTCAGTTTCTGCCAGTCTTTTTTTCAACACAAAGAGATATCGATGAAGATTATCACATTCAGAATTTTTTGAACGAACATCTTCTTCACGGTCTTTGAGATTGTAAAATTTTGTAACCACAATCATATCCCTTAAAGAGTTTTCTCAGTTTCATGTTTTCTTGACAGAGAGGAGTCAGATATTCAGCCAAGCAAGTTGTTGACTCTTTTTTCTTTATGAGATGGCCAAAGAGCTTGATATATTGTGAGACTTCCTCATTAAGATCCTGTACCTCTTCAAAATCACTTTCATCTCAAAGCTCATATAATCCTTCATTTAGGCACTTTTCCAGTTGAATGTAGTTTCGGACAAGGGAGAAGATGTGAGAGATTTCTTAGGTGACTCAAGGCTTTGAACCAAGTTAGAATGTTTCTAAACTGGTGATGCATTGTCAGAGACATTATCGTCCATAGTCAGATCTTTACAAATACAGACTTATGAGGTCTTAAATGTGTTTGCCGGCTCTGATACCAATTGACAAAACAGGGGTCTAACAACCACACCCAATATTTCGCTTAGTAATCTGTATGGAAAAACTCCAATATAATTCCAAGAGAATCAACTAGACAGTCATACTCAATCAATGGAAAGATATCCAAGAGTTTGTATCTTTGGTTCACAATGTAATCAACAAATCAACCAGATAGAAATCCGCGAGCCTAATTACTATGTGAAACGACTTGAACGGTACGAAAGAGCAATGTTCAAGTGTCAATCAATATAATCAACAACCAAAGGTTGGATTCTCAATTGATTGAACTTACTCACAACCTGTGATATTTCTATTATGTAACAAAATATAATGCGGAAAAGAAATAACACAGACACCAGAAATTTTTTTAACAAGGAAACCGCAAATGCAGAAAAACCCCGGGACCTCGTCTAGATTTGAACACCATACTGTATTAAGCCGCTACAGACACTAGCCTACTCCAAGTTAACTCTAGACTAGAATGTAGTTGAGCCATGACCAATCTCACACTGATCAAGGTACAGTTACACTCCTTACGTCTCTGAATCCCAGCAGGACTCTACACACTTGATTCCCTTAGCTGATCTCACCCACAACTAAGAGTTGCTACGACCCAAAGTCGAAGACTTGATAAACAAATCTGTCTCACACAGAAAAATCTATTGTATAGATAAATCTGTCTCCCACAGATAACTTATGAGTTTTGTTCCGTCTTTTGATAAATCAAGGTGAACATGAACCAATATATATACCAGAATTATATTCCCGAAGAACATCCTAGAAATATCAATCACCTCACAATAATCTTAATCATATGGTAGTGAAACAAGATATTGTGGAATCACATGTACAAATGATGAGACGAAGATGTTTGTGACTACTTTTTATCTTGCCTATAGGAGAATAAATCTCGAGCCAATCTTAGAAAAGATAGTACTCAATACGATAGAAAATGCAAGATCAGATCACACAACTACAAAGAAAATAGTTGGGCCTGGCTTCACAATCCCAATGAAGTCGTTAACCTACAGGGTTTCGTGAAATCCTAAGGTTAAGGAGAATCGACTCTAGTCGCAACTAGTATCACACAAGAGGCGTGGGGATTAGGTTTCCCAGTTGCTAGAGATCTCCTTTATATAATCTTCAAATCAAGGTTTGCAATCAATGTTACCTTGGTAACAAAGCATTCAATATTCACCGTTAGATGAAAACCTGATTAGACTCAAGCTAATATCTTTCAACCGTTAGATCAAACTATCTTGTTACACACAAATGAAAAGTGACTTCATTTAGATATAAGTAACCGTACCTAAACGTGTGCACCTTATTGGATCAACAATAGTTAACCGAAGTTAGCCATATGAACACTTTCATATCAACCTTATTCATCTTAACCATAACTAGTTTAAATGACTCAATTGAAACTAGTTCTAGAGTTGTTCAATTGTTTATATTTTCATAGAAGTATACAAGACACAATTGAAGCAAAATCTATTTTGATTCACTCGAATCAAGTCATGAACATTATAGCCACGGTTTGCAAAAGATTGCATTCCTTATTATATAAATGTATTAGTTCATGAACAAACCGATTTTAGAACATCATCCACTTAGGTATGCATACGGGTACGCGTACCTAAGTAGTCGGACCAAGTTTGGGTTTCGTCAATACGCGAACTTGTACGCATACCATCCAAACTCAGCAAAAAATTCCGGACCCGAACCTTACGCAATTACGCGTACCGGTACGCATACCAGGTTCCCGGACTTCACAAACCAACCACTACGCATACAGGTATGCATACCATGGTTCCTGGACATGGATTACATATATGCAAGTACGCATGCGATGCTTAAATCCATTTGTTCTAAACTCTCATTTCAACTATTGAAACATTCTTGGAAGACGGGAATAACTATCTCACACAAACTATTAGCTTCAAAGCAATTTTCAAGTGATTGAATGATCAATACGAAACATTCCAAGTCTACATCAAATGACTGTCTCATACAAATCATGTAAGATGTTACTAGGAGATTTTCACATGATCATCTTTTAACTTTCATCAAGAATATAAGATGGACTTGGTTAAAGCGAAAGCTTACCAACACATATTTCGAGAAATATGTAAGAGAGTTAAACTCAGCTCGAAATATCAAATGTGTATAATTGAAGTCTATATAGCTATACGACTTTTATCTCAAATAGGAGATAAAGTAGATAAGCTTTTGAGTGATAAATGAGTTTAAGTCTCACATACCTTTTGTTGATGAAGTTCCACGAGATCCCCTTAGTAGTTCTTCGTCTTCAATCGATGAACGTCGTGAAGTCTAATGCTCAATTAACTACACTTTCTATCCTAATACGAGACTTAGCTATAAGTAGACTATAAATCAAGACTTATAGTTTTGGCAACTAAACTTGACAATAAGCTTGAGATAGCAACGCTTGCGAGTTTGACCGAGCAGTGCTCTAACACTTGCGGCGTGCCTTTGGAGAGTAGAGGATCTCGTCAATGTTATGATTCTTTAGTTAACCGTCTGTTTAGTGCTTGAGGTGTTCTTGACAGTAAGGGGATCTCGTGTAATCTTTCAGTCCCCAAGTATGGTGCATGTAATTCTTCGGATGTAGCTGTTGAAGTTGATGCTCCAAGTGGTATCGTTGCATAGGATGACAATGCAATGAAAACTTTACTAATTAAGTATCCAAACGCTGGACTTTGACTTCATGTTTGGCATAATCCGACCCTGGAGAGAAAGGTGTTTATGCTATTTCCAACTCTACATGAGAAGATATTTCTTTCTCATAAAGAAATTTTCGAAGTAGTATTCAATGATCGGGAGTATGCCTTAAAGGAAGTTAAGACAGTTGAGCTTGGTGTTGGATGGCCTTCTCGACTGTGTCACCGACTTGAAAAGGATTGGGTTTTGGTATCTCAGGTTGATGACACATCTTCAAGATGACTGGGTTATCGGTTTTAATAGTCTCAGTAGAGACGACCCCTATCCATTTGATAAAATTTTGAAAATATTAGTTTCCCATTCACATTCTCGAGTCACGATAGGGTTGACATCCAGGTCAAGTCCTTAAGTCTCGATGGGATGTGGGACAACTAGTTGTAAATGGAATTGCTGAACATGACTTACTTGTATGTGAAATCCACAGATATATGATGTCACGTCTTCTCCAGACGTTTTTTTCGCATCCGGATCCGCTACTTGGTGATACTTAGGAGGTAAGCAACCTTGGAGGTATGCTAGCTTGTTAACATCTACAGGTGAGTCCCTTAGTGACAACCTCAGTAGTGATGCATCAAGCCTTGTTTTGTTGTTTCGAATCGATGGGCGTCCCATAACCATTTCACAACCTGGATCCTCCTTGACGATATGAAACTTGACATGTATCTGGGCATCATCCATATTTACTCCAAGAGTGATGAAGTCTAGTGGAATTTCCTTCGAAATCTTTAATTATGGTTGGTGAGTGCGTAGCCTCACGCCTAGAAACTCCTGCAGCTCTCAGAGTCTTGATGGTGATGATATTGATATACGTGCATGCATCAATTAATGTTTTTTCATACTCAGCATCCTTGAGAGGTGGTGAGAAGTCCCCATCCAGGTTTCTCACTGTTTTTGTTGAATGTGTCTTCCAGAGAAGGCTTGGGATTGACCGTAGTTTTTTTTAGTAAAGTGAAAGCACTTACCTGATACAACACAATTAAGGGGTGTGAATGTCATATACCTGCTATGGTTAGTAGAGGGTGTCCCATATCATATCCTTGTTAATAGTTAGTAAATATAGTTAATATGATAATTGGTTAATTAGGGTTAGTACAAATGTAATGAAAGGTTTAGATGTAACCATATGGGAGAATAGTGAGCGTTGGATGCCGAGAGATAAATCTAGCTATTTAAGCTAGTGAAATATGTATCTGTGAACTTAAGAAATTTATAATCAAAATATCAATTTATCGACTCAGGCTTGTTCTTCGGAATTAGAAGGCTCGATTCTTCGAAATTGGGAGAAACTTTTCGTGGATTCATGACAATGAAGATATCCCTGCACCAAGCCTTGGAGAAGTAGAGAAGTTCACACATGTTTTCCATCATAGAGTGAAACTGCTAACATGGACGGGGTCTTTGTGAACACCTTTAGTCCCCAAGCGTAATTCTCCCTAATCAATTTTTTCCTTCAAGACACGTTTCAGACTGTTGCATTCAATGGTGGGATGGCTTACGAACCTATGAAAATGACGATATTTTGGATCTGACATCTCATGAACAATTGGTGGGTGTCGTACATGAGGAAATTTGACAACTCCATCATGTATCCTACATATAACAAATTAATGACCTCCTCCATAGGAAATGGGAAATCTGAGAATATTGGATCCAGTCTTGTGACTTGTTGACATGGAGCCTTAGGTGGACCCTGGTATGGATCTTTCCCTTAGGTCGATGCTGATGTCGAGGCTGGATCGGGGACTAACGCAGATATGGAGCGCTTAGTCGGTGAGACTGGTTGAGGTGTAGCCTTCCTCTTAGATCATTTTTCAGTGACAACAACTATGAATGGTTTGACGAACTATTTCTTGTTGAATAGTTGTTTATTCCCACGGGTGTCTCCTCAGTTTTCTTTTTTGACGGGCCTTGTTCTCTTCAACAAGGATGGAGAAGTTATCGCGGATCGATGGATAGCCTCCAGGAGCTCAAAGAAAGTCTGAATGTACAAATTTCCACCAAGGTTTATTCATGAACTTAAACTTATATAAACTACAGAATGCATATTTGCAAACTGTGGCTATAAAGTTCATGAATTGATTCGAGTGAATCAAAATCGTTTTTTCTTCGATTGTGTCTTGTATACTTCTACGGGATCTAAGCAATTGAACAACTCTCTAACTAGTTCTTTTGAGTCATTTGAACTAGTTATGGTGAAGATGAATATGGTTGATATGAAAGTGCTCATATGGCTAACCATTTGGTTAACTACTGTTGAACCAACTAGGTGTACACGTTTAGGTACGGTTACACAAACCTAGATGAACGTGCATTTCAGTTGTGTATAACAAGCTAAGTTTCGATATAACGATCGAAAGATATTAGCTTGAATCTAATCAGGTTTTCATCTAACGGTGAATATTGAATGCTTTGTTACTAAGTTAACATTGATTGCAAACCCGATTTGAAAGACTATATGAGGGAGAACTCTAGCAACCTGGAAACCTAATCCCCACACCTCATGTGTGATACTAGTTGTATAAGCTAGATTCGATTCTTCTTTAACCTTAGGTTTCTATCGAGACCCTGTAGGTTAACGACTTGAAGACTTCATTGGGATTATGAAGCCAGACCGATACTACTTTCTCTTAGTTGTGTGATCTGATTTTACTATTTTTATCGTACTAAGTACAATCGTAAAGATTGGCTTAAGATTGATTTCTCCGATAGGCAAGATATAAAAGAAGTCACAAACATCTTTGTCTCATCGTTTGTGATTCCACAATATCTTCTTTCGCTAGTCAATTAAGATTATTGTGAGGTGATTGATAATACTAGGTTGTTCTTCGGGAATATAAGTCCGGGTTATCAATTGGTTCCTGTTCACATTTATTTATCAAAAGACGGAACAAAACTCGTAGGTATTTCTGTGGGAGACAGATTTATCTATTACTGTATACTTTTCTGTGTGATACAGATTTGTTTATTAAAGTCTTCGACTTTGGGTTGTAGAAACTCTTAGTTGTGGGTGATATCAGCTAAGGAAATCAAGTGCGTAGTATCCAGCTGGGATCAAAGACGTAAGGATCTCAACTGTACCTTGGATCAGTGTGGGATTGATTGGGGTTCAACTACAGTCCAGACCGAAGTTAGTTTGTAGTAGGCTAGTGTCTATAGCGGCTTAATACAGTGTGTGTTCAATCTGGACTAGGTCCCGGGGTTTTTCTGCATTTGCGGTTTCCTCGTTAACAAAACTTCTGATGTCCGTGTTATTTCTTTCCACATTATATTTTGTTATATAATTGAAATATCACAGGTTGTGCGTTTGAATCGATCAATTGGGAAATCCAACCTTTGGTTGTTGATTGAAATTGATTGATCCTTAAACATTGGTCTTTGGTACCGTTCAAGTGTTTTCTCTTGTATTCAATTAAACTCGCAGATTTCTATTTGCTTGAGTAAGTATTGAATCGAAAAAGAGAGATATAACTCTTTGAGATACTTTTGTTAAGATTGAGTTTGAATGTCTAGTTGATTCTCTTAAAAGTATATTGGAGTTGTTCCATACAGATTGCTAATCGAAATATTGGGTGTGGTTGTTGTACCCCCGCTTTATCATGAAGCCTAGAAGAGGAATCAACACCAACGGTGTCAACCTATAAATTAATAGTATTCCCCCTAGGGAGAATGTTTTTTTTTTACTCCTTTGATAACTGATCTGTAAGAATTATTAAAATAGAAAGCATATCATTCTGGATCTTGATAATACAACTTGATTTGTGATGATATCATTTAGAATTTTTTATGATATTATGTATAATAGTTTGGCTTTGAGTATCCATAGAATTCAAAGGATTTTTAACGGGAATGATGAATTCCACAGTAACATGAGGTACTTCATCGGTATTGTAATGCATCGAATTCAAATCGAGTGTTTCCGACCCGCTCTTATAATCAATTATCTTGAGAAAACCGAGGGATTGATTTTTAACCGAGAGGTTGATTTCCCACTGTGATGGCCAATATATTTTACTTAAAATTTGGTTTTAGTGTAAATAATGTACCCACGAGGTACTCCTTTAGGTTCAGGGATCAAAAAACGTACAAGAAAAGCCTAAACCAAAAAAAAAAAAAACATTTTGTCTTGCTTCGGTTACCAGGAGAGAAGATGGTTGATCTTAGGGAAGAGAACAAAGAAAGTTGAGGAATCACAGTGGTGATGAATTACGTGTAAGGTAGTTGAACTATGAAAAGACAGAGATTCTGGATGATAAGCTTATTCTCTCCTCTAAACAGACGAAGGAATCTATCTATAGTTGTTAAATATATACACTACTTTCCTCATAAGTAGTGGGGGTGGTGATGGGATGTAGAGACAGAGATTGTGGAGATAATGGTAAGGTGACACCCGCTATGCTAAGAAGTTTATGGAAACCTCTTGACAATTACTCCATGATCACTTCAACCACTTTAAACCATCAACACTACTTGTTACTTTATCATCATGGGGTGTTTCCACGTTGCATGTTGCTATAAACCACCATACTAATACCCCATGAAGAATCCTCCCATGTAACATGATTTGATTTCTTGTAGGAATTAGTAGAGTCATGGACTACCTCTTGTCTTGACTTAGCTATAGTCTTGATACGCTTTGACTGGGTGTTCAGCTCTCAACAAGCTAATTAATCCTTCTTCTAGTGATATTGAGTTTTGTGCGACTCGGTAAGCAGGAATATGACCGCAACATGTATTGGCATAGTAGAGACATGTCTTAGCATGATAACGGCATGCATGTACTGCACTAGAAGGCGTTGTAAATGGCCAAGTGTGATGGCAAGGTGCCACAACCATGGACAAGTGCTGGTGTTGCCAATAACGCCATGAACAAGCGTTGACGCTAGCAGCAATAGCCATGGCCAAGCGTAGCGCTGACAGCAGCCATCACCAAGTATTGGCACTGGCAGCAACGGCCATGGCCAAACATTGGGACTGGTAGCAACGAATACTATACTGGCAGTGAAGGCCATGGTGGAGCTAGTAGCAACGGCCATGGCCAAGACTGGCGTAGGCAGCAACTTGGCCAAGGTGTTAGTCTCCGCCATGTTTATCGTGGGCATGGGCTTACCCCACATGATATTTTTTTGTTGCGACATGCCTAGAGCCTCCCAATGTTGCACAAGACTTCGCGTGGGTGGACACCATGTTTGGCTAATGATGGTAATTGGATATTAATTTGAGCATAGAGTGCATCTATAACATGTTCAAGGAATCCAGCTGGGGAAGTTTGCGACTTGAGACGATGTTAAATGGTACTCAATGGGAGTCTAAATATTAATGAATGAGACGAGTTTAAGCACTTCGGTTGTGGAATGATTGCAACTTAAAACAAGTTCGGTGTTGCTCTATACTGGTGATCATCCATATAAGAGTTATCCGTCCAAGAACAAGATCATGCTCTGGATGTGTGTTATGTATAGTCAGAGAACATTTGGAAAGGAATTGTAACTAGCATCAATGGCATTCTGATGACAATATTGCTTTATACTAGTGCCCAATCCATCTAGGAGCTGTCAAATCATTATAAGTTCAATATAGTAGTTAGTACGGTAAGTACCGAAATACTTCTTTGATACACATTCAGAGACGAATATACAAGTTTTGCCTTTGTCAAAGAATCACCGTCAACACCCATCCACTTGGCCTATCAAATTAGATCAAAGCCAGTTATATTTGCCACTTTACCATGCCCATAATGGGCGCAAAAGTGGCAACCTAACAGTAATTAGAAAGTGAAAAATACTAAAACCCCCCCTTTAATATGGGTTCAATATATAGAAGCCCCACTAAATGGATCATTCATTGTCAACCCCATACTTTCAGATTTTGATATTTCTTGGCCCAAAACTTTTAATTTTGGGCCCAGGTTTTGAAATTTCTTTGGTCGATGACGTCATAAAAAAGAACTAAAGAACCAAAACTAACCCTCACATATATACCTGGCTATATTAGAAACGAACTCAGAAAATCATATTCATTTTCTTTTCTCTTTCAACTTCCAGAGCTCCAGGCGGTTTTTTTGTTTCTTCAACGTGCAATCGATTTAGAGGATTGAATCGATTTGATTCAATATATTATACAGTTGATGATCAATTAATCTACAAACTCAAATCATTCACTCAATCGGTTGATTTGAATCTAGGTTCGAGCTGGTTTCAAGTTATTTTAGGTTAAGTTCTTGTCTTTCTTTATTCGATTAGGTTTTAATTTTTGTATTGTTTGATTCAAGCATAGAAGAAGAACAGCCAGATTTGTCTTGAATCATGTGATTTCACTTCTTTTTTTTTGAACATTTAGGTTTTTCCTTTTGGATCTAAAAAATTGTTAACTCTAGAATTTCCTTCTGAATCTGAAATTACAGCTTCGTCAGATCTTCTTTGTCTCTCATCTACTCAGAAATCTTCTATAACTGGTTATTGTTTCATCTCATCAATTTCTTCTTTCATCTTCTTCACGGTTCTTTTAAGTTGTAATTTCTTCTTCTTTGTTGTTTGTCATGTGTGTTCTAACCTTAATGATTGCTTGTTGTGCAGGTTTAACAATGGAATTAAGAAGATCTTCAACCACAACAGATATGAAATCGTCGTCATTCATCTTCAGCTTTTGCAACAACTAATGAAGATGCACCTAACAATAATAACACTTCCCTAATTGAAAATCAAACTCTAGGTTTGTAATCAACACAACTTAATCTCTATTAAGTATAAAATTTTTTCACATTTGATGTTCTTTTGAATTTCGACCTAATGGATTTGATATGCATTTGTTGTTTCATATATTTATAAAGAAAATAGAAGGTTTCAAACCTATGATTTACTATAACTAATGAAGAATTCCTTTGCTATTTTAGAATCAGTTCTCAAGGTTCTTGATGATGATGAAGGAAAATTTCTATAGTTGTTGATCATAATGTGTACAAGGATATTTGAATGCATAAGAGTATTATTTGCAACTGCATCATTAATTGCACAATGTCTAGATACTCTGTGAGTAAATGTGTAACTTCCGGATTATTCATCTGGTAAGGCTTACTACGGCTCAAACTCATCTTTCAATTGGTAACTATTTGATATCCCTTGTGAATGTTGTATATATTACCTCATAGGTAGCTGACATTGTTATATATTCCATTTGCATAAAGTTTTTGTATTTCCAAATGTATATCTTACCTCTTAGGTAGTTATGGCTTTGTACTTTGTGTTGTGTTGTTGGTCTTTCTGGCATGGATAATGTTTCTCATCTTCAGTTCATCTTTGATAGTTGTATTGCTACCACTAGGACGTGTACTGCTCAGTTCCATTTTTAATATCCCAATACTCATGGTGTGAAGTGAAATAATAATTAATGTCCTTGTAATTGTACTTTCTGCTATATTCCATGCTTTTTTGGTGAAGCTTTAAAATTGAGAATCTACTCGGCTGTTATAGATTCTAGGTTGTTGTAGCCATACAACAATATTAAGTTTCCTTTGAGGATTGTTGATCCTCATCCAGATGGTATGAAAGTTATAACTCATAATTTCACTTTTTTTTTGCGAATGTATTTCAGTAGTTATATGTATGTGTAACTAGTAATTACACAAGCTATATGGATGTGTAACCACTAGTTACACATGCTGGGATATAATGTCTATGTTCTATATATTGCATTTTATTACATTTTTTGCACTAAGTTTCGTACTAGTGGACTTGCCTTGTCTTGCGAACTCTTTCCATTTTTGCCAACTGAGGTTTTTATGTTAATTTGCAGTATGTTATGGTTCTACTAAAAGGATCAGTCCCTATCTCATTCGGTAGGAGTGAAGAGAACAACGCTTTTTGTGAGCTAACATCTATTGGAGGTCTTAATGACGATGTAAACAAGAAACTGAGTGCAGCAATTCTCGAAGACAAAATCTCTATGTCCAAATCTCGCTTCTTTATCAAGTTCACTGACACAAAGGAAAGCAATCTAAAACTCCTTGTAGATCTACTTTCGCATATGTTGCGTAGTCATTCATTTAGTCATTGCTCTAATGCATGCTTACACCGACATTAGAAATATAGAGAATACCATCCAGTGTTTCAAAACTACTAGAAAAGTTCTTTTCAACTTTCAAGTATCATTAAAACATCTCCTGATTGTACATCCATTAATTTTTTACCTTTTCAATTAGTATCTTTTGGTACTTATGTCATTGTTTCTTTTGTCTGTGCAGGGTTGAACTTTGGATGGAATGGGTCCGCTTTCTAAAGCCTTTCTGGTATCTTAAATCTCTTTTGATGAAATTGTGTGGCTATAAGCATGTGTATATACTAGCGACTGTGGAGCAGTCCAACTCATTAGTCTTCAATGCTTGGACTGCACTAATTGAAGGTTGCAGAGGTATATTTATTCTTAAGTCAGACTCCAGAAATTAGCATGTGTAACTCTTAGTTACATAATTCAGATGCATGTGTAGCTGCAAGTTACACTGTATGGATGTGTAGCTGCAAGTTACACATGCTAAATGAATGTGTAGCTTATAGTTACACATGCTAATTTACACATGATACGCTAATTGAAATCTGTACCTTTCCTCCCCTAAAGTAATCAACTACCTGAACTACCTGGAAGAGAATACTTCAGTTGAATTACTAACTTGACATAGTTGCTTGATAATTTGAGTTTGGTTTGACTTTTTTTTCTCTTTTTGTAGGTTGTTGGTGTTGTTGGCTTCATGGATCGTCGACTAGATATTCCAGAAACACTTGATCAGCGACTTGCATCCATATAGAGGACTGTTGGCGAAGGTAAATGTATTTTATGTCACAGTTGCTTTCTTCACATCTCAATTAAGTGCACCAACTGAGACCCAGCTTCTGTTATGTTCAATACACACAGTGAAACTGGAAGTTGGCCTTCATTCCAAGAACTAATTCAAAGGATTACAGAATTGATACAAAAGTTCTCAGCTGGTGCAATTCAAAATAACTCTAAATCGTAGTGGTATATTGAATAGTATAGTATAATTCAAAAAACTATGTTGGTGGATTGCATGCGTAAGCTCTAGTTACACTATTCCAATGGATGTGTAACTGCTAGTTACACATGCTAATTGGACGTGTAACTGCTAGTTACACATGCTAATTGGATGCACGAAAATTTGACTAAACCGAAATAATGCGTAGTTCTGTTTATTGGCTGGTTTTATTTGTGTGTTGATGTTGTACTTATGGTAGTGGTGGTATTGTTGGAATAGACTCTTAAAAACCAACATGAATGAACTTCAATATTTTTTGTTTTCTTTTCACATGTGTATTTTCAGTTTGATAAATTATCTTCTGTTCACATCAGGTTGGAGCCCCTGTACGTGTTGGCCTTGCTTCTCCTATTGATGTTATTATACCACCAGGAAACACATGATTGGATCCATCACAAATATCCTTCTTCCAGGTAAACTTTCAATTCAACCCTCATTATCACGGAAAAATTCCCTTATTAGCTCTGATTTTACTTTTCTTAATTTTTAGTTAGTTTAACTAGCTACTATTTAAATTTTTTAAGTCCAACACTTGCCTGAACATTCCTATTAAGGAATCATCATCTTGAAAATATGTTTATTTTATGATGCACTTTAGTTTTATGTAGTTGGGCTCCAGGCATCGAATGTGTGTTCTTTGAATTAATTTCATGTTTGAAACCTTGTCTGCCAATAAATCAGAATTAGCAAAAGAACTAATTGGTTCTTAGTTGTAACATATGCGTTACAACTGTGAATATCACAAGTAAAGTCGGTAAGCTGAGTACACAAGTCATACGTAGGTGTAACTCCTAGTTACACATGATATATGCATGTGTAACTCCTCTTGACACTAGACAGATGCATGTGTAACTCCTAGTTACACATGTTAAAATGAGCAAAGGCAACCAAAAAATTCCACATGCTAGGTATCCAAGTCATATGCATGTGTAACTGTCAATTACGCATGAGTAGTTGAAATCGTTCCTCGGTCCTACTCGGTTGGGGAGCTTGGAGTGAGGAGCAATCAGTTCGGACTTGGAAATCGCCAAAACTCGGTCTAATACTCGGAATCATTTATTATATTGCTGCTCATAAGTCATAATTTTTACCTAAGTAAACTTAAAATTTTAACACTATCATGTAATTAAGTGTGTAATATTGTTATATTGAACTTATTTATAATGTATTTAGAGGTTTTTCTATTTGATAACTCCCATCTAAGGGGTTATGAAAATTTTATTTATTAATTTGAGTGCATGCAAGGCCAACTCGGAAAAATCATTAACTCGTTTTGCTCAAAAATCGGTCCAAATCGGCAAAATTGTCCGCCTTAATCGCTAAAAATCGGAAAGGGCTTGGAATCGGAAATCGCCTCGGTCATATAGCCTGTAGCGATTACTCGACGAGTAATCGGCCTTGGAGAGCGATTTTGACTACACTGCGCATGACAGATGCATGTGTAACTCCCAGTTACACATGCTAAGATAGGTTATCATGTGTATTTTCTGTGATATTTGCTCTATAATTTTTCCTTACAATTGTTCTATATTATTTATTTTTTTGCTTTTTGTTCATCCAACCTAATCCATGGATGTTTATTTCGCTGCAGATATGTAAGCATTTTGGAGTGAAGAAGACAAGAAGGAAAGGCAAAGATTTAAACTTCATAAAAGCTAATTGCTTAAATGTGGTGATGGTGTCGCTGGAATTGGAGTTGACGCTGAATACACAAATCAAATACATGTGTAACTCTCAATTACACTAGATAGATGCATATGTAACTCTCAATTACACTAGACTGATGCGTGTGTAACTTCTAGTTACACATGCGAAGAAATTATTGTAAATAAATATTAAAGTAATACATCTATTTTTAATAATTTTGGGTTTAGTTTTAAATGTTATTTAATTAGGGGCTTAGTTTTAAATTTTATTTAATTAATTAGGGACTTGACAATATATGTAAGGGTATAAATGTCTTTTAATAATTCGGGACCCAGAATTAAGGGTCTTATATTATGGGTTATCCATGGGTTGGGCCTTGGCCTAATTTTCCCAATTAGAACCCGGCCCCTGTAATGGGGTTTTCGGGTGTTTGGGAGGCGCTATAGGTGAAAACAAACAGGACGTTCTATGTTTATACCGCCACCACCGGTTTCCAGTTTGCTGGCTGATTCAAAATAAGAAGTTCTGAAAAAACAACATGAAAGCGTTATTAAACGCTACCAACACCACAAGTCGACTAACGCCGCTCTTGAGACTCCATCCTTTTCCCGCTCTACAATTTCCACTCTCCCACTTCAAACTCAACTCATTAAATTTTCACAAAATCTCTAATCGCAGAACAATGGCATCATCACCATCCCCATCTTCATCTTTATATTCTTGTGTTAAAGTGAAAGATAAAATTGATTTGACAGAAAAAGAGAATCAAATATTCTCAAGATTATTACAAGTTCTTCACCATTTTAATCTTTGTACAGAACTCCGCGTTGCCGGTGGTTGGGTTCGTGATAAGGTAAAAAACCTGTAATTATATCTCATTTTTTTCTTCAGTAATTTAGGGTTTTGTGTTGTTTTGATTTGTGACATGATTTGCTGTTCAGCTTTTAGGGAAAGATTGTCATGATATTGATATTGCAATAGACAATATGATGGGGAAAGAGTTTTGTGAAAAGATCAATGAATACTTATCGTTTGCTGGGGAAGAAACGCAAGGAATTGGTGTTATTGAAAGGTGTGATTGTTACTCGCAAACTCTTGTTATTAGCAATCGGGATAACTCGTTTGTTGGTTAAATGTAGTTTTGAGTTACTTTTGTTTCTGATGGGTGTTTTATTTTGATGTGTGACTTTTGAAATTGAAGCAATCCTGAACAGTCAAAACACTTGGAAACAGCTACGATGCGGATGTTTGGGGAATCTATTGATTTCGTAAACTTGAGATGCGAAAATTATAGTGAGGACAGCCGTATTCCTACAGTGGTATTTTTTCATCTTGATTATTTTACAATTAGTTGTCTAAGGTGTTAACCTAGTCTGGCTTTAGGTGTTTGCAATAGTCGATGTTTAGAGTCAGTCTGCTGTGAATCTCTGATAATGGCAAATTGCATGACCTAAATATTGATATGGTTGTTTAAGTAAGTTATGATTCACAAGTGTATCGGATGTGTATCAGGAATTTGGTTCTGCTGAACAGGATGCGGACCGAAGGGATTTAACTATCAATAGGTATCTGCACTAATTAGCTATACTTATTATTCTGTTTGAATATGACTTTTGCAGTCTGTTGCTGCACACATGAAACACTCGCTTGGTGTAATTTGGTTATTGTAGTTTAGTTTCTTGGTTTAGAATGTGAATGGTGAATGCAATGATTCCCACTTCTGGGATAGTTCATTGTCAAAATTGACATTTTTCTTATTTTTGACAGTTTGTTTTACAATATCAACAAGAAGTCAGTGGAAGATTTCACTGGACGAGGTTAGTTGGTCAACTTGCACTGTATGTGCTCTTGTATTGTTCCTTTCTGAATTTCTTCCTGCATGTTCCTGAAACATTATTCTTTTATCAGGTTTAGCAGATTTAAAAGCAGGAAAGATTGTAACTCCATTACCTCCAAAGGAGACATTCCTGGATGATCCTCTACGAGTACTTCGTGCAATTCGATTTGGTACTAGCTGTACTCTATCTTCTCTATTTGTTTGATTCACTCTTACTTTATTATTACCAATATTGGAGCATAAACTTCTAGGCAATTGTCTTATTGACAAGTGTTTGATCACTCAACAAAAGAATTTGTAGGAGTTCTCAGTCTCCTTTACTGTTGATTCTGTTATCATCAACTATCCTTCAATTAAAGTTGATCCGTTTCCGTTCTAGGGGTGCAAAATGAACTTTCATTGTTATTTGGTGCCACCTAAATACTTTCTAAGATTCAGAACCTCACTATCATAGAATAAACAATTGTGTTAGTGTCGCATGTCAAAAGAAGTAAAAGAAATATTTTCCATTAGTGACTATATGTTTACCTGGAATTATTTCCAACTTTCTGGCATACAAAATCGTGTTTATCAATTTGTACAAATTCTCTAAATTTTCAATTTTGCTTCAATTGGTGTTTGATAGATCACCACCATCATACTTAAATCTCTTGTGCCTTTCAGGAGCAAGGTTCGGTTTTTTACTTGATGAAAAGTTAAAGGAAGCTGCTGCAAGTGAGGAGGTCAGAGTTGCAATTGGAGATAAAATTAGCAGGGAGCGCATTGGGAAAGAAGTAGGTCCATCTTTTGGCATACGTTTTTGATGATTTGCTCATTCTTTAAAGTCTAAACAAATATCCAGGTATTAATTGTTTCTTGCCAAACCTTTGTGCAGATTGATCTCATGATTAAAGACAAACAACCAGTTCTGGCAGTGACCTATGTGTGTAATTTACAGCTTTTTTTGGGTTGTTTTCACTCTTCCCGCTAAATCTGAGCCTGCTGTATCGGAGGGGTGTGACAGGTTGTTAAATAATTAGATATTCCTCATTTGAAAAAGAGTTCAAAGCCAGATGCACTGTGTTCGTTAAGAGCCTTTGTGATGAACTTATCACTTTTGGCTTATTGGTTACTGCCTACTGGCCTTTTTGTTGATATTGTGCATTGACTTGCCTTACCGCTCTCATCTCAGGCTTTGTGTTGCTTCAGTGGATGCTGCATGGAATCTCTTAGAGCTACTTGGATGCACGACCTTCGATGTAAGTTTTGAACAATTGACCTCTCCCTTTCTTTCATATTTTTTTCTCCCTTTCTAACATATACCCGAGAGTTTCTGTGGTTATTATCTGAGAGCCGGTATGCTGTGTCACGGCTCATGACGTCAATGTACTTTCTTAATAAAAAATGTTCCATATCAAAAATGTAGTTTTCTTAATTAAACCAATACTAGTTTCCAAGTTCTGTGATATGTTTCCTCTATCCATTTATTAGCATGTGTTATTACTTACCTGGCCTCTTTTGGTGATCTGAAATTATTTAGCATCTATATATATTCTAAAATAGTTAAATTTGAATCTCTGTTGTTTCATTTGATTGAAGGATGTTCAAAGACGGCTTTACTTGTATTCGGCATTGTTTCTTCCACTACGAGAGGTTGTCTACAGAGACAAAAAAGACAAAAAGGTAATTTCTTGTATAATTATTATCAAATTTTTACTTACCTTTTACTTGTCTCTGCCAGTTTTATTGTACTGAGTAGCCTACATTTGCTCTGCTCAGTAGTCTTAGCATGGTATTGAGGTATTCAGTTTTCTTATAATGACTTCTATTTACTAAGAGGATACTGTCAACTAATTGGTTGTGAATGTCTTAATCCAGCAGAGGGCCATAAGCCTTAATGAGTTAGCAGGCGGCACGTGAATTTTCTTACTCTTAACACCAAAAAACAAATTAACCTCTTACACTAACTACTAATGATAATTGTTGAAAGTATCCAAGTGCTGAAGGTTTTGACTCAACATCATGAAAGTTTTAGGTTCAGTAACAAGAATTTACAGTATTAGTCACTTCATTTTGCTCCAATGCGAAGTAGTTTCGAACCTGAGATAGTGTTCTTTTTTCATCTAAGGTTTCTCTTGAATTCTTTGTGTTACCGAGCATAATGTTCCTGTTCTCCTCAGGTTCCTGTTACAAATTACATCTTTCGGAATTCTCTGAAGTTGACAAATAGCGATGCAGAAACGGTTAGAGCAGTTTTTCACTTATTCTACTATATTATGTCTTTCTCTTGGATTGGTAGTTTGTATATCCTCATTGTTGTTTGAATTTGTTGGTTTACCAGCATTCTATAGTGTTTCTTGCCTGTGCTTTACCCTGGATATTTCAATTGTGGTTACCTGATGCTAACAGGCATAAAAAAAAATTTCTGTTAGGTTATGAGCATACACAGTGCATCAGAAAGATTCATATCGTTGATACCTTCCTTGAGGACCTTAACTGAAAGGGAGACTGTAGAAGCTGGTAAAGGAGGAGAAAAATTTGATGTGCTGCTGACTTCAAGATCGCGAATACTGGCAGGTTAAGAAATTATTTCTTATGATTTTTCACCCTGAGCTAATTCCTGGGCATTTGTTTCCATAACGTTTTTGGATTGGTAGTTTCTTGGACCCACAAAATATCCTCATAAATGCACGGCAGTGGAAATAAAACTAGAGTCCTCGAGTTGTCTCATTTTATTGTAGATGGGTATTTATTAGATATTCCTACATTTCTTTAAACTTGATGCTGTTGGTTGACATCCTGTATTTATAATACTTATAGGACTGCTTCTGCGGGAAATCAAGAGTCTCTGGCGTGTTGCGTTATTGATATCCACATTATTGTACCCAATCGATTTTGATCGTGCTGAGGTTTCTCCAGAGAAGCAAAATGAGTTAGAAAAGCGCAGAAATTTGTTTACAACAGTTGAAACTGCCATCATGAAATTAGGTATGTTCATGGACTCACTACAACTGTTCATTGACACGTAAAACTAAATTGCAAAGCAACAGGGTGGAAATCTACGCTGCGTAGGTCACATCATTTAGTCACAGTGTTCGCGATGCTAGCCAGCTTTGGGCATGCACCTCCTGGTGTTCAAATAGCATCTTCTCATCTCTTGGAAACAAAATGATAAACAAATATTTATATATTTTGATGAATGATAAACAAGTTGGTGGCCTAGAAGTACCAGTAGGTTTAGCAATTCTTCTATATACGAATAAATGCTAGTACGACCAGATAATTATTTTTCGTCCTTTGCACTTCGGTTGTTGGGAATTGTGATCATTATCTGTCTAGGTTTTCCCCTAAATCTAGCCAGATGCTACAATCGAAGTGTTTGTATTGGTTTTTCCACTTTGGTTTTCCTGTTCTGTGATCGCCAATGATTCTGTATTTTATATCTCCAGGTCTGGAAAACGTGTGGGAAATGAAACCGTTGGTGAATGGGAAGGATATCATGACCGTTTTGCAGCTTAAGACTGGAGGACCCCAAGTCAAGGAATGGGTAAGAAATCATCCCTACTTTAGCAACTCTTTCCTAACTTCACTTGCTGATTCTATTATAATTTGCAGCAACAAAAATCGCTCGAATGGCAGCTTGCCGACCCCTCTCGTACTTCTGAGCAATGCATTGATTGGATGCGAGAAAGTCTTACAAAACTGTCATAGCGGGAGTGACAGTTCAACTTGTTTGCATTACATTTCTTACTTAGGGTGAAGCCTCGGGTTCAAAGATATGCACAAGTTTTGTATAGCGTACTTCTAATTCATTCCTAACATTTTTGTTCTGTTATACAGTAGATGGAAGATCTTGTAAAATCTTGTAACCTCCAGATTTTCCAGTTAAATGATAGTTTTGAGATGTATAATGGTTTTTATATTAGTACATCGATATGAACAATGTAGAAGAGGTATTTGAGCTTGAGCTAATTGGGGTGTAGTAGGATTATTTTGTTTCGATGAAAAGCATAACTTGCTGAAAGAAAAATTCTCACAACAAATACAGAGTCTTAAAGACAAAATATGTGCTAGTCTTTCTCATTCTGAGAAAGATCGTAATGCGGCTCTTGAAAAAGTACATTTGTTGGAAGAGAAACTTGCTGAATCTGATGCAAGGATTAACTCAACAAAAGAACTTTGAAGAGAAATAAGGAGAATATCTCACATGAGAAAAATGTCCTTTGATTTTATTAGGAAAGTGCTTTGAGTGGTCGTCAAGTTTGTTTTACTTTAAATAGGTCGTTAAGCCATAACACTTTGTACACCAAGATTATTATCAATGTAGTCTTTTTTTCTTGGGAATTTTGATAAACTGCCCCACTTCTAATTACCGGTTTAATAAACTGCCCCCGTTTTTTTCAGCCCCTCTGTTTGTTTTTCCATCCAGAGTCAACATTTCTAATCAACCAGGTCAAACACTGGGAATAAAATCACATCCCTATCCTTTAACCTTGGTCTTTATGACCTGTAGAGAGATAAGATTCATTCTCATCTTTCTCTTCAGTTGTAAACACGGCGGTCTGCTATGGTGTGGTAACGGCGAAATTGGTGAAAGAGAGATTCAGAGACGAAACAAAGGTGATTTTGTGGATGAATAAAGATAGTGGTTTAATGGGTTTGTTGTGAATGTGATGTTGATTACATAGAATGGAGAATTCGATGGAAGATTTTTGAATCAGATCTAAGAAGCTAGGGTTTGTCAATTCAGTTAAATCCTTATGAAGAAAGAAAAATATGTTGTGATCTGTTGTTGATTACAGAGAATGGAGGATTTGAGTTAAGTATCGAGATTGAAAGAGAAGTTAGCAGCTAGAGTTTTTGTCAATAATGATCATGAAGATAAAGATGGAAATTAGGGTTTTTTTGTGTGTTGAGATTCATGGAAGATTGAAGAGAGGCATGATCGAGATTGAAGGGTGATGAGGGAGATATCGCTGCTGTGTATCGATTCAGTTTGATTTCATTACCTTGTGCTGAAGTTGAAAATGATGCAGAAATTAGGCTCGAGTTTGGTTGAATTTTGGATGAACTGAAATGGGTATCTGGTGAAATTAGGGTTTGATATTTGCTGTTGAAGAAATTGGAAAAATGGGTTTGCTTCGAATTTGAGTTCTAAGTGAGATTGAAATGTTCATAAGGGGTTTTGTTTGGATTTAATTTTGGAGAAATATTCATGGCCGTAGTTGCAGATGCAGTTTTCAAGGTAGTTGTGATGATGAATCAAAAGGTCTGAGATGCAGATAGGTTTAAAATGGTGGTATTCTGCAATTGGTGGTGGTATTGAGATGTTGTTTGAATGAAATGGGTTAAGCTGAACTGTAGAAGGTGTATCTCAGCAAGAACAAGAAGAAGGGGTTCTGTGTTGGTGGTGTTGTACGGCTTGGTGTGGTGCTGTTTGAGTTAAAAGTGCAGAAAAAGGTGAACTGAATCTGTGTAGATGAATGCCTAGGTTTCAGGTAAAAACTTCAGGTGAAGATGATGTTTGTGGTGATGTTCTGGTACTGAAATTGACAAGGAAGGTTGAACTGAAATCTTTTTGCAGATTGTTGGTTCTGGTGGTTGCATCAGTTGAATCGATAATGAATGGTTCTCTGAAATGTTTGTAGCCTTGATGAGCTGAAGCAGCAGATGAAGAGAAGATTCAATGGTCTTTTAGTTCTGATTGTAATTGAATCTCACAATCAGTATAAAGTTTATTTTCTCATAAGATCTTTTATTTCTTAACTTGTTTTTATTTTGTAATTTTTGGTTCTTCATTTGGAATAGGGTTCATAGGAATTTGGGGAAGAAAATGAGTTGAGTCGGGTTAATTCATAGTTGAGTCGCATCGACGGATCACTCGAAATGCCTAAGGGTTTATTGGACTTTTTGTAGTAGCCACCTAAGCATTAACGGCTTTAACGTGCCGTTTACCATTTTTTTGAAAAAAACGGTCAAGAAAAGGGCACTTTTGAAATGTTCTAAAAAACGGCTTTCTGTGTTTGTGCTCTCATCTTTCTTGCTCGATCGTACATCTGGTATCAGAGCAAGGTGAGAGGAAGAGAGAGGTGAGGGAGAAAAAGTCGAAGAAATCTTCTGTTTTCGGTCTTAGAGAATTCATTTTTTTTTTTGTTATGTTAAGCGTGAGGTCTCGAAAATCTGATATCAAAGAGAGGAGAGAAGCAAGCATGTAACTCCTCACTCTATTGTGGGTTAGATGCTGGAGAACAAGCTTCTCGTTCCACTATGGGTTAGATGCTGGAGAACAAGCATGTATCTTCTCTATCCATTTGTCGGTCAAATCTAGTCTGTGATGGTTGGTTACAATGGTTTGTTGCAAAGGGTTACTACCTGTTTATAGTGGTTCTGTTTGTGTGTTTGGTAAAGATCAGTTTGGCATAGTTTGAGCTTAAGGGAGGATGGTATCATGTTGGAGTTTAAACTCAAACATGTTGGAAAATCGTGAAGTATGGTTGAAGAGTTTGTTAGAGAAACTTGGAATAAGTAGAGCTTGTGGCAGAAGTGTGATAATATTGTGAGAGAATCTTGAAGAGTAAAGAAGTGTGAAGGTTTCGCATCAATATCGTGACTGGAACAAGAGAAGAAGAAACACAACAAGGTTGTGAAGTAAGAGATAAGTAATCACCAAGGGTGATGTGTGAGAAGACAACAAGAGGATGTTATAATACTTATGAGTTGTGGAAGAAGATCAACAAGAGGTAGATGAGCGAGCCTATGAGTTATGGAAGAGACGTCAAAAGGTTGTGATCGTGAGAAGTGAAGCAATTCCAGTGTGGAATTTGAGAAGTAATGCAACATGTGTACTTTAGAAGAGAAGAAAGGTTTGTGAACTATGAAAAGACCAGTTGTAGACATCACTAACTGTCGGTTGTGACTCTTGTTAAAGTAACATGTGAAGAGATGAAGAAAGTTGAAAATGAGCTACAATGCTCAGGGATGAGTTACAAACTACGAGTGAAGTAAGTTTGTACGAAAGGATTTATTTTTTCATTTGGCCAACAAGTAGATAGAGCACAACAATAGTGTTTCTAGCTTGTTAAAGGAAGTCTTGGTTTAAGGGAGGATGTTGGAAATAGTAAACCAAGACTATGGGTTTTGGATCAACCAGTATAGTTGACACAGTCGGGGTGGATCAAGAGAAACAGTTGACACGTTATTGAAGTCGAATTAACTTGAGAAACAAGTTGCTTTGGTTCTAGAAGAGTTCTATGTTTGGAGTATTACTCTTTTTAGAAGTTCTTTGTCACTACACCAAATCTAGGTTTTCCTAACACTAGGATTCCTAACTAATTTTATTTTGCTAACTCAAATGATCCATGATAATTCTAATAACTCATGTAAAGAGTTAGAAAATTATGAAATTGTTACCATAATTAGGAATTATTTCATAAAAACAAAATAACTATTCAAAGTGTGAGATTATTAGTTATTGATATCTAACACACTTTATACTAAATCACTATTACGACTATTTCTACCCAAACTTTGGTGTATACTAAAATGAACCCCATGTCTATAACTCTTTGTCATTTTTATTAGTAACATACATAGACATAGCTAACACATTGATTTATTTTATCATTTTATAAAATCTAAAATAGAGTTTTTGAGATTTTAAATCTTTTGTTTGGAACCAATTTAAGTTCTAGAACCTTAGAATAAGTTATTTCCCGAAACCAACGTGATATGGGAACCAAATCCTAACTTAGCTACTTTCGCAACTCCTCTAAAAGGACCAGCACGAACATATCTCGTCTCTTCCAAATTGAATCCGTATCATCTTTCTTCCATCATCGCTCTGATGAAGCATTATATAGCAGTTGCTCGAAGGCATTTTAATTTAGTTCTTCTAATCATGATCGTTGAAGGAATTAGGGGATTGAATCTTGATCAATCTCACCTAATTTTTCTAGAAAACTCGATCAAGTAGAGGTTTGTTTTCATTTATATTTCTACCTTTTTTTTCTGTTGTTGCTTTAAGATGGTGGCAGCAATCTAGGTTTCTAGTATTAGGTCTCTTAGATTTCATTCTGTGTGAATTGGGTTGTATGTGGATTACTGTAACATTGGGTTTAGAAATTAGATTTACATCAACTAACCTAAATGCAATACAAACAACCTGCCAACATCAATTTAGTCCTAGATGTTGAGCGGCAAAAATCCAGGTCTTGTTGGTGTTTGAGAGAATATATTGCAAATGAATGGGTGATTTTGGTCCGTGTCTCGTGGAGTTTATGGAGTTTGAGCAGGAATGAAAACTTGACTAACTACTTTCTGTGGAGTGGAAACATATCTTGCTTTTATTTTGAGGATCAGACACTTTTTTGTGCTGTGAAAGCTTCTTGAGTCGCTACTTTCTCATATGAAATCTGTAATTTGTGGAATTTTGCACGACTATTTTTATGTAACTGACTGCGCTCCTTGTATATAATGATCATGATTTAATAATATATATTATATATTTTCAATGTTCAATGTTCAATCCTTTTACCCTTATGATTTCAATGGATAAATTGTAGATTAAAAAGTAACTTTATGGGTACCGGTAACTATCAAGCCTGGCGACCGGAAACTTTCAGTTCCGGCAATCAGAAACTTTCAGGTCCGATCACCAGAAACTGGCAGGTCCGGCGACCAAAAAAGTACCAATTGTTTCATATCAGATAGCCATATGTCATCTGTTTAGTGGTCATTTTAATAGTAATCGAAAGAGTTAGCAATGTTTATAACATAATATTTACATTACAAAGTAAATATGAAGCGTAAAATGTCAATAGTTAGGATAAATATTGTAATGAAATCAAATTGTTAGCCTATTTAGTTTCCCTAATGGATTAAAAGAGTTAGGCACAATTCTCACACAATATATAACACCCGATAGGTAACTATTTATTTTAGTTAGGGAAATTAGCTTGCTTTTTTTTTGTAACACTTTTTCCCCATAAGGAAAACCTGGATTTGGTGTAGTGTGTGTTTCTAGAAGTGTCCTTTATTTAGAGTTTGATTTTATTAGGAAAATGCTTTGAGTGGTCGCCAAGTTTGTTTTATTTTAAATAGGTTGTTAAGCCATGAGAGTTTGTACACCAAAATTATTACCAATGTAGTCTTTTTTGCTTCCGCATTTGTATTCTCCTACAGAAAGTTTTAAATTTTTTGGGTATTGAGTTTAAAATTTTACCCACAACCTTAAAATATGAATCGTGAAAGAAAACAAAATAACACTCTTATTTTTTTTATTTTTTTTTGCACAATCTACATATTTCAATTCATTCAAATCAAAATCGTGATTACATGTTCGCTTACAAGAATAACAAAAACATCAAAATAAAAAATAATCAAAACCCTAATACAAATAAGGACGTCAATTACAAGTAGATCGCGAAGAGAAAGAACGATAAACAACAAAGATATCCAAAATAATTTTATGTATTAGGGAGAGATGATTGTACATACGGAAATAAAATCCGACCATTTAATTTGATTGTATTCTTCTTCTTCGATAAGAGATGCTCCCAACACAAATGAGTACTTTGCCCATAAATTTGTCAATCCACACGAACACGGATGTCGATTCAAAGCGATGTCGTGATGAATCGTTGATGTTTTTGAATCAAGAATAGCAAGCCGCGAACTAGCCATTGAAATTTGAATTACTCGCCCCACAACGACGAAGAAATATGTCAAAAGACACCAAAAACGATGTAAAAACATCTTATTGAATTACCTACTACCAAAAACTTTAAAAGAAAACGAATCCTTGCTCAGATCTGGTCCAAAAGGACCAAATCTGAGCAAAACGGCTTTAGGATTTTTTTTTTCTTCTTTTTGAGGAAGAGAGAAAAGATGTTATTGATTTCTTTGATGAGGAAGGATCCATGGACACTCTTAGATAGACAAGGTCGGACAAGATTTGCACAATTTTCTCCGCAAAACCCAAACGATAATGAATTTAAGTCTAATATTTTGATGGTATATTCTTTTTATAGGACTCTACATTCCTACAAAAAATTAGCACAATTCGAGATGTATAAAACCACCATCTACCCCTTTGAATATCAGCCGTTCAAAATTAACGGTTGACATTAAGATCAATAGATGGTCGGAGTTTGCTATTTCGGTGCATTCATTTTTGGTGGGAATGTAAAGTCTGATAATAGGAACATGTCAATAAAGTATTAGACTTAAATTCATTATCGTTTGAGTTTGCTGGAGAAAATAGCATAAATCTTGTCCGACCTTGTCCATTTAAGAGTGTCCATGGATCCTCCCTCTTCTTTGATATGGAAAACAATTAGTTATTTTATTTATTTTTATTTTATTTTATTTTATTTTTTTAGTCAATAACATACATATTTTGATACCACCTTTTATTTATTTAAATGAATGAAATCTATGAGATGAAAGTGGCGAAAACCATAACATTCTAATATTCTTGACAAGTTACCAATGTTGCATATGCCACTGCGAAATGAGAGCTTCATTACCTTGGACGGATTAACCACCCCCTCCCTAAAAAGAAAAAAAAAAATCCTAAAATACAAAACTAGACTTCCATTTTCAACGTGTTGAACCATTAGTCCGTTCAATATTTAGAATTTAGTCCACTCTATTTTTAGGCTTAGCCCGCCACCCAATTCTAAAATTTGTAATTAGGCCTTTAATTTTTTTAGTACTAGTATACTGCACGTGCTTCCCCCTTGTACCCATATTAACCTCACATATATGTTTTGACTTTTACCGTTTTAACCTCACATATTTTTTAAAACATTTTCACGGAAGCTATAAAATCAAGGGAAAAATTGGATTTCCATATTTTACAGCTTCATTTACGCACGTGCATAAAGTCTAGGTCCATTCTGAACCCAATCCACGTGAATTTGGGTCCTCTTTAGCTCCGATTTTTTTTTTTTGCAAACCTATATTACTAGTTTACCCTCATTTTATTTTTGGAACATTTATTACCTATGCAAGATAGGGGGTAAAATTGTGAAACACAATTTGCAGCTTCAACAATACCGTTCTAAGGGGAGTTCCTTAATATATAGTAATAGATTATTTTTAGTTCGTTTAATATTAGGTTTTAGTCCACCTTATTGATATATGGTAAAAAAAAAAATCAATGTCTACGAGTCGGAAAAACTTTACACACGAACATTGTCGAATTCATTAGTTCTTGAAGAAAAAAAAAAAATAGCCCTCCGCAACACCAAATCATAGTTCTGCCGCTGATCAATAGGAGCCAATGAATTTCACCAGTAGCAATAGGAAATTTCAGGATTCCATATGTTTCCAGATAAGCAGACCAAGGGACTAAACTGTAAGTTTTCCTTGTTCTCGAATTTTGGTATTGAAAGTGAAGCCATTGGCTGTTAGGTAAACTGCATACGATCCTAATCAACCAAAAGAAGAAAAGGGTCAAAGACTACCACTAAAAGAGCGACATCTATCACCACTATCTACAGCAACTTTTGAAAGGAAAAAAAGAAAAGAAAAAGCTCATTACTACACAGTGTCGCCAATTTGCGTGGAATGCACCAAAACCTATGCTTGGGACTCTTTTAAAAAAGTCTAAAGTGATCTCAGAATTACGATTTAGTTGTGATTTGTTTATTGGTACCCCGTGGCCCTGAGTGCCCTGGACTAGTCTGGAAAACACGCAATCTAACAAAAGAGCTGGCATAATCTTTTTTTTTTTTTTTTTTAATAGAAAAAAAAAAAAAACACAGGACGACACAAAACACAAATTACATACAAAAAGACGGACTGCAAGTGACTTTCACACATGACCAAATCACGAATCTTCGGTAACAGAATCTCAGTTACCCGAATCCAGTAACAGTAGATAATCTTTGGACATTCCTTTCCACATCTATATAATCTCAAAGGATTTACCCCTAGAGTTGTTTCATCACGTCGGAGCATATTCCTATTTTTCTAAGCCTTCCGAGCAATACATTTTCAAAGTCATAAATGGAGATTCCAAAACTGGAACCTGGAAGATGGGAAGAAATATTAGGAAGCAACCATTGGGAAGGGCTACTGGAACCTCTGGATTTGAACTTGCGCCAACTTATTCTCCGTTGTGGCGACTTCTGCCAGGCAACTTATGATTCGTTTGTAGGCGATAAGCACTCCAAATATTGTGGTAGTTGTCGTTTTGGAAAAAAATCATTTTTCAAGAAAGTTGCACTGGAATCAGCTGCAAATGACTACTTTGTGGATTCATTCCTCTATGGAACTTCACGTGTGGTAAGATCCTGCTTTTCGTTCTCATACTCAAAAGAAGCCTGGGATCGGGAATCGAACTGGATCGGTTACATTTCTGTGAGCACTGATGAAGTTAGCAAAATCCTTGGAAGACGGGAAATATACATAGCATGGCGGGGTACAACAACAGCTCTTGAATGGATGAATGTGTTTGATGCGGAAAAGGCATCAATTAAGCCATTATTGAAGCCAAGATACCTTAACGCTGAAACAAATGCTACTGAACAACGCCAGCAGCGCCACTGGTATGACATTTTGATTTGCAAACAGAATGACGCTGATGACGAAGAAAATATACCTCAAGTTATGAAGGGTTGGCTTACGATTTACAATTCTGATAATCCAAATTCCCAATTCACAAAGCTAAGTGCAAGAACCCAAGTTCTCTCCAAGATAAAAAGACTAGCAACGATGTACAAAGATGAAAATGTAAGTGTAATACTAAACAGGTCACAGCCTTGGTGCAAGTTTGGCAATCTTATGTGCATTTGATTTAGTTGAAAATGGGTTATCCAAAATACCGGTGACGGCTGTCGTATTCGGTAGCCCACAAATTGGTGATAAAACTTTCACTGATAAGGTTATGACTTTCACTAACCTACGGATATTGCATGTGAAGAACACGATTGATCTTATACCGCATTATCCAGGTAGGCTATTAGGTTTCGCTCATACAGGGACTGATTTTGAAGTTGATACTCGAAAGTCGACGAGTTTAAAGGATTCCAGAAATCCTAGCGACTGGCATAATCTGCAAGCTATACTCCATACAGTTGCTGGTTGGAATGGAAAAGAAAAAGAATTTGAATTGAAAGTGGACAGAAGTGTTGCATTAGTTAATAAGTCTTGTGACTATCTGAAAGATGACCAGTTAGTCCCAGCGTCATGGTGGGTAGAGAAGAACAAAGGAATGGTGCTTGAAGACGGGAAATGGGTTATGGCTCCACCAGATGAAGAGGACATGCCTGTTCCTGAATCTTACGAACGCCTAAGCCTTGTCTGAATCCATTTTATGTTTCTAAATTTTTGCAGCTAAGAGTTTGAGTCAGGAAAAACCATGCTTGATGAAGATTGATATTGGATTCTCCTTTAAAAAGGATGTAGTCGGATATTATTTATGTATTTCAGATGAGTTGCCTGGAGAAAGCTTCTTTTGTCTCCCTATGTTTACAAGGTTGTTTTATTTAGAATCAATAATAATTTTGCAAAGTTGAGTCTATCTCATATAAAGTGTTTGAACTCTATTTCTCTGCCAGTGTCTCCAAGTTATTTAACAAAAAAAAAAAAAAAAAAAGTATGAGCTGGGCATCATTTATATGTTGGAGACACAGACAGTATATATATAACTCGAAGAAAATTAAATTGGGTTCAAAGTGTTTACAAACAAACTGTCAAAATACACCGTCGGTGTTGTTCAGTTATCAGCAGAGGCACAAGAGAAAATTGTGGTCGTGGGATAAAAAGGAGGCACAACAACTGAGGCATGCAAAACTTGGCGGGATTAAAAGAATTTACAGCCCCCAAAAGCCTATTTATAAGAATCGTTTACAAGTATAAGGTATTTACTACAGAACGAGTGAGAGACACCCTGTAAATATGTAATCTTCATATCTCAGTCTATATCATATGGCGTAGAGACCTAGTATACATTAGGGTGGATGCACCCGGGTGTGAAAGTATTCATCACACTGTGATTAGAATCGTTAAAGTTTCATTAATTTTCCATGGAACACTCTTCCCATAATAAATTACGGATTCACATTATACTCGGACAGAGTATTTCTTAAAGTTTCATTGTATTCCGTGGGTAATTAGGCCGACCGAGCGAAGCGAGGGAGGACTCTATATATGGTGACTTTGTGTCAATGTGAAGCGTGATAATTTTTTCCAATTAGACACAAAAGATTGGATTTGGTTCAACGATGAAAGGACGACACTGCCCCTCTAAATCAAAATTTTCTTTTTTCATTTAGATATTTTCGTAAATAAACCCAAGAGGAAGGGCACTAAGGTATTAGACATTTTCGTAAATAAAGCAAAGAGGAAGAGCGAAGAAGATATTAGACATTTTTGTAAATAAACCAAAAAGAAGGACAACTAGATATAAGAATAAAATTTTATTATAATTCCTTATGTATCCTATTTCTTTAGGGGTATAATTGACAACCAAACTTTAATATAACATATCTAAAAATCCGTGCCTTGGAATTTTACAAATTTTATCTCGTTGGAAAGGTTTTAAAAAAATCTACGCAATGAGTATAAACAACAATATTAAATTTAGAGTTTTTACGAAAAAATTGGAAAAATATTTATCATTTTATGCACAATTTTGAAAATAAAATGGAGATCAATTGTGCAAACTACCACAAAAGGATACATAATACTTTATGTAACCATATTTTGGTTTTATGTATAATTTTCTTTTGCAACTAATAAAACGATGTACTCTATCCGTTTCAGGAAAAATGATATTTTCACTTTAGCCATAAATTTTCTTTTACAGTCCATTTTTCTTCGGTCGGCCTTCCCACCGTGGCAGCGGTCATCTAGTTGTATTCCGTGGGTAAGTTTCATTGTTCTTCCACAACAACAGCCATGCTTTTTACAATCAATCAAATGGACAGAGATGATGAGCAAATAAGACGATGAACAATAATCTTAGTAGTAGTAGTACCTAATTCATAGCTTCAGGCAACTGTGTGTCTGAGGCTGAGTCTGTCTCACACGCTGAAAAACGGAAGAATTCTAAGAAAAGGTTGTCAGAAGGTATGTTGTATTAGGCGCTAGGCCCTTCGCCTCGCCTAGCGTCTAGGCGCCCAGGAAAAAAGGTTAAAAAAATTTCTCACAATTTTGCGCCTAAGACGTTTTCTTGTAGGGCACCTTTTCACAACATAAGTCAGAAGTTTACAGAAAAAGGCCACGAAAGGTAATAATATTTCTTCTTTCTTTTATAACTGGTAGATAGAAACTGTTTACAGGACTACTCTTTTTCAAGACTATAATCAAATGTTACATGACAATCACCTTTTAACCCTGACCTCAGCAACCGGAACATACACAACAAGCTGTTCAGCATGATTGGTTTCTTTCGTTGCGGTACTTTTTCCTTTTTGCATTCCTATTAAAACTTTCTTCATCTCCTCCAGCTTAGCTTGTAGACTGCATAATCTCTCCATCTCAGCAGAATATAGTAGCTCAATTTTAGTTGAATTTAGTTGTTCATACTTGGGTACCATCTTGTCTTCTACAACTTGTTCTCTTTTAAGATTATTTGTTGATTTCTTTTTGAACCTCGATGGACTATTCAACAATGTATTCACCTGTTCCATATGGTAAAGAAAATTGAAATGGTTAGTTTACGGGGGATGTGAAAATTCAAATGGTAAACATTGGTCAACAATATCAAGAGGTACAGTGGCGCATGTGAATTTCTGTCCATCAAGGCAAGTATGGCCTTGCTGACCAATGTTTGATGTGATCATGTGAGTGAACCAAGTCCTGGTATGTGATTGTTGGGATGTGACAAGGTGGGGGTTGTTCATCCACATTAAACATGTATTAAGAAAATCGAGCATTGGTCAGATAATGTCAATGCAGTTGAGTGCACAACATTGAGAAATCGGCATACCTCGTTTATACTGGTTGGCCGTGCTCCAGCAGTTCTACTGTGTCGTCGTTTCTTTGTTGGCGAGATGGTCAAAGATTCCATATTCTTCCTTCTACGACCATTTCCAGAGAACTTTGTTAGTTTGGCTTCTTCATTATCTGAGGAGAGCGGAGAAGCCTTAGCTTTTGAAGCTGCTAGATCAGTAGTGCGGTTGCTTCGAGCTGCAGCATTGGATTCATTGGCTTCCTGTGATAAAATACTAGTTCATGTAAGCCATAGTAAGTGAAATCCAAACTACCTTGAATCTGAAGAAATGCACAAAAAATTAACCAGTTACATTATGAACAAACAAGGCACAAAATGCTCCAATATGAAGTAGAATGTCTTTCTGTAATAGAAAGGCCATTCCCTTACCATGCTTAACTACGACATTTTAATACTAAATGTACAATGGTTCCTGATCAATGACGACATTTTAATACTACAAATGTTTAGGAGTTCCTCTACTTAATTCTATGAAGGAACTGATTTTTTTCAAAAAAAAAAAAAAAAAAAAAAAAAAAAAAGGAAAAAAGGAAAAACGGAAATTATGGAAACTAAAGATATGGGGTTTTGCACCACAGTTTGTGAATCTGTTATGCTTGAGAAGTAGGAGTTTACCTTTCTGATCTTAAGTGCCATGTATCTGGTATTCTTAAACCACTTGCTGATCTGAAAATAAGAGATGAGCCAAAAAAAAAAAAAAAAAAAAGTTGGACCACGTTATGCAGAAATGTAACAAGTAAATAACGTTAAGCAAAGACGAACAAACTCAAAATCTTCAGCGTGCCCATAGGACACCATTCTGTTTTAAGTGTTAAAGTGGAGGGAGGTATGAGCGGTGACCCAGGCAGTGTGCAGGGGCTAAGCCTACCATCTAGTTGACCTACTTACGTTGCATCACTCATGCTGGGTTGTATTGATGACCTACAACACAAATGGGGTTGCTGTTCGGTTTGATGGCCTTAATGAATGACCAAACCTTAGCAAAGGGTTAGTATGACCTTCTGGGATCTCATAACTTGGATAAGCCTTGCTTAAACACAATCTGACACAATTACATGCAACGTACTTGCAATACGAACATGTGTAGGTAGGTTTAACACTCAATTTAGATTATAACTCTCACATCTAGTAATCAGTGTGTAAGTACTGTACCCCATTGACGCTCTAGCTTACCTTCTCAGATGCAATTCCCAACTGTTTAGAGAGGTTCTCCTTGACATCTTTTGAGGGAAGTTCAGTTTCAGCAAAGACTTTGCGAAGTACCTGAAGAAAAAGAAGATACAATTCCTTGATATTAGAAAACCTACTATTTTGGCTTACAAATAAACATAATCTAGAAACCAACGTATCATATTTAACCAGTAACGTTCATATTGCCACTAACATAAAAATGTATTTGTTCCATCTTCAACACCCACCACCCTGTGTAGATTGTACAGGAGTTGGGTCAACTTGCATGCAGTATCCAGTATCCACTAGATTAAGTGATACTTTCCCATGTCACCCTAGCAGTGCACATCTATTTTGTTCAATTTGAAACCTCACCCAACTCACTTGCCCATGGACAGCAACAGCTGACTATCGAGATTCTAATTCCTCAATGATCGTGCAAAATACAAATATGCCCATTGTTATTAGATAGATATATCCATGGAGAGAGGGAAAACCATTTACCTCAACTGCATCTGGGGGAATTCTAAACAATGTTCTTTTCTCGTCTGGAACTCTGCGCAGTTTCTTTTTAGGTTTTGTAGGATTCCCATCCGAATGTTTATCCTCATCTCCAAATAAAGAGACCAGTGTACCAGCTATGTCACTGCCATTCAATCTCCGCCGCTGTCTGCAAGGACCCCAGTCTTCATCTTCGCTAACTTGTTCATTCTCGACCAAATCTTTCCCAAACATCTCCTGGTAACAAAAGAAATTTGTCAGCAAAACCTAACAAAGCCCTTACCAAGATATCCCGGTCAGCTTTTGGAGATGATTATGACACCAATCAAGCACCATTGGGAGTTTGCCTATGGTGAGCGAGAACCAGCACACAACTATATCCATGATAGTGTCACATGGTCCATCCTTCCAGTCATTGTCCAGCATACTAATAGACAGGAGTATAGGATGGTGCAGACCTACAGGTGACACACAGAATCCTGACTGCCACATGGTATGCCACAAAGGGCTTTACACCACGAGTAGAGAGAACTAGGTTCATCTATAAAGAAAGGAAACACTGGCAGATTGACCCTTATATAAGTGCAACTATGACTGCATGTAATCAGGGGATATCCAATCACAATTACTATCACGTAAGTTGTTCAGGTTTTATTACTTATTTATTGATACTTACATCATGCAGTTTCCTATAATCGACATCCCTTCTTTGCCTGCGACGACTTCTAATTTCAAGATCAGTACTGCCATCAGAATTTTTGTTGTCTATCATCTTGGAAAGATTTATCTTATCAGAGTTCTTTCCTCTATGTTTACTCTGATAAAATCCTCCTTCTGGGCTACCATCATTTTCTAATAAACTTCTAGACTGTAGATTGGCTTCTTCATCAGATGTCCATAAAAAACTACTGGAACTACTAGCTTCATCAGCCTTGTCATCTTTAGTGCCCATTCCGTTAATGCTGCAGCTCATTTCATTTCTTTCTGGGTCATAATCATCATCATCTGATTCATCCGATGGCCACTCATCTTCAGGGTTGAGTGATGCATTTTCATCAGGTTCTACAGCTGCTTCCTCGAAAACATCCTATCACATATAAAATAAGAGCAGAGTCAAAACCTAGTTGACACAATGCTTAAAGATGGAAAAATGCATCAACAGATTTTAACTGCATAAAGAGACTGTGAGTGGTAACTTGAGCACAAAAAGAAATAAAGGATTCTTATTAATTTTTACTAACTTGCCAATTACTGCTTGTAGAAAAGTGGGTCCCAAGGTGTGCATTGACAGCTTCTATAATTTCCATCTTGCACTCACAGAATTTGCAAAACCATCCTTGATCATCCGGAGGAACTGAATCAGCATAAGTTCCACCAAAAGTAAGTTATATTGAAAATGATAAACACACAATTATGAGAAACCCCACATTACTAGTCCAAGAAGAATATTTCAGAATAACTGATTCAGTTTCTAACATACAAAGTTGAACTCTAGGTCAAAGATTGAAGATTGAAGATTGCAGATACGGAATCATAAAATATCTGCAGTCAAAGATTGAGAAGCATGGCTCACTATTTTGTGTAGCTAATGGAGGATCTAAGCATTTCTGGTGGAAAGCGCAATCACATGTTCCATCACAGAGTATGATGTCATTATCTGGAAAAGCCTCTCGTAACTTGCACTTCGCGCAGATAATCTTGAAAGAGAAAATTCAGAGCTGTTAGTATATATACTACTAGGCCATTAAGATACAGCACATCTCACAACATTAAATTGTTAAGTTGTAAATATAACAGTTTAAGTGATTTGAGAATTAAAGGAAAAAGGTAGGCATACATGTTCATGAAAAACAGATCCATCTGGAGCCAATGCTGATTGTTCAATGCATCCCTTGGAACCAAGCAGATGGAGCTGGTAAATTGCGTCACGAATCCCAAGCTTACACTTCAATATCTGCTTCTTGGCTCTTTGAAGTTCCCTTTCTGGCTTAATCTTTTCACGGCTGCGGATAAAGTTTTCGAAACATAAAGATAAATCTTACATAAAGGAACGCAAGCAATATTCAAATAAAAATCCTAAATCAGAAAATGCTGTGTGTTATCTTTGGAGGTGCTTCAAACGAATAAACCGAGGTTGCAAGCTATGATGTATCGGCATGTTAAGAATCATAGTCATTTCTTAATGGAGCATCCTTAACGCTAATATAAGTCAAGTTGAAAGTGTTTTTGTTTCTACGAACTAACTAACATCTCCGATTGTTTCACTTTTACCGAATTTATTTATATGATGAAAGTCATAACAGCCCTACCTCTGTCCATTCCAGCCCTCCCCAGAGTATGCATCAATCAGATTCTGCTCCAGCTTCATTTTAATGATCAAGTACTTCGTTCTTCTTTGCAAACGAACTGTTTCATCCTGCTCTCTATTCTCCTTCATCCTATTTCTCTTTCTTCTTCTAGCAATTTTTTGATTTCCAAGATTCCCATCAGTATCTCTTCTACTAGTAGAAGATTTTCTGCGTCTGAATATTGACGAAAGCGGCTTATCAGAAGAATCGGTATCAGAAAATTTCTGCACGATTTTTCGGCGAATTTGAGGCTTCTTTCTGGACCCATTATTTGAAATCTCGCAACCCCTTCTTTTTTTCTTCGACAAGATTGAACCAATTGTCCTTGCTTGAGACCTTTTGTTTGGATTATATACCTTGTCGTAGTATCTTGTTCCACCATCATCGGCTGAGATAGCCATTTTGGAGGCGACATCTCTCCGGGTCTTGCCAGAAACCTGGCGACGTACCTTTCTTCTAGTACTCTCCATGCTTTGTTTTGTTTATAAGACTGAAAACCTTTCCGCTTCCATCCTTGTCAACTTTACAAAAGATACTCACCCTGAATGATAAATCAATTTAGTTAGTATTACAAAGTAGCAGATAATGACATAGCCTGATAAAATATTGTAATTTCTCAAGCAAAAATAAAAATAAAATGAATTAGATCGTGAGCCTAACCACACACACTAGACTTGACACGAAGAAAAAAAACTTTGTAATCTAACTTTCGAATTGAAGAACCAATTACGCTAAATTCTTTCCTGATACTAACTGCAGTGCACTTGATCAAGAATAGAACCAAAAAGATTCTCCAATGATCCACATTGAAGAACGCATGACATTCAACACTAAACTATATCAGATAACAAATAATGCACAACATCGTAAGAATCGAAACGTGAAACACGGAGATACCTCAGCATCCAAAAATGGATTACCAAATGGAAAGTAATTCAATGCTAACAAACAAACCCTAGCTACTTACTTACACTACAACAAAGCCATTAATTACAGGTGACCAACAAATTCTATTACTTAGATAGATCAAAATTAGGGCTAGAACTCAAATTCTAAAATGACATAATTAAGGCTCTAACATTAATCATTCATAATCAACAATTGATCTTGTCAAAATCATATCTAAGTTATGAAACTCTAAAAGAGTACCCAAATGAATATTACAGATCAAGTTTCTTAATATATGACCAGAACCCACTACTCTAAATCACAGATTTTATTCAATTACAAGTACAACGTATATTCAAGAAACAAAAAATGATTCTAAGGAATTCAAAAAGTTACAAGCGTTTTAGTAATGAACACATAAAGTAGGAATTATGAAAAACGCCGTAATGGGGTTAATAGTCACCTGAGAGAGTGACTGCAAGTAAGTGAAAGGCGCTGAAAGAAATTCACATTCTCTTATCAATCTTCTCTCACTGAAGATACCAAGATTCTGGTCTCTTTACTGGAAATGGAAGAAAATTAGTTCGTTGTCGCCGTCCGGTTCCGGTGATTGATAGATGTATTTTCTTCAGCACATCCGACTGTCTGAATTCTTTGTTTATTTCTCTCGGTTAACTCAGTAGTCGTTTTTGGTTTTTCTTTTTCTTCCGAAAAAATGCACTTATTCAGAGGAACTATAAGGGGAATCCCACATTCCTTCGAAAACTCACTGATTGGGGTAATACAAAAATTAATTAGGGGAATCCAAAGCCCTTTAACCAAATATTTTCTAAAATGGCTAAATTGTCCTTGTTTAATTAGTACCAATCAATATATTTAGCTGGTCATTTCCGTTCTTCAAAGGGTTGATAGTTTTAGGAGGTCTCAGGTTCGAGTTTCTGATGACGCAATATTGTAGAATTTGATATGAAAAGTAGAGGTAGTTTGTCCACCTTGCGACATAATCAGCCCTCTATCAGCTTCGACTTCCATAGCTGATTCCTCATAAGGTTCGCTGATAGGCTAGCACGACAACATGTTCAACTAATATAGTACGTGTTGGAACTCAGTTTGCTAGGCTTCCAACTAGTTTCTTGTAAAAGTACTCTTTATCCAATAATATATAATAATAATAATAAATAATAATATATTTAGTTTCTAATTATACTACTAATCAATACGTTTAGTTTATAACTAATATATAGTTAGATTAATTAGTGAAGTTATAAACTATGCAATCTAGTTTTTTGTTGGATTAAACTTATGAATTTGACTGGACAATTTTCTTAAGAAGAAAAACGGTTTTTGAGAATTTTGTAACGAAAATTAATTACACTAGTCAAATACTTCTCAAAATGTACTTACACGAGGTTTGTTGGTTTAATTCTTCAAATTCACGAAAGTAAATTAACACTTTCAAATTCTTTCATAAATAAACAACTATCATACTCAGCTAAGAAACAACATATCGACAATAACTAGTTCGGTAGATTGGTATTAAAACAAAATGCAAAATATTATCATGCTTTATATCATAGCAATCATGTCGACTAACAGTTTTAAACAGTCTTCATGCTAAGGGAAATTATACCATGAAGACAATTTGAGATAATTTTTTTAGTACAATTGCCACGAGCTTTAGTTGCCATGCTCCTAATATTTATATCATGTCGACTAATATGATGTTTTCCTCCAGAAGAAGCTCAAATTTAAAAACCTTTGGTTTTCAAGGTAAAAGTTTCACACATTGACAACTATCGAAGAGTCTTCATGGTCGTAATGTTGTTACCATGTTGATTAGTAGATGCCAAATTTAAGCACATGGCCGTCACGGTTATAGTTTTATACAATAACGACTACGTAATAGCCGTCATCATCCGCATGTTATTATCATGATGACTAAAAGGACATTTCATCCACAAACTATCAACTTTAAATACCTTGGTCATCACAGTAGATAAACATAAAAAATTCATCACAGTAGTTGAAGAGATACCATGACGACCAAATAACTGACTGAGTTTTATTATTTAAAAACGATATAGAGGGAAACGAAGGGAAAAATTGCTTGTTAGAGTTGATGAAGAGGGAGAAGGAAATGAAAAGGTTTAGATCTAAAACTAAATATGACTAGTTTTAGGTAGTGAAGTAAGTTTACATACTTTAGACCCCTTAGCACACTATTTTGGTAGGTTTAAATTTCATAGCCATATATACCCCAATCCGACAAGTCTTTAAAAGAGTATAATTTTGACATGTTTATTTAAGTAAGTGGTTAAGTAGTTCAGGGATGATCCCAATATTTTGTGAATGCCGAAGTATCATGTCCATTTTTTATATAAGAAAACTTAAGGTGAAATGACCTTACCAGAAAGCTACAACCCCGATAATAGGTTTACGTGGACCATTACAAAGATAATGTGAGAAGCATAAAATAACAGAATTATTGTAGAAAATAAAGCAAACTAAATTCACAAAATTCAAAACATTAAATTAAAGTGTGGGACTGAAATTTCATGAAATCAGACTCAGATTAAAGGTTTGTTCAGCATGAGTGTTATAGTGGTAAATAATTCGATGGACACGTGGAAGCATCGTAGAGAAAGGACTACAGAAATAGGATAATAAAAAATATGGAGATAAATCGTAAGGCTCTGCGCTTTACCCAAGATATCTAACAGAATAACATAGGATGGGGATGCGAGAAAAGGCGAAAGAAGAATAAACGACTATATTTGATACAAGTGCTAAGTAACAAGTCGAGAAGCGTTATTCAGAGGAGTCAGATCATCGAGGATGACAAAATTTAACTCTAGCAAGAAGAGGGAGATTCAGGTGTTGAAAAGTAGTTATCCGAACCAAGAAACACAGTCCGTGTCTCAGAATTCGTTGAAAAATGTAGCAAGCAATTATGTACATGTCTCACATTGTGATTTGGGTGTATGAACATTGTTGCTATAAATTTAGGGATAAACTATGGTACATGGGTTAGAATTTTTGGTGAGAAAAAGAGTAACAACATTTCAAAGCGCTCTTGAACTTGAGAATAAGAGTATAACCCTAGATCTTGAGAATAAGAATATTTTATAACCTTCACTTTAATAAATAACAATCTCTTATTCTCCCTTGGACGTAGGTATCAACATCGAACTAAGTAATATCTTTTATGTGGTTTACATGTTTCTTTTGTGTTTGCTTTGCTTTGGTTCTTGCATAGTTTAATCTAGATATCAATGGTGTGAGATATAAGGATGTAAAAATGTTTATTGCAAGTGTAACTGGACAAGGAGTGCAGTCAAGGAAGATAATAGGCACGGAATGTATATCATCTCCCAAGTGAAACTTGTGTTTTCTTGTATTATCATTATTCATAAAACGTCGCATCCTTCTTAAATAAGACCTTTTTTTTCTTCAAAAAATACAATTATTGTGTTTAGTGATTGTACTTTCTCATTTACTCTTCCCATATTATTGTTGCTTTGTCGCATATGGATTTTGGCCCAGTAAACTGGTACCCCCATTAAAGTGTTGTTATTACTGACCTGTTTTAGCTATCAATCTGTATAAATAGTGTTTTGCAAATTTTACGAAGACATCTCATTATCTTTTGGTAGATCATTCCATCGGCAATGACTTGCTCCTAAAAATTATCTAGCATAAAAATCAATGAAATGGCTAAATATCTTTCCGAAAAATGTTGCATCTCTTCCAAAGGTATAACAAAACATGTCTTTATGAACCCTTCCATGGAGAAAGGAAAAGGAAAAATTGAAGACTTTCCTTACTTGATTAGAAATGTGTCTAAAGAAGTTGAAGATTATCGCAAATCTCGAAGTATTCCAATCTATGGGATTAACTTTGCCACTGTTAGAGCATCGCCCGATTAAATTCACAAGTTTTGGTATGTCAAGTTTGTTTTCAAATTTGGTTGATCAAAACTATATCTTGATTTATAGTCTACTAAAGTCAGTCTTGGACTAGGAATATAGCATGATATTTGAGTTTCAGAATTCACCAATTGACCTTGACAATTGAATCTACGAGGATTTCATCAACAAAGGTACGTGAACCCTAACTATTCTATTTACTCATATTTTCTACCATTATATCTACTAAGACAATGTCGTATGATTTTAGTATTATGATGAAAATTTAAAAGAAGAAGTTTCGAGTTCAAGTTAGTACTTGATAATTCTCTGTTAGAGCATAGCTCGGTTGAACCCACCAAGCGTTGGTATGTCAAGTTTGGTTGTCATATTTTGGTGAATCAAAACTCATTTAAAGAGTCGCTTGATTATGTACTATAGACAACTTCGTATAGGTTAGACTAGAAAGATTAGGATTATGAGACATACAAGTATTACTCGAAGACTTGAAGAATGTGAAGAAGTAAGAAGTTACAACGACGATGTCATCCTTCCTCTTAAGGTTAGTAATATTTTGACTTGAACTGTTTCATTCCTAACGTATCTTTCAAGTCGTGTTATATTGAAAACATAACTGTAAAGTTGTGAATGATTATACTCTAGTAAACATAGTGTTAAGGAATTAGAATACGAAGTATAACGCTTATCTTTTGAACTTCGTATATAAGACATCGACATAATCGTATGAATGCTATTATGATTATGTGTATGGGTAAAGGTGAAGATTTCATCCTAGAAAACAATGTTTACATTCGTTTAAAGGAAGTACATTCATGAAATTGTTTTATAAATCGAAAGGTAAATCGCTAGGCATATTGGTATTCATTTCATATCTTTGGATTACCAATATGTGTGAGTTAGTAGAACCGATCATAACTTGTTATGTATCTTGGTAAAACTAGTCACAGTGGCTGACTTATATATTGGTATAACTTTTATTAGTGTAACCGATCCTAAGTAATCACCTAAGATGGTATGATCGATATTTGTAATTGGTATAACCGATCCTAGTAATTGGTGTGACCGATCACAAAAGTAACCGATCCTTGTAATTGGCGTAACCGGTCATAGTAATTGGTGTAACCGATCCTAGTGACTTGTGTAACCGATCCTAGTGACTTGTGTAACCGATCACAAGTAATACCATGAGAATATGGTAACCGGTCCTGGTAATTGACGTAACCGATCTTGGTAACCGATGTAACCAGTCCCAGTGAGGTAGAACCGATCCTTGTGTTTTGGTAAAACCGTAAACCCATGATTAGTGAATTGATATTTAATCAATCACATAGTTGTCTTGGAATACAGATGAACAAGTTCTCAACTTTTCTGGATGTGTGGTATAATCGGTTCCAAGATTGTAAATATGAAAAAGGATTTACATAAGAAAAGATGTCGACATACTTTGAACATGCTCAGTAATTATTATCTTTTATTTTTAAAAGATATTCCTTAATTACTCAAGGAGATCCCGGACCGAAAATAAATAAGAATCTTTTAATTAAGGTTATTAGTTTCAACCATACTCTTCAAGTGCATCCATAAAAGAAAGCACTTATGCAAATGTCAAGAAAGAAACAACGTTGAACAAAGATAAGAAGAAGAAGAAGAAGAAGAAGAAAAAAAAAAAAAAAAAACTCGACGAGCTCCAATACAAGAGGATCCACAAAAAGGTAACATTAAAACTCATACTTCATATGTTACTAAGCATTGTTGTTATTGTGGTAATAAAGGGCATGTGGAATGGGGATGCAAGATTCGTCAGATAGAAAATACACTTTCTTTTGTATCAAACGAATTGGCTAAGATTGCTCCCCAAAGGAACTCCGACCGATATTTTCCAAAGTTTAGGCAAAAGAATTATTATAATGATAGTTCCAATTTTGCCTACCGATCGACAATGCCATTTCATAAAAGACCCGAATATAGAAAGAGAGATGACTTTGTAAATACTAAGACAAGATCTGATGTTCCAAATTGGAGAAAATGTATTTCACATAGTATTCAAAAGGAAAATCATCCTAATGATATGAAGGAGAAAGTTTCTCCTGCGAAACCCAACTCTAAATGGGTCCCGAAGTCCTCCATATCCAAGAAGGCACCAAAAGTTAGTCACAAGAATTACTCTCAGTTGTTAATTGTTGGTGACAATAATTACAATAGTTTTCAAGACTAAATAAAGACATCATGTCTGAAATATCTTGTACTAGTGGACGTTGTGATAATCACACTCTTCATCACAAGTCAAATAAGAAAAATAAGAGATGGAACAAGAGAAAACAAAACAAGCAAGAGGTCAAGAATGATGATTCTGTCTCTTAGTCCTTGTGACAAAGATGACAATGGTCAAATAAACACAACCTAGTTGTGTTAGAATGTGCATGTTCACCTTGGTGCTAAATCTTTTGAAAGGTGAGGAAGCACATGAAAAATGAGCACATGATCTCTCGGTTATTATATGACTAATTAACATCTTTAAGGAGATTTCTTTTCTTTTATACTCATACCTTCTCTATCTATATTTGAGCTTTTGATAGAAACGGTAATTTGGAGTTTATGATATTGATATCTACTGATCATATATGTGTATCTCTTGTTTTTTACGGTTAAAACGAGCCAAAAATCACTGAATTCGGACATTGTATGCAAAAGTTATAACTAAAACAGTTTCGTATGTGATCCATGTGATTGGTGTGATCGGTCCCTGTGGTTGTTGTAACCGATCCTGTGATTGCTGTAACTGATCCCAGTGATTGGTGTGATCCATGTGATTGGTGTGATCGGTCCATACGAAGGAGTGTAAAACTGTTTTGCCCATAACTTCTTCGTCCGAACTCAGAATGACCTCATTAATTTTGCGTTGGTTTCGTAATTCAATTACCTAAAAGATTAAGGTAATTGCAGTACTTGATTCTTTGTTGAATATTTATGATTTATTGCATTTGAGTATATGGGATGTTTGATTTCAGTTTTCAGAACCTTAATATTTGATCTCATATGATGTGAACCCTTATGGTTTGTGTGGCTTTTTGATTTAGCGGGATTAAGTTCTATTCCATGTTGGTAGGATTTATCAAAGGATCATATGGTGTTTCGATTGAGACTCATATGTAAAAAGTCACAATGTGTTGAATTAATTTGTGTTTACATGAGTTGTGTTTAGCATAAACATATGTGTTTCGGTTTTTCAACTTTTTCTATTGGCACACAATAGTTAAAACCGATTCAAACTTTCTCTGGTAAAGGTTGATGTTGTTGTTGTTCTTTTGTTCTTGAGAGAGGATGACAACATAATGAGGGAGAGTTCGACTTGAACTTGCGCTTAATGATATATCTTTGGAATCGGATGTAAATCGAATTTGTTAGTTAATCGTTTTCTTGTTTAAGAAAAGCTCTGTTTATATTTCATATATTTTGCTTTTGCTTAACAAAATTTTTCGACACAATTGATGTTTATTCCATTGTTTTTGTATGAATGTGTGTGTGTGTGATTCAATTATTTCCGGTTAAGAAAAACTATTGTTTGATATCTTCTTTATTGTTCGATATCATATATTGTTTTTGGCTTAACAAAATTTCGTTGCAATTGCGGTGCTATAATGTCTACGTTTGTTTCAATTGCTTCCGGTTAAGAGAAATAATTGTGCAAGTCAATTTTATTTTGGTTTGTATGTATTTTTTATGGCTTAACAAAATACGAGATCATTTGTTTAGTCCAATTCGATTCCGGATAAGAGAAACTAAGTTAATTCTAATCTTAGTTAGACTTATCAAAGTTGAAGGATTCGGTTATTCAAGTCTAATTGAATGCCTTGACAAGAAATACTAGTTAACTAACCTAGTACTTGTCTTGTCTAAAGTGAAAGTTCTAAGTTATTGTCTGAATAATTAGAGCCTAATGAGAAAAATGAAGTTAATTCTGATCTTTATTTTGGTCTTATCGAAATAAGCGATTGTATTTTGTGCAATCGGTTTAGCAATAGAACTAAGTTATTAGTCAATTTGTTAAACTATTAGGGAAAATTGCTTCGGGCAATTGTTTCCTAGATAACGTATTAAAACCAAATTACTTGAAGTTTCGGTTTTGATATTGGTTATCTAAAATGGCATGTGGAACCTTCATGCTTAACTCTTATAGGTTGTACAAGTCTTTTAGATTTGTAAGATCCTTTCGGTTTGACATTTATTTGCTCGAACCTTTGTCATTTTGTGACAAAAAGGGGGAGAAATATATGGAGTAAACAATTGATTTGTAATCACTAAGGAAAGGACAATGGTGCTTAAATGTTATATCTAACGAAAGAGTAAAGCATAGACTAAGGGGGAGTAACATATCATATTGATACTTGTAGTTCTTGACTACAAAAGGGGAATAACAAAGATGTGTGGATTGAAAATTTACCTATCTTACCTTTAGGGGGAGTATTAGCTTTATTATTCAAATGTCAACATCGGCATTTATGGATTGAATGTATACAGGTTATTGTGTTGTTGAAACTTGGAATCAAGCGTATGTGTAATGAATTCTTGTAATTTGTTTATCCATATGTATTAAGAGTTTTGTCACTAAAATTTACAAAGGGGGAGACTGTTAGAGCATATCTCGGTTGAACCCACCAAGCGTTTGTATGTCAAGCTTGGTTGTCATATTTTAGTGAATCAAAACTCATTTAAAGAGTCACCTGATTATGTACTAGAGACAACTTTGTATAGGTTAGACTAGAAAGATTAGGATTATGAGACATACAAGTATTACTCGAAGACTTGAAGAATTTGAAGAAGTAAGAAGCTACAACGACTACATCATCCTTCCTCTTGAGGTTAGTAATATTTTGACTTGAACTGTTTCATTCCTAACGTATCTTTCAAGCCGTGCTATATTAAAAACATAACTGCGAAGCTGTGAATGATTATACTCTAGTAGTAGGACATGATCACATGATCGTAGTGTTAAGGAATAGGATACGAAGTATAACGCTTATCTTTTGAACTTCGTATATAAGATATCGACATAATCGTATGAATGCTATTGTGATTATGTGTATGGGTAAAGGTGAATATTTCATCATAGAAAACAATGTTTACATTTGTTTAAAGGAAGTACACTCATGAACTTGTTTTATGAATAGAAAGGGAAATCGCTAGGCTTATTGGTATTCATTGCATATCTTTGGATTACCAATATGTGTGAGTTAGTAGAACCGATCATAACTTGTTATGTATCTTGGTAAACTAGTCACAGTGCCCGACTTATATATTGGTATGACTTTTATTAGTGTAACCGATCCTAAGTAATCACCTATGATGGTATGATCGATATTTGTAATTGGTGTGACCGATCCTAGTAATTGGTGTGACCGATCACAAAAGTATTGTGTAATCGATCCTTGTAATTGGCGTAACAGATCCTAGAAATTGGTGTAACCGATCCTAGTGACTTGTGTAACCGATCGCAAGTAATACCATGAGAATATGGTAACCAGTCCTGGTAATTGACGTAACCGATCCTGGTAACTGATGTAACCGGTCCCAGTAACCATATGGAGGTAGAACTGATCCTTGTGTTTTGGTAAAACCGTAAACCCATGATTAGTGAATTGATATTTGATCAATCACATAGTTGTCTTGGAATACAGATGAACCAGTTATAAACTTGTTTGGAAGTGTGGTATAATCGGTTCCAAGATTGTAAATATGAAAGAGGATTTACATAGGAAAAAAAGTTGACATACTTTGAACATGCTCAGTAATTCTTATCTTTTATTGTTCAAATATATTCTTTAATTACCGAAGAAGATCCCACACCGAAAATAAATTAAGAATATTTTAATTAAGGTTATTAGTTTTATGCATATGTATGGAGAATAAAAATTGGTAATGTGCATTTACTAATTGGAGATTTTCTAGTGATATTTCGGTTATTTTGGACAAAGCATTTCCAGGAATTATGAAAACCGATTTGGTAATATATTCCATATCTTGAGAATATTCGGTTTTGGAAATTCCTTGGTTTCCAAACTTCCTTGGTATATAAATACCCAAGTTTGCATTTTGAGCAAACGATCCTAAGAGCTAGAAAAACTACTCTTTTGTGTTGTTACTGGTGGAGCAGTCTATCTGGAGAGGAAAGTACCATAATTAGGCGAAATCTCTTATGACCGCTCGTTTAAAGACTTATGTGGGATCAAGAATCTCTATGATTATCATTGGTGGGAAACTAGATAATTGCAATCTATTTTAGTTTTCGATTGATTTGATTGACTAACGGTTGTTGAACTTTGATCGCACCTAGTTTGTTTATTCTTGAGAATCTTCTCTTCTGATATAAGATTCACTCAAACTATATCGAAGTTTCGACAGGATCTTTATAGCTGTTTGTAGATCTAAAGACATCTTGTGATAATCCATTGTTAACAGACTCCTTTCTGTGCGTGACTGATCACAAGAGATTCAAGTTGTGTTGTGCAAGTGTTTATTGAAGACCTAAGAAGATTTGAAGACAAAGAAGATTTCTGATTTGGTTTCTATATCTTTAGTGTGCACAAAACTTGATCGGCTAGGATCCAACTAATATCAGATTGATTCGATTGATTAGTTGCGTGAGATCGGTAACAATAATAGATCTCTTGAGTTCTATTTGATTGTTACATATCCGGATCTTATTACTTCGGTAATTAAAGATTGGATTGATCTAACCAGGCAAAGGAGTTTATTGGTTAAACGGAAGAGCCTTTGCATATGACTTGAGATATCTTCATTGGAAAGAATCAATAGAGTTGTTACCAAACATATTTGTTGTTCCTTTACTGTTTGGAATACGATCCAAAAGAATTGTTCCAGTGCGTGCACTTATTGAATGTCGAAAGCGCATGGATACTGAAGAAACTAGGTGAATTATAGGTTTAGTTGCTTGGTCTCAACTATATAAAGTTAGTGTTGATTTTTTATAGCGTCTTAATTCTGAGAGTATTCAATTCTGGACTAGGTTCCGGGTTTTTCTTCATTTACAGTTTCCTCGTTAACAAAATCTTGATGTGTCATTTACTTTTCTATTTCCACAATTATAATTGTTTTATTATAATTAGAAATAAAATACACAAACGTTAATTTAGAATATACTTGATAGTGATCCTATAGAGTTTGGTTAAGTCCGAACCTATTATCAAGTATCATACTTCGTTGTTGTATTATCTCGATCTTCTATCCATAGTCAATCACAAAAGTTATCTTGTTGTCGTATTGTCTCGATCTCGTATCCTTAGACGATCACAAGAAGTGTGAAACGATTCGTTGTATTGTCTCGACTCTGTCCATAGACAATCACTTTCGGTAGAGGACTTATAGGAGGATAAATAAAAGATTGTGGTGTATTTGGGTACCCTCGTCTTTTCATTCTTGAAATATAAATTAAACCAATGGAAGTTCTAAAGAGATAATACATAATAGGTTGAGGATAATTACTTGTGAAAGTTCATAGGAGACATCAAGTTATATCATGTTCACGAAATGATTTGGTCAATATAAGAATTTATTAAAAATATGTGATGAGAAAATCTCTTATTAACTTATGTACACAAATTGTTTTGCCAGTTTGCAAGATGGTTGATTTTAAGATGTTCATGGACACTTTTGTGTCATCTCGTACCCGATTTGATTTGGTCAGTACGTGAACCGGTTAATTTTAAGTGGTTCTTAGACACTTTTTGTAATTCAAGAACATGAAATGATTTGCGAACTTGTAAATATAAATAATTCCTGAACTCTGAGACGATAATGAGTTCATAAAATGTTGTACAGTTCACGAATTTGTTTTGTCTTTGAGGGTTATTGAACTCCACTATTGATTATATGGTTCAACCAACTTAATTGTCAATCTGCCAAATCAATTCTTAAATCAGAGATAAAATAGAATAAAGGATCTTCTATTTAATCCGCCAAATTACCTTTGGTCAAAGATCAAACTAAGATAATGGCTACTGAAATATAATCAATCAGTGAACAAGCTCTATCCAAGCAACTTAACATGAAGAAGCAAATAAACAGTTTTTTCTCCCATTGTATAAATCTTATGTCTATCAAGATAAACTGCTTGTTGGATCTCAAAGAATCAAGTGTGCAAGAATTAACGCAAAGATCATAAACCATAAAAGCAAAGTCTTTCGTCTTCAATCTTCAAAGTAACCGCTGCACAAACAACTTGATTTCCACTGTTGATCAACACACACAAAATGGAGTTTATTGACATAGATTGATCAGGACTTCTATCTACAGATCTTAAATCACGAATTGGTAACAGTCAAATCCCCAAACAAACTTGAGTGGACTTATATCATTAAAGAATGACCATATAATAAACAAGTTTGATCTATCAAGGACAATTATACCATTTGTTTTTAATCAAATAAATAATCAATCGAAAAACTAAAATAATAACACGATTTAGTTTCCCAACAATGGTACTATTAAAGGTTTCTTGATCGCAAAAAATACTTTAAATGAAGACAACGTGAGATGTTTTCACCTAATTAGATTACTCATATCTCTTAACAAGTTAGCTTCTCACACGATCAATCAAGATGTGTATCGCTGGATGAGTTTGTAAGAATAAAAGACCCACTGTTTATAGTGTTATGACCAAGACTTGTTGGAAGATAAGTTATAACAATATCGAAAAATGCTTAGGATATGCAATGAATGTTTATTTATGAAATTAACAACCACCAATTGTATTCCAACTATTAAACCGATATCTCTCATAGATGACAACTATTATTAGCTAGTGCATATCCATATACTTTATTAATATAGTAACTAGCGATATGCAAACCTCTGGGATATGGTACGTATATATTTTCTATATCTAAAAAGATATTGAAAATCGGTTTTAGGATTATGATTTGAGTACCAAAGGAATATACTTGAACGTTCAAATATTAGAGTTTAGCATATATTCAAATCACTATGTCGATACTTATGAACATTCCACCCTAACCTATGTACACATTGATGTCTACAGAAACCCGAAGATAACCGATATACCGAAAGTGCAAAGTTCGGTCAGACTCTATTTAGATCGGTCCTACATACCCTGACTAGGGATAAGTCATGGATTAGATCCTTACTTTGGATCGGTCCTAGATTAGATCCTTATTTGGGATCAGTCTTAGAATAGATCATTGAATCACATTTTCAACTACGAAACAAGTTTTGCAAGTCTACTTCCTTGACTTGGCTTAATTGGGGGCCTTCCACTAGAGGACAAAAAAGGTCACTAAAACCTAATTTAATAACCCCTTATCCAAATATTTTATGTAATGGCTAAACTATCCCTGAATGATTAGTGTTAATAATTAATTAAGTTAAGTTAATTAGTGTGATTACATTAGAATCGGATTTTAGAATTAAAATTGGAAAAAAATTGAGGCTTTTGTGAGTTGAGAAGAAGAAGAGGAGGTTTTAGAGGAAAACTTAGGGTTTTTAGAAATGAGTGATTCAAGTGGGGAAAATGATGTTTGGGAAGGTTCAAACAAAAAATATGATTGCATTGATGGTAAGATTATCTTAAATTCTCCTATGGATTGGATATATGATGAAAAGATGTTAATAGAGGAAATTCAATATGAGGGTGCTAATGAAGATCCAATTTCTCAATATGAAGGAACCAATCCTCAAAATGAAGAACCCAAATCTAAAAACAATGAGGTAAACTTCTTATACTCGTCAAATTGTCTAGATGGTGCTCTAAGTGGTCAATCCATAGACATTATGCCACAACTCAGAGAAAGAGTCATCAGTGTAGAGGGGTGTATACCACAACGACTCTGAAAAGTCGTCAATGAATTGACGACTCAAACCTGCAACTTTTTCAGGTTATGAAAAATCTTCAGGGTAGTATGATAAACCATGACGACTCTAACTAGCTTGGGCAGCTAGAGTCGTTAGTCTATTTTGTTTATACCCAGACGACTCTGAAACCAAAAACTCTCTGTAAATATAACTCTCTGCCTGGGTCGTCATAAGGATATTCATATAACTTGACGACTCTATAAGACTTAAGTTGACGACGCTTTAAATTTTTGGGACATGGAGGATGTTTGTTTTTGTTAGAGCATAGCTCGGTTGAACCCATCAAGCGTTGGTATGTCAAGTTTGGTTGTCATCTTTTAGTATCAAAACTCATATAGAGTCGCTTGATTAAATACTAGAGTCAACTTCGTTTAGGTTAGACTAGAAAGTCTAGGAATGTTGAGACATACAAGTATTACTATGAAGACATTAAGAATGAGAAGAAGTAACAAACTACAACGACGACATCATGCTTCCACTTGAGGTTAGTAATATTGACTTGAACTTGTTTCATTCCTAACGTATCTTTCAAGTCGTGCTATATTGAAAACATAACATGCGAAGCTGTATATATTGTATATAATACTCTAGTGTACAAACATGATCATTATAGTATGGTCATAGTATTAAGGGATGATATTACGAAGCATAACACTTATCTTTTGAACTTCATAGATATGACATCAACATAATCTTGTATATAGTTTTATGATTATGTGAATGGATTATGGTGAAGACTTCATCCTAGGAAACAATGTTTTACATTTGTTTAAAGGAAGTACGTTCATGAACTTGTTTCATGAATCAAAATGGAAATAAATAGGTTTATTGGTTCGACTATTCATTGCATATTCTTTGGATGACCAAAATGTATGAGTTGGTAGAACCAATCTTAACTCAGGTTATGTATCTTGGTATAACTGATCAAAATACCTAGACTTATGATTTGGTATGACCAGTTCTGGTAATTGGTGTAACCGATCCTAAGTAATCACCAAGAGATGGTATGATCGATCCTTGTAATTGGTGTGACCGATTCTGGTAATTGGTGTGACCGATCATAAGTGTTTGTGTGACCGATCCTTGTAATTGGTATGACCGATCCTAGTGACTGGTATGGCCGACCACAAGTAGATACTATATGTAGATGGAACCGATCCTTGTAATTGGTATGACCGATCCTAGTGACTGGTGTGAACGATCACAAGTAGGTTCCATGTTTAGGTAGAACCGATCCTAGTGATTGGTATAACTTATCCGAACCTATGTATGTGACTTGGTAAGACTGATCACAACTAACCATTGTGACTTGGTATGACCGATTACATTATAGATTTGGAATTCTGGTATAACCAATTCTAAACTTGTTTGGAAGTGTAGTAGAACCGATTCCAATATGCAAATCCATGTATATTAAGATAATGATTTGCTGAGTAAAGATGTCAACATATTTTGAACACGAGCAGTAACTCCTATCATTTATTGTTTAAAGATATTATTTGGTACTCAAGGTGATCCTGTACCGAAATAAATTGAGAATCTTTTAATTAAGGTTTTTGGTTTTATATGCTATAATTCCAGCAATTAATGCATAGATCTAAAGAATAAAAATTAGTAATGTGCATTCACTAATTTGAGATTTTCTATGAGAGATTTCGGAAATATTGGACCAACATTTATTGGAATTAGGAAAACCGAATTTGGGCATTTATTGCATATCTTGAGAATATTTTCGATTTTGGAAATTCCTCGGTGTCCAATCAACCCTGGTCTAAAAATACCTAAGTTTGAATTTCTAGCAAACTATCCTAAGAGCCAGGCAAACTTCATTTCTTGTTGTTTCTGGTGAAGCTTTATATTCGAAGAGGAAAGTATCCTAATTAGGTGAAATCTCTTACGACCGCTCGTTTAAAGACTTCCGTAGGATCAAGAAGCTCTACCAGTACCATTGGTAGAAAACTAGATAATTGCAATGTTATTAGTTTTCGATTTAATTTGATTGACTAACGGTTGTTGAAACTTTGATTGTACCTAGTTTGTTTATTCTTGAGAATCTTCTCTTCTGATATAAGATTCACTCGGACTAGATAAAATATCGACGGGATCTTTGAAACTGTTGTTAGATCTGAAGACATCTTGTGGTAACCCATTGTTAACAGACTTCGTTCTGTGCATGATTGATCATAAGAGATTCAAGTGGTGTTGTGCAGGTACTTGAAGGCAATAAAAGATTTGAAGATTGAGAAGAATTCTTATTAGTTTTTGTATCTTGTGGATTTAGTGCATGATAGGTGTAGAATACACCGTATTTACTATATAGAGTTTATGCTTTCTTTGCTATTTTTCTTGTGAATTATGTACTTTACGCGTGCTTTTGAGTTTTATAGGTGCAATGGAGTCACCGAGAACAAAAGGAGAAGAAATCACCCATTTAAAGCGAAAAGGAACGGAAAGATCAAAGCACAGGCGAGTGACATGAGAATCGACATAGGGGCTGCCATTTGGTTGGCCCTTATCCTATTCTTGGGGTGTCTTAAGTATCTTGATACCCCTTATCCACTTCACTTGAGTGGTTATATCCTCTTACATCTCTTACAACAAAACCAACATTTCAGAGAAGTTCTTATTATTTTCACCTGAAGTTTATAAACGAGAGAAAAATGGAGGCGGCTGTGTTGATGATGAACTCATGGGAGATCGAGAAGGGACGGTTGTCGCCGAGAGATCAGGTTGAGAGAGAAGACTAAGAACAGAGATGTTTGGAGAGGAAGAAGCAGCAAGACTTGTTGCTGGAATTTATTGAGGTCGAATTAAGGTTTAAGTTCATCTGAAGTTGAAATCGAAATGGGTTAGAAGATGCTGGAGGTGATGTTGATGGCTTCTGTGAAGATTTGAAGATGGGTTTGTTAAGATTCAACAGAAATTGAAGTTAGGGTTTTGATTCATGGTGGCTCTGAGGGGTTTTGAGGTCAGAGATGAAGTTGTTTAAGACTTGGGTCCAGCTCGATTCAATGGAGATTTGAAATGGGGTTTTGCTGTGGTGGTTAATGGAGAAGATTTGAGGCAATTCTGATTCTTTGAACACAGAGAGAATGGAAGTGAGTTATGGGAGATGTAATGGAGTTGAGGGAGAACTCAGATGGAGTTGCAGCTGAGCTGGTGCTTAAAGTTTGAACTCTGTTGATGGTGTAGCTGTGGTCTGTGGATGAAGGTTTGGCAGAGTCTTAAGAATGTTGGTTATGTGCTATCAAGGGTTTGAGTGAAGAATGTGGATGAATCTTTACACTCCCAGAAGTGAGAAGGTCTTGGTGAGAATGGCTGTGACTGGATGGGTCAGGTGGAGTTGTGTTGCAGGTTTTGAAAATGGATTGCAAATGTATCAGTGTGGCGGAGTGGTTAGCAGGACAGATGAAGAATGAGCTAAGGTTTGCAGCTGGCCTGATGAATGTTGCAATTGGGTTGTGGCTGTGCTGGTGCTGCTTGATTGAATGGAAGAAAGTGGTGCTGCTCAGACATGAAAAGAGTGGAGAGTGTTTCGTGTTTGTGTGTCTTGTAACAAGACTAGTGCTTTGTGGAATGGATTGTTGGGAGAACAGATGGAGCTAATGGGTTTAGTTCTGATGCTGGCAGAGGTTGAGGCAGGCTAGCTGGTGTACTGCAGTCTATGGAAGTTATATATTGCAGGGGGGATGGCTGAGTCAGGTGGTTGCGGGAAGACAAAAAGAATTGCTTGTGCCGGGTTCCGGTGGTTACGGGTGATGGAAGTTGATGAAGCTGGTAATCTGAGCTAGCCATTGCAGGGATGTGCTGGTGCAGGTGTTACTACCATGAATTTGGAGGAGCTGTAAGCTAGAAACTGAAGTTTGAGTTGTTGCTGCAATAGATGCTTGCATTAGTGGTGATGATATGCAGCTCTGTAGCTGAGGTTGGAGCTGCCACTGTGACAGAGAATGGAGCAGTCCTGGTAGTTGTGAAATTGCAGGTGAGCTTGAACTCAGGTGGTAATTGGTGGCATCTTGAGTCAGTGTTGAGTAATGGAGCAGCTGGGAAATGAGGTTATAGTGCAAGGCTATGAAGAGAATGAGATGGTGCTGCTGCAAATGGAAGAGAGTGAATGAAATGGCTTAGCTGGTTGGTAAGTGGCAATGCAATGGACAGAAGCACAATGATTGTGCTACAAGTTTTGGCCTGTGCATAGGGCTGCACAAAACCGAACCTAAACCGTGTACCGAACCGAAACCGTTGAAATATTAACCGAACCGAAGTGAAACCGAATCCAACGGTTTAGGTTTAGGTTGTCGGTTCGCAAAACCGACATCCGGTTTCGATTTGATTTGGTTTACTATAAAACCGATCCGACACTCCATCGGTTAACCGATTAGGATGGGCTGTAGGAATATATGATATATTAGCCGTAGATTCAGTTACCCTAAGTAATCCAAACTTATCCCAGCCATCAGTTTTAGGTTCTTATCTTAGGTATTAGTTTCATTTTTTCTTTCTTCCTTTCCATTTCTTCTTCGCTGGATAGAGAAAAATAGAGGCGGAGACTGAGAGTCTGAGAGCAGTTCTTCCTTAACCTTGAAATCATCTGAAATTTCTTTTACGCTCTCGAGGTAAGCTCAAGTTTTACTGTTAACAATCTCTGATGGTGTCTTGGATTTTCAGGGTTATGTTTTTAATTATGCTAGGAATATGAATGAATCTATGGATTTAGGGCTTCTCTGTTTAATTTTTCAATTCAATTTTTACATGATTGTTCTGTAAATCGATGCATAGAGCGTGTTAATTTGTGTTTGATTTCATTATTATGCTGTCGAATTAACTTTATATTATCTCTGATTTTCAGTCAGATTTCTTCATGTGTTTATGTTCCTTGTTGAATTTGGTTTTGGTTAATTCAATGACTTAAGAGTTAAGATGATTTCAGACAGTTGGTGGGTTTTGATTTTGACGAATCTAGATGTTATCACTTCCATCTATCTACACAAATGATTATGTAAGGTTAAGGAAGACCTGGTCTGGTCTGGTCTGGTATGCTTTACCAAGTTTGATTCTTCTTCTTGCTAACTATAAACTTACACGAATGATAATGAATTGATGATGTTGTTGTAAACTTGGAAATATTCATTTCTATTTGGTTTTAAAAATATGGTCCTGTCACCTGTGCTATCTCAACTTTTGATGTTTTGTTGGGTAGGTTTCACTTTAGGTAGTCTTGTCATGGACTTTGTGTTGTTTCTTCTTTGTATTACTATGAGTAAAAGGAAGAGAGGAATGATGAGAGAAAGAAAGACACAGGTAAGGTAATGTTAAGGGATTTGGTAAAGAATGGGGTCATCATGTTTTCTATGGAGTTGTCTTAAATTTCATCTTTAGTATTTGGGCAAGCATTTTTCTTTCTATGAATTTCCTTCAATTATTTAATCTCCTTTGTTGTATGCTAATTACTAATTTACTACCTTATTTTGTGTTGTTGAACAGAGTTGCAGTTTGATAATGCGAGGATCTAAATCAACACCTACTGCCTCTGTTTCCTCTAATAAACGGCCACCTCGACCTCCAGCTAATACAAGTTCAGTTGGAGATGCAAGTGTAGTTGGAGATGCAAGTGTAGTTGGAGATGAAAGTATAGCTGGAGAGGCAAGTGTAGCTGGAGAGGCAAGTTCAGCTGGTACAAAAGTGGCAGAACCACAAAGCAAAAAAACGTAAAACTCCTGGAGATGCAACTGAAGATGGCACGAAAGTGACAGAACAACCAAAAGGCAAGAAGCGCACATCGAATGTGTGGAATCACTTTGATCCAGAAGATAAGCCTTCTATATATGCTGTATGTCGCCATTGCAAGGAAAGAATTGCAGCTGATAGTACCAAGAATGGAACAAATGGTTTAAACAACCATATGAAGATATGTAAGAAGAAGCCGAGTTCAAGAAAAAAGCCAACAAACTCTTGGTTTTCAACCGGCTAAGCTAGGAGAGGAAGGAAAGTTGGTTGCGGTAAGTTTTAGTCAAGATGCATGTAGAAAGGCGTTAGTTTTATTTGTGATTATAGATGAGCAGCCGTTTAGAGTGGTTGAAGGAGAAGGGTTCAAGGAATTTTGCAGAGTACTTGAATCCAGATTCAAAATCCCATCTCGTATGACCATTTCGCGAGATGTAATGGTTTTGTATGATCTTTGAAAAGGAAAAGATGAAGAATTACTTCAAGGCAAACAAAGTGAGAGTTTGTCTCACCACTGACACATGGACCTCAAATGCCCAGAATAAAAGTTACATGGTGGTAACTGCCCATTTCATCGATAAAGATTGGAAGCTGCACAAACTGGTAATTAACTTCTTTCAAATTTTAGGTCATTCAGGCGAGGTGATAGGGAAGATGTTAGAGGCATGTTTGTTAGAATGGGACCTTCATGGAGTTTTTACTATTACTCTAGATAATGCATCTGCTAATGATTCTGCTATTGATTATCTAAAAGAAGATGTTCATGTTAGTGCTAATGATTACGCTGTTGATTATCTAAAGGATCAAGTATTCAAAGAAGAATGCTATAATGAATTGTAAGTTTTTGCAAGTTAGATGTGCTGCTCATGTGCTTGCACTTGTTGTGAAAGATGGATTGGAAGAGTATCATATGGCAATTAAGCGAATAAGAGCGGTGGTCAAGTATGCTATGAGTTCACTGCTAGGGAGCGAGAAGTTTATGGAATGTGCAGTTCATGAAAAGATTGATAGCAAAAAGGGTTTAGTTCTGGATGTCGATACAGGATGGAATTCAATCTACATGATGTTGGAAGTAGCTTCTATATACCAGAAAGCTTTTGAAAGGCTAGCACTGGATGATAAGGTTTTCAGAAAAAGGTTTTGTTTCAAAGAAAGATCCATTCCTCCTGTATTTTCTTGTTCCACTTCTACTGCCGGTGGTGATGTTCATATGCAAGAAGCTGGTACCTCTGCAACTGATAAGAATTCTTCAAGAAATCAAAAGAACAACAAGAAGAAAGCTCCTCCTCCGCCTCCTGTTCATGCTCCATATATGGAAGATTGGGCCCATGCAAGATCATTTGTTAAATTTCTGAAGGTATTCTATGATTATACTGTGAAGTTTTCTTACTCTACTCGTGTTACTTCACATGAGTTCTTATTTAACCTTAGTGTCATTCATAGAACAATACACACATGGGTAAAAAGTTCAGACCCTTTTCTTTCTGGTATGGGCCTTAAAATGCTTGAAAAGTTCAATAAGTATTGGGGAAAATATGAGAAAATGAACCATCTCATGTTCATTGCTGTTTTGCTTGATCCACGTGAGAAACAAAAAGGTTTGAATTTTATTCTTGATAAGCTATGCATCACGGGTTCGTCATTACGTCTTCACTTATCTACTTTTGTGGTAGCTGATTTCAAAGATCTTTTCGAAGAATACAAGTGTCTCTACTCAAGTGATGAAAATGTCTCAAGCATAGCAAGTATTAGTGATGACGTTACTCAAACTTCTGGAGTTATTGATGATGAAGATTCTGCCTATGCTAGTCTTATAGCAGAGAGAGATAGAGAAGATGAGGAGGATGGCGCTGTTGAGGGGAAATCTGAGTTGGAGATATATTTAGAGGAGAAATGTGAACCAAGGATTAGCCCTCACCGGTGTTCGATTTGATATCTTAGGTTGGTGGAAGATTAATTCTACAAGGTTTAAAGTGTTATCACGTATGGCAAGAGATATACTAGCCATACCAGTCTCTTCTGTTGCCTCTGAATCTGCCTTTAGTACTGGAAGGCGCGTTATTGATCCATTTCGAAGCTCATTGAAGCCTAAGACAGTTGAGGCGTTGATTTGCATGCAAAGTCAAGTTACGGACGCCGCTGATCTTGATCCAAACACCTTAGGTACTGATGATGCCGAAGAAGTTGACTCAGGTATATTTCTATTTTGTTATTTACTTTATTGATTGATTGTTTATCACTTATTCACTTATTCATGTATTCTTCCAGACTTTTTAGGTTCTCTTGCTAAGTCTAAGTTCATCAACATTGACATAGATGATGAAGAGGATTCTATTGTAGTGTAAGTTCTATGATCTATATTTACTTTTCCCGCATTTATATTATATGTCGTAACTCGTAAGCTATAAGAACAACAATTGCTTTTATATGCCAACAACCAAACATAATGTTCTTGATTTCTGTGTTTTACTCTATGACTCGAGTTAAATTGAACTTTCTGAAAGCTCGCCACTCAAATAATGATGATGTTCTGTAGGATTTAGTGATTCGTATGTTTGCGGTGTTACAAATTAAGGGTCCTCTAATTTGTATAAATTTTTGTTTCCAGGACTAATATGCGGTCCGCTTGTGGAAGAAATTAAAACAAGTCTGCTTAGGAAACAAATGCGAGATCCAACTTCTCTTCGTTTATGTTTCTACTATGTGGCTTATCGCCAAGAACTACGATCTTTACTTAATCTTTTGTTTTTTTTTGTTTGTCATTAGATTTTTGTTTGTCTGTTGGAGTTTTATGTATTTGACTTTAAAACAATCAGTTTGATGAGTTAATTTGTAGATTTTTATTTTGTAACCACTTCTCTTTGGTAAAGTTGTATGTCGCCACAAAACCGATAATTTCCGTTTCATCAAACCGAGGGGTTTTAAACCGAAACCGAGTGGTCCAAAACCGAATGAAACCGAGTAAGTTAAATGGTTTCATCGGTTGCAATGTTTGAAAACCGAGTGCTTCTGGTTTGCTTTTTTTGGCCAACAACCGAACCGAACCGAACCATGTGCAGCCCTACCTGTGCAACATGGTTTAGGCCTAGGCTAGTTAGAACCTGACTCACATAACTAACTCAGCTGAGTCTGACTTGGTTCTGACTCATGATCTGTTGACTCACCCTAACTCGGTGCTGACCGAGTTGACCCGCCGAGTCGACCCGTTGACCCGATCCGACCCGTTGACCGGTGACCGGGCGGACTTTGCCGGTCACCTGAGATGTTTTCCGGCGACTTTTCCGGCCGATTTCCGGCCACAATACCAGACTTCCGGTGACGATTTTGGGTCATATTTTCTACATGGGTTTCTCCTTCTTATGGGCTTGGTGGATTCTCATCTAATGGACTTTGAAGACTAGACCTAATTTTAGAAGTTGGAGAAAAGCTATAAAGGGAAGGTCTTCTACAACTTATAATATATCTTCTTTTTCTTGGAATTTTGGAGGGCCGTTTTTTTTAACGCTTCTAGGGTTTGGTTTGGTTTTGTTCTTCTTCTTCCTTGTTTTATTATTGAATATTGATTATGATGAACTCCATAGCTATGAGTAGCTAAACATATTATTGGTTAAGGGATAAAAGTTGATTTCTCAACATGCTTTTGATTCAATGAATTAGTTTTGTCTCAGTAATTATGTTTGTGATTCACAATTAATAGTGTTATAAGATTTGAAAACTTGTTAGGTTGAGTCCGGAATCAATCCGATTTGTGTTCATCTCTAGAGCTATATTAGGGTTTTCAATACGAAAAAGTTGTTTATCCCCGATTCTAAGTAGCATAATTGTGGTTAGTGCTTATAGTGATATATCCTACTAGTCACAAGTGAATCATAACTTTTGTTAAAACGTTTAGTGCTTTTACACATTCGTTGCATTGATGAGTCTTATTCCATAAATCTTAATGCTTTTAGGGAGTTAAACTTAATTGTGCTTTTACACTTTAGGTTGCTTTCTACGAAGAATTCACATATGCATCTTTTAATGTGGTTGTGATGAAAACAGGGAATTAACGGGTTATACTTGCGATCAAGGTATCCTAGGACTTTTAATAAATACGAGATTAAAATACCAATTCTAATCATTGATGAAAATACATGTTTGTGAATGATACTATCCCGTGACCAATATCTTCTCCTTATTGATAAATCAAATTACTTACTTTGCTTTTAATTACTTTTATTTGCTTAAATACAACAAACATACCCTGGGTTACTTTAGAAACTGAAATTTTATAACAACGAAAGCCTCTCTGTGGATACGAACTCTTTCTTATCGCATACTATATTTATATCTAGTTGATTGAGAAAGTGAAATTATATTTGACGGATTGACAACCGACCAGTGCACAAACCTTGATCGGATGGGATCCAACTAGAATTGATTTATCTTTGATAGATCTGATTGATTAGTTACATGAGATCGGCATCACTTTATAGTTTTGTCTTTGAGATATATATCGATTGATTGCAAATCTAAACTTGACTATTTCGGTAGTTATTGGATAGATTGATCTAACCAGACAAAGGAGTTTATTAGATTAAACATAAGAGCCTTTGTCAACAACTTATCATTATCTTGTAGCAAGATTGATTATAGTGGTTACCAAATAGATTCTTCCTTTGCTGTTTGGAATACGATCCAAAGGACTTGCTATTCACGTGCGTGACTCTAGAAGTCAAAGGCGCAGGGATACTGTCGGAACTAAGTAGCTAGGGGTGGTCTACTTGGTCTCAACTATACGAAGTTGGTTTAGATTTTGTATAGCGGCTTGATTCTGAGAGTATTCAAAACTGGACTAAGTCCTGAGGTTTTTCTGCATTTGTAGTTTCCTCGTTAACAAAATCTTGTTGTACCATTTACTTTACTATTCTGAATTATAATTTTTTTATTATAATTAACGTAAATTGCAGTTGTACGTTAACTCCATAATACTTGATAGTGATCATATAGAGTTTCGGTTATTACCCAACCTATTATCAAGTACACACTTTGTTGTCATATCGTCTCGATCTTGTATCCATAGTCAATCACACAAGTGACCTTGTTGTTGTATTGTCTCGATTTCGTATCAATAGACGATCACACGAAGTGTGAACCAAATTATCGTATTGTCTCGACTTTGTCCATAGACGATCACATTCGGAAGAGGACTTATAGGTTGATAAATAAAATATTGTGGTGTATTTGGGTACCTTCGTCTTTTCAGTTTTTCACCTAGAGTCGTTAATGTCTAAAAAAGAATCGTTCTCAAAGGATCGTCATATGTTTTTATTATATGGTAACGATTCTAACCTATGGAAACTGACGACTCTATGATACTTAAGTTGACGACCCTTTCAATTTGTGGGACAGAGAGGCTGTTTGTTTTTCACTTAGAGTCATTAACGTTTAAAAATAGGTCGTTCATAGAGCATTGTCATATGTTTCTATATTATTTTAACGACTCTAATCTAGGACAAAAAAATTGAAAACCCAGAATTAGGGTCATTATCTCCCTCATCATATACCTTGACGTTTTTTGTAGTCTCTACATGCATATGAAAAATCGTTAGGGTTTAGGTTTTTCGGATTGACGACCCTCTTACTGTAACTGATACTATTCGGTTAAAAACCTTATTTTACAATCAATATATCAAATTAAACGCAAACAACAAGTAGATTAGGGGGTTTTAGTTCACATACCTTCTAATTGGATCCATTTATTCTTCCAATTCATCCGGATTTGATTTGTGCTTGGTTCTCACACAAACCTTTCCTATTACGTTGACGAGATTAGATTTCTCAATAGCAACTCTATTGCACTTCTTAGTACGATCCATGTTTGTTGAAGAAGTTAATCGTCGATTACGACATGAATCGGGTGAGGATTTTTTTCTTGGAGTCGTTAATGGAGGAGAAGAGAGTCGAGAGAGGGAGAGAGGGGAGTTTGATTTTTTTGGTTTAGAAATTGAAATGAATTGGGGGCTTAGGATTAAGGGTTAATAGGATTTTAAGATTTATTATTAGTGAAGGGAAAATAGTATTTTCACTACATTTTGGAACCCCCCTATAATATTTGGAGTAGGTATAAATTGGTTGAGGCCCCCAATTAAACGAGGTTCCTTAAACTATGTATTTAAAATTGCTTTCAAACATAATCCTAAGTATGTATTCATTTAGAAGTTCAACACACTGAATAGTAACAAATTACGAATAAGTGCAATATCGATAACACGAAGTTCATAGATAAACTATACTTCGGAACTCCATATACTCGAGTTGTAGAGAAAACTAGTATACCAGTATTTTTACTAATACTTTAAATTATAATATAATGACCGATTCACCAATATTTATGTTGGCGGACCGTAAAGTTATGCCTACACCGCCAAGGCGCGCAAGCCGAAACTCCCCGATGCGCCACTCGTAAAGCAGTGATCAGGCTCTAAAGCTTCACTTTTCACCAGGCAAATGCACGTCGGTTTTTCTTGCCTTAAACGTAGTTTCCATATGTAGCTTCACATCGCTACAATTTACCATTGTTCTGCAAAGGGTGCAAAGCGATAAAGGCTACTGTTAATGCATTTTTGCATGCATCACTGACTTCCGAGTCCTGTCCAGGCATAAGGCATGTCCCAAACTTGACCAAAAGTCATTGCAAAACCATTTTTAACTTCCATACTACGCCTCAACATTAAGATGGATGCACACTGATCTTGCTCGTGCCAAGGGTGCATCAGTCAGAATCGTGCCATTCTGAAAAAAGAGAGGGTATCGAGTACATTACCAACTTAAAGATCTAATTAAAGATCCTTGAACAATCTGTATATAGAGTTTTCTCTTATCTTCCACAATCAATATGTCTAGGCAACAAAGTCCGTGAACTAGATTGTGCAGAAGAGTTCTTGGACGATCTCACAAATCAATATCCAGGACCAATCTAGTCGTATCCAAATCAAGAGGATTCGAATTCTGCCAAATACGAAACTTGTCATCTATCTTTCAAGATACAAATTCTACAAGAACAAGTCTCGTAATCGATTACAATTAATAAGGACTTAAACTACCTAGATTGAATATGTACTACTTATGTAATCCTATTATAAAGATAAACAATATAACGCGAAAAAGGGAAAACATAAGACACCAGAAGCTTTGTTAACGAGGAAAACTACACTTACAACAAAAACCTTGGGACTTCTTCCATCTTTGAACACCAAACTGTATTAAGCTGCTATAGACACTAGCTATGACCGGTTCGCATAGTGGCGCACAATGATGTTACGTTACGGAGTATGTAACCTGGCAGATGGAGTCGCACAATCCGACGATATAGCGCCAACATGGTCGAGACAAGAAAGGTTACTTGGCACATGCAACATTATGCGATAGTGTTGCATATCCTTATTCATAGTTATCCCAGCTCAAGGAAGGAATAAAGGATGAGATGCAAAGTCATGGGATGACTTTGGCATGGTCCTAAGCTTTGGCCAAGTCTTGTACTGTGCATGTGCATCAATGGTGATTCCAAACACGCCATTGGTGATAGTTGCTCGCTAAAGGAGATGCAAGTGATGCATATGAAGCATGAAGATTGTACTAAGCGAGTCAAGACTCAGTTGGCATAATATTTGGATGTTGTCATCCAAATGAGCTAAGTGCACAATGCAAGCTATAATAGTGCAACACAAGCCATAATGGTGCAATGCAAGTCATAATGGTGCAATGTAAGCGATAATAGCACAACGCGAAGCCATAATATCAGTATTTGGCAGAAGTACAAGTTGCATGTTGCGATGTTGCGGGACTTGAGTGCAAGTGCCAGATGCGAAGAGTGTGTGCATCACACGCATGCCAAAGTCGAAGAGCAAGTTAGAGACGGTTATAAAGTGCTTTATAACCGAGTTTGGCATATACTAACCGTTGAAGACAGGTGTGGCGCCGTTAGCAAGCCAAACCAAAGCTAGCATTAAAAAGTGGAACTGGCGGTTAGGGAACTGCCCATCGACATATGGCTGTTCATGGGGCGTGCAACAAAGTTGCATACGGATTGACCCTGGCTTCTTGGCATTATAAATAGCCAGAGAAGCTACACAAATCAGTGTTGTTCAATAGTTCGAGTGTTGAGGAACCATTTTGCAGTAGAGAGTGAGTTTGTTGTAGGCTTAGAGAATAAGCTTGTAAAGTCTATTGGTTGGACGATTTTGTATCTTCCCCTTAAGCTAATAAAAGTGAGTTTGTTGGCTTATGTGTTTGGCTTTAGTTCTCTGTTGATTTGATTATACTCGCCCAAATTCTGTGAAGCATAAACATGGAAAAAACCTCTTTGTAGTATGGGCTACATTGTTTGGTAGAGAAAATCTGATTAAGACTTCCGTTGCATACTCTTGGTAGAGTTGGCTGATTGCATTGGTGCAATCTTATAAGGCTGAAATACAAGTGGGTGATAAGAGATCACTGAACCATTGTATTGCCGGGTTATACCTTCGCGAAATTTTTTTTTAGCATTTGAAGGCGTGACAATATGGGTATCAGAGCAAAGGTTGCTCTGTTTTAGCTTTTGTTGGAAGATTTTCTCTTTTTTGCTCGAGTTTAGTTGTTGAATTGCTAGAGATAATGGCTGGTAAGAAGAGTTCGCAGATACCTTGACCGATAGGATTGCTAACTTGGAAGATAGGATTGGTGGAGAGGTGCGCCATCCTAATGATGCCAATTATAAAGTAACTTGTTATGGCTCGCATTCGGGCTCTTGATGAGTATGTTCTTTGGAATGCTTTGAGTCAAACCAAGATGCAACTGATAAGTATGGTGATTTGGAAGACCAAATCGATACTGTTAAGACCATGTTCACAGGTTCCTTGAAAGAACTAACTAATGATATTAGTTTCTTGAGGCGTATGGTGGGTGTAATTGGTGCAGATCAAGCTACTGCAGGTGGTAGTGGCAGTGACTTTACGAAGATTAAAGTCCCGGAACCTAAGGCGTTTTCTGGCGCAAGAGATGCGAAGGCATTGGAGAATTTCATGTGGGACATGGACCAATACTTTAAGGCCGCCAGAACCCTGAAAGAAAAAAAGGTTACTCTCGTTAGCATGTACCTGGAAGGTGATGCGAAGTTATGGTGGAGAACTAGAACAGATGATGACCTTACTGCTAGTCGTCCAAGTATCGTGACATGGGATGTCATGAAAGATGAATTGAAGAGTCAATTCTTGCCAAGCAATGCGGCTTGGTTAGCCAGAGAGAACTTGCGTAAGCTAAGGCATACTGGTACACCACGAGAATACATGAAAGAGTTTTCATCTCTGATGCTAGATATTCGCAACATGTCTGAGGAAGATAAGTTGTTTAATTTTACATCTGGTTTGCAAGCATGGGCTCAGGTAGGGTGCGAAGGCAAGGTGCCAAAGACCTACCTTCGGCCATTGCAATCGGGACAGCCTTGCTAATTTTAGGTCAGTCAATACCTCAACTGATGCTAATAAGAAGGGCAAGGACAAGAAAAACCAGAAGAGTAAGGACAAGGATAAGATAGGTTTTGAGGCCAAGGAGAAAAGCTATCAAAGGGATGATAGTTTGGTTTTGCAAGAACAAGGTCAGGTGGCTGTTTATTATGCAAGGGTCCTCACCTTGCACGTGATTGTCCAAAGAAAGAAAAATTGTCCGCAATCGTCACTGAGTGTAGTGGTGACAAAGAAGAAGCTGATCAAGTAGAGCATGTGAATCCTATTCAACTATGCAACATAGTAGCACAAACGGAAGAAGTACAACATGGGCTGAGTGGCGATGGCCTAGTTTATGTGAAAGTTGGCATACACCATCATTGTATGTGGGGCATGGCAGATACAGGTGCGTCGCATACTGTTATGAGCTTGTCATTGGAAGAGTACTTGGGTTTGGAAGTATATCAGGCTGGTCACTGCATGAAGACAGTGAATGATATAGCTAAGCCAATCAAGGGGATGGCAGTGGCAAATGTTGAAGTTGGAGAATGGTATGGCCAGATCAGTGTAATGGTGATGCATCTCAATGACTTTGAGATGATCCTTGGTAACAACTTTTTCAAAGAAGCAGAGGCAACAGTGATGCCTCACCTTGGCGGGATTTTCATACAAAGTCCAAGTGCACCTTATTTCGTGAAAGGTGTAAGGAAAGTTAGTCCGGTTGATATGAAGTGTGACATGGGAAAGGAAAGTGAGTTTGCCCCTGTCCGATCGTTCGAAGAAAGCTTAGCTGAGATTCACATGGAATTTGGATGTCCTATGGATCTTAGTGTTCCTTATTCGCCGTGATTAGCGCATGTATGAAGCGGTGGGCATTGCAAAGGTCTGTTTGCAAGTGCTGAACCTCAACTCCGCAAGGTTGTTGAAGTATGGAGACTTTGGCATATTATCTATTTGTTGTTTCGTTTCAAGTTAAGTTGGGTGTTGCTAATCTTACGGTCTTTGAAGATAGCAGACTTTAGTTGGTGTATTTGCTTTGGTAAGGTATTTGCTTTCGGTAAGGCCGAGTGTTGGCCATGGTGTAATGGGAATGGTCCCTATGTTTCTTATGTAAGGCTAGTGTAATGAATGAAGGAGGTGTTTAAGCAAAAACCTTGTCTCTTTTTGCTTAATGTAAAACTAAGTTCATTGGGGAAGCACTACAAGTATACTTAGCCAACGTATACAATAAGAAACACTGAAAGCAAAACCAAGCAAAGAAGTAAAGTTGGTGGCATAGGCAAGTTTGTCATTGGGAGAGTTACGTAGAAGTGCGACAAAGATTTGGCAGCGATAGCATGGAGTAACGCAGCAAGAATGAAGATGTAATTCCATCAAGCATATGAGTTAATAGTAGCTCATAGTTAGGAAGAACATGATGTTGTTTTTCCGCTACATTAAAGCGTAGTGATTTGAAAGAACAAGTGAGACCTTGTTAGTTTCAAGGGCGCGTGAAGAGGAGCCTGGTCTCTAGAGAGACGTTGTGATGTCACTGGTTTCCTAAGTCATGGCTAATGTCATGCATTTCAATCGAGTTTGCACAAGAGTGTTGCAAAAGATTGAAGAACACTTAGTTTACAGTAAGACCTGTTGAATTGCAAAGGTGCAATGTCAGTCGGAATTGAAGGCAAGTAAGCTAAGTTATGCATATTAGAGTGATATGTTAGCTGTTTGAAGTGTACACTTAGGCATGGAATGGCTTGAGGGAAAAATTTATGCTGATGCAAGAGGCATAACAACAGATTGCAAGTAGCATTTGGGTGTTGAGATGTGAATGAAGTAGATATTGAAGCATAGTCGACGATGCGACAATGAAACTGGAATCCACAGGCTCAATGGCAAGGAAAACAAACTAAGTGGTGGCGTAAAGCACTAAACAAATAAGTTTTGGCAAGGTTAAAGGCCAAACAAAGTTGTTGAATTCTGAGAAAGGTTCAGATGCGTGCAAGGCCAAGGAAGGTTCAGTAAAGGCTGAACTGATGTTGCATTCAACGAGGACGTTGAATAGATTGGGTGGGGGAGGTCTATGACTGGTCCGCATAGTGGCGCACAATGATGTTGTGTTACGGAGTATGTAACCTGGTGTTTATGGGTGAAAACTATTCCTGCAGAATTTGGTAATTTGGGGTGTGGATGAGGAATGAATTTAAACCTTAAACAAATGCACTACGCGGTGAGTGCTTGTAGATTCGAGAGATCAATCTGTGCAAGTCCGGCCTAAACCAAGAAATGGTCGTTCCAGACTTGTTTCGGTCACAAAGTGAAGGAGATGGGGTTGATCTTAGGGAGGGAAGCGAAGAAGGTGTTGAGATTGTGAAGGTGTTGGCTTGCTTATGACTTGTAACATAAAGGTGAGCAGGCTTGTGATTGATGCAAGCAAGCTCTGGGTGTTTGAATACGTTCTGTATTAACACTTGGTTCTCTGTCACGTCTGAACTTGTGTTGTTTTTCTCCTTGTTTGGAAAATAGGGAGGAGAACCTATTTATACAAGTCATTTGAGCCTTATTCACGTCTCTCGTGGGAAGTGGAGAAAGTGGAGTGATGGAGTAGTGGAGTAATGTGTTAGTGTCACACGACTGTGCTTGCCCACTTCTCCCCGTCATCTCTAACCGTCCATGACTTCGACACGTTCTTGTGATGGCGCGTTGCACGCCGCACGCCGTAAACCGCCGACCAATACCCCGATATGTATCCCCCGCCTTGTGACATGATTGATGTCTGGAATGTGTGGATCGTGGATCCACGAAAGATAGCATGTAATCTTTGAATTGAATAACCGTGTTATTCGAAAGTCGATACTTGTGAAGTATCGTGTGTATTTTATGTGCATCGCATTATGGTGTGGTAAAGTGATGGGTAATAACGCCTCACTGACCAAATAACTCATGACCAGGTTTGTATAACCAAGATGGTGAAGTTGGACGGACGAGATGATCTTTGAGACACTCATCTGCGACCGTTAATGAATATTAGGGTTTTTTGATGAGGTGCGCAAGCATCACTCTTCAGCTTGGTCGAAACCAAGCATGGAAAGGGATTTGGAGAGAACCGACCAAGCGTGCATGTAGATAGCATGCCGGTGTACACGTCCATGTCTCACTGTCCCATGAAGGTGCGATCTAGGCCACTCAATTTGACCCAAGCAAAGAGGAGTGGTTGAGATCGATTTTGCAATAGGAAATTGATGCCGCAAAAGGCCGCGCATCATGCTTTTTCCCGCGCGTTCCAAGACGACCTAATTTGGCCTGGTCTTGGCCAATGGGTTTGACGTGAAGATGGCAGTGCTGGTGTTCATGCCTATACCCGAATATCCCATGAAAACATGATCTAAGCCACTCAAATCATCCGGTGAAGTTGAGCGGTCGAGACTCGGTTGTGGTTTGGGAGGCGTGGCTATGCTAGTTTGGACGCGCGTTTGGGATTAACCAGGCATGATATGCCTTGGCCGAACACATGAGGAGGTAGATGGGCCCACGGTGGTCATGCTGGTATGACCGGCCCTTGCTTAATCTAATCTGTGACACTCCATTCGTGCCGGAGAAGATGGACGCGCGTGATGGCTTGAAACCCTAATTTTGGCTTTCAAAGCCGTGCGCCATCTCTTGTTTGGGTGACGATTTTGTCACTGCTAAACATTGTTGGTTTTGACCGATTGGTCAAGTGTGTAGGCGGTCCCACGGTGATCGTGTTGACATGCTCGTCCCTTTAAGTCTACATCTACACCCTCCATCTATACTGCGAAGATGGATGGTTGAGACCGCTTGCAACACATGTAATATGCCGCAAACCCTAATTTAGGGTTTTCCGTCCATAATGCTTGGTATGAACGGTTTCTTGGCAAGCTAGGCCAATGACCGACCATGCGGGGGTCGGCCGTGGGTATTCCATACCGCTTGGGGTGATGGAATTGATCCGGGGTCATCCAATCATGCTTATGGAGTTGGATGACTCGCGATCAGATCATATCCGACCGATATGGTCATCCGGATGCTCAATCGGCTAGTATAACACACCGAGAGGGGCTCAATCGGGCTAGTATAACACACCGAGAGTCACCGTACGGTATTTCGTACATGGTTTCATTATAGTGCTTGGAGGTTCGTGTTACTCAGTAAGAGTAACACTCGATCGTCATGCCACACCGATAATGAGTACCGGAAATACAAAGGCCGATATGAAATTCACGGGATGGGATTGTTGCTACATGCTCCAACCTGGAGGAATTTCATGTATTCACAGAATGGGATTGTTTCTACATGCTCCATTCTTGGTGAATTAAGTGAGGGAGTATCCAACACTTATAAATGGCTTTATCTTTTACAAGATGTCAACGCATGATTTTTCCGGTTTTTACAAATTTAACCTTAAACGAAAATCCACCATCAACATTAAGTCCCCCCCGCCTAGCACATAATGGTTACACTATTGTGTGGTAGGCATGAGATGGTGACATACATATATACCGAAATGACCAAAGCTAAAGTAGATACATATTTACTAGGATAGTCGAGCGTTGCCACGGAACCGGTTGGTTCTGATTAAGGATGCGAAGGAAACAGGACTTGATCTGGTGAGTCGCTTTGGTTCCTATTGTACATATTTGAGCTCGGCCGCTTCTTCAGGTGTACTTCTTTCATCACACACGGCTTTCCTCAGGTATATCTGATAAGCCTCGTCGATTGTTATCCCGAATAAGCAGCCTTCAGGTGGCAAGTAAAGACTTCTTTTTCCTCGGGATTCTCACGACTTGTGAGATTATAAAGAATCATCTCACGTGGTCGTCTATTCCATATCTCAGGTATTGCTCTGATCTTCTGATTGACTGATCGATGGATTTGGTTTTTCTCTTTCTTTTTTTTTGTGCGCTCATAACCTCCTCTCCTTTGCAGTTTATCATGGAAGCGGCTGACGATCATTCTCGTTGCTTCCCGGAGAGAAGTTTCAAGTTGACAAGCCCGAAAATCGTGCACACGAAGATGTAATGGCTAAGATCGATCTTCCGCTCGCGAAGTCCGGCCGTGCGATACTGAGGGGATGTCTATTTCACACCTTCATATTGCAAGAGGACGTATCTCGTGCACTCACCGCGATTGACATGGAGGAGCGGTGGAGGCGCGAGGAAACGCCGCAGACACTAGTAAGCGCAAGGTCGAGAGATTCGCAGCCACGGCCAAGAGGCGAGAGTTGAGCATGAACGACCTCCGAATGAAGGCAAGTGTGATTACCCGGTTCAGACGGCGTGATAATTCTTGGACTCGACACAGAGGAACCTGAACACCTGAAAGCAATGGGTACGGCTCCTAATGTTGATGTGCTTTTTAATGCTCCCGCTGGTGATGTTGGGATGGAGTGCGCTGCTGCTGCGGAGACGTCTGATGCAGAAATTGAGGGAGATCCATAGAGGGGAGCATCAACAGGTGATGGAGCTGACGGTGATGCAGGCGATACCGGCCCTCTTGACGACTGAAATCTCTTTTGTTTTTTCTTCTTTCCAAGTATATTCTGTACACTCGAACATCTTCCTTGTACTCAGTGGCAGCTGAGTTCAAGGTCTTTCTTCCATTTGATTGTTTGAATAAAATTTTCTTTTATAACCCTTTGTCAAGACCGAACGAACCTTCTCAAAGCAAGGGTGCGCTTCACACATAATTCTTAGTGATAAAAGAAATAATATTATAATGGAATATCCACGGACCTGTGCTTCTGATGCAAGATTTTCTTGGCTTTGCTGGGGGAGATGTCTCAAATCATTTTCCTTTTGTGCACACGTTCTATTCCCTTCTTCCCGTGAGATGTTTGCTTAGGGTTCCCTTTCTTGCTCCAGTGGGTTGATTTAGGCTGACTCAGGACTTTGTGTTTTTAGGGGTAGAGAGGTTCTCAGATGGAAATAATACTTCAATAAAATATAGAATTGAAAATTGGAATCCTAACTATGAATGCAAGTATTGCAATCATTTTCTGGAGGAATTACAAGTATGACATGAAACTGTAAAAAGGAAACACGCTGGAAAAATAGCACAGCGTTTTAAAGTGTGGAGGATGCTTTGAAAGTGGTAGCACGCATATCTTAAGTTCGGTAGGGTTTGAGCCATCGTGAGTGAATCGTTATGCCCTCTAGTTTATCAGCGTTAATGAGCTTGCAGTAGCCGCCTAGGATAACATCTGCTACCAAGTACGGTTCATCTTCTCTTTCGGTGGGTGAGTCAGGTGGAGTGATCATTTTCACCATCATGCTCCCAAATTTGAATGTAGTCGCCTTCTTCACCGTGTCTCCAATTCCAAACGGGTTTGGTCGTGCGGTATACTGGACCTTGGCCTTATCGTCTTTGACTAAGATAGCCTCTACGCTCTTGATAAAACGTTTGAAAGGGCTGGCTTCCCATTCACATCTCCTAGCCGGGGTTGGTTCGTTGGTTGGAGTCGGTCCCCGGACTTGTCGGAACGAGGGGCGGTAAGTTGTAAGGAAGGTTGCGTGACGAGACTTACTTGAGATCTAACTTTTCAACGTATCTTTGACAGGCTTTCTCCGGGAAGTTGTGTCACATTGGTAAGTTGTTCCGGTGCGGCAATGTAGACAGCCATCGGGAGGTCCAGAGGCGTGTTGAGATTCTTTCGTGTATCGAAACCGTGCAGAGGACAGACTCCTAGTATTGCTTTGTTTTCGTGCATCCAAGGGCGTCCTGTGATCATGTCGTAGCTGGGATGATCTTTGACTATGTAGAACTTTGCTTGCGTCGAGGCATCACCCAATTTGACTTCAAGATCAATGTATCCATATGCATCTCTAAGCTCTCCCGTTGAATCTTTAACTACAATTGGGTGACGAGTAGCTTACATCGCTTTCAAATCTTTGCCGCTCTCAAGGTCTTGACAGTAATGATGTTAAATTCTAAGCCGTATCAATTAACACGCTATCGAATTCAACGTTTCTCAAACGAGCGACGGTTAGAGTCCCCGGTTTCCATTGCTCATGTCTTTCGGGAAAGACTGGGGTTCCTAGATCAAGCATCGGATGCAAACGCCTACCTGACACAACGTGGTTGAGGGCCGCAAATATGTCTTGACGCTGTCCTTTGGAGAAGTACAAGATTTCACATATGTGTTCCATCATAGATTGTACGGTCTTGCGAACAAAATCCCCATAAATCATGCAGTTCCTGATAGGTAAAGGGTCTCTATGAACACCCTCGTTTCCAAGTTGGAGTTCCCCTGTTTCTACCTTTTCCCCTGAATATCCGTTTCAACCTTGTTGCAATCTTTGGTTGGATGATGGACGAACCTTGTGGTAGCAACAGATCTCGGGATTTGTCATTTCTTCCTCGGTTGGAGGACGTCCGATAGAGGGCGGCTTTACGGCGTCATCTTGGATCCACGCTTCCAAGAGCTCTATCACTTCATTCATGGGAAAGGAAAACCCGTGTCTTTAGTGTTTTGTGCAGGAGTTTTGTCCGCTCCTTTTCGAGACGAAGTCTTGTGTGCCGGGGATGTCCGCTTGGTTTGTTGTTCCGTCACTGGAGCTTTCTTTTTCTCTCCTCCGCCCACTACACTCACAGAAGGACCTATGTTGTATTGCTTGTTCGTGAGGCGCCCGCTCCTCGACTTTCACGTGAATCTTCACTTTGAACAACTCGGTTCTTTCTAGTAGTGCAGTGCAGTTGTTGCTTAACGTTTTGCAGCCTCGTGGAGTTCGAGAACGTTTGAAAGCCCAGTGTTCTCTAACGTAGCGTGGTATATGGGTATCATCCGTTGATGCACAACTCCACCAATTGTCGCTCGGTGACGTTCGGGTCATGACAATCCAGTCGCTTGAGTTCGAATCTTTTGACGAAGTCGTTAGGTGCTCGTTGTTCCGCTGAAGAATTCTTCCAGATCCGAAAAGGTGATTTGTTCGGACACGAAGAAATACTTTCATAGAAAACACCGACCATCTCGCTCCGATTGGATATGCTTTGTTAGGTGCGATGTTGTTGTACTGTGTGTATGCCCTCCCCGTAAGTGATTTCAAGAATTCTTTCAAAGCGCAGAACATGATTGTATTCATGTTCCCCCAAGGATTCCAAGAACCGAGAGACATGTTCACGAGCATTACCAGACTGGGTCGTAGAGGGAGAACTGGGAGAGGTGTAACCTCTTGGAAGAGGGATTCGTTGCATATCTTGAGGGTATGGAGGTTGGTGTTGGTGTGCATCCGTCGATTTCCTTTGCCTCGGCTTTGAAGGAGTCGTTCTAGATCCTCACGTGTGATGAAGTTGGGTGGTGGTCCCTTTCTCTTGAACATTCGGGAGCATCACGATCTTCTCGTCCGAGTAGAAACACCGCTCCGGTGAATTGAAGGCATCTCTTGTTGGCTCCAAATATTGACGTGAATCTGCGGCAATCGTTCACCAAGGTCTTGAGGAAAGTGAGTACCTCCTTCTCGAGTTGCGGCCATATCTCGTTTGAGTCTTATCAAGAACTTCATGTTTCTCCATCAAGTCTGCAACGGTAATAGACGGTGGTCCTCCTCTTGTGCCTCCGGCTCCTCGTCCTGATGGGGGAGTGAAAGTTGTTGCTCTGGTGACCACTGGAGGTGTTACACTTGAGGAGATGCCGGGATTTGCGGCTGCTCTGGCTCTAGTGATGGGAGGCGTTACACCTACGGGGATGCCTCCTACTCCGCTAGTGTTGGTGATAGAGGTAACGGCTCCTCGAGATGTGTTTGCTACGGTAGCTCCACTGACAGGTATTTCGACACCAGGATTGTTATCCACACTAGCCCCATCAGAATTGATTGCTCGAACCAGGACCTTAATTCCACCATCTTGAAAATTATTGATTGAATTGATTTTAAGATCTACCCTTTCTGAAATTGATAAAATTGAATCGGATTGGAAGAAATTGATTTTACAACCGAGAGATTAATCTCCCACTGTGGTCGCCAATTATTTATGGGTGAAAACTACTCCTGCAGAATTTGATAATTTGGGGTGTGGATGAGGAATGAATTTAAACCTTAAACAAATGCACTGTACGGTGAGTGCTTGTAGATTCGAGAGATCAACTGCATTGCAAGTCCGGCCTAAACCAAGAAATGGTCGTTCCAGACTTGTTTCTGTCACAAAGTGAAGGAGATGGGGTTGATCTTAGGGAGGGAAGCGAAGAAGGTGTTGAGATTGTGAAGGTGTTGGCTTGCTTTTATGACTTGTAACATAAAGGTGAGCAGGCTTGTGATTGATGCAAGCAAGCTCGGGTGTTTGAATACGTTACGTATTAACACTTGGTTCTCTCGTCTCGTCCGAACTTGTGTTGTTTTTCTCCTTGTTTGGAAAATAGGAGGAGAACCTATTTATACAAGTCATTTGAGCCTTATTCACGTCTCTCGTGGAAGTGGAGAAAGTGGAGTGATGGAGTAGTGGAGTAATGTGTTAGTGTCACATGACCAAAGCTTGCCCACTTCTCCCCGTCATCTCTAACCGTCCATGACTTCCCGACACGTTCTTGTGATGGCGCGTTGTACGCCGCACGCTGTAAACCGCCGGACCAATACCCCAAGATGTATCCCCCGGTTTGTGACATGATTGATGTCCGGAATGTGTGGATCGTGGATCCACGAAAGATAGCATGTAATCTTTCGAATTGAATAACCGTGTTATTCGAAAGTCGATACTTGTGAAGTATCGTGTGTATTTTATGCGTGTCGCATTATGGTGTGGTAAAGTGATGGGTAATAATGCCTCACCGACCAAATAACTCATGACCGTGGTTGTATAACCAAGCCGGTGAAGTTGAATGACTGGACGAGATGATCTTTGAGACACTCATCTGCATCGTTAATGAATATTAGGGTTTTTTGAAGAGGTGCGCAAGCATCACTCTTCAGCTTGGTCGAAACCAAGCATGGAAAGGGATTTGGAGAGAACCGACCGGGCGTGCATGTAGATAGCATGCCGGTGTACACATCCATGTCTCACTGTCCCATGAAGGTGCGATCTAGGCCACTCAATTTGACCGGCAAAGAGGAGTGGTTGAGATCGATTTTGCAATAGGAAATTGATGCCGCAAAAGTCCGCGCATCATGCTTTTTCCGGCGCGCGTTCCAAGACGACCTAATTTGGTCGGTCTTGGACGATGGGTTTGACGTGAAGATGGCAAAGTCAAAAGTTCATGCCTATACCGAATATCCCATGAAAACGTGATCTAAGCCACTCAAATCATCCGGTGAAGTTGAGGCGGTCGAGATTAGTTTGTGGTTTGGGAGGCGTGGCCATGCTAGTTTGGACGCGCGTTTGGGATTAACCGTGCATGATATGCCTTGGCCGAACACATGAGGAGGTAGATGGGCCCACGGTGGTCATGTTGGTATGACCGCCCTTGCTTAATCTAACTGTGACCCTCCATTCGTGTCGGAGAAGATGGACGCGCGTGATGGCTTGAAACCCTAATTTTGGCTTTCAAAGCCGTGCGCCATCTCTTGTTTGGGTGACGATTTTGTCACGGCCAAACATTGTTGGTTTTGACCGATTGGTCAAGTGTGTAGGCGGTCCCACGGTGATCGTGTTGACATGCTCTGGTCCCTTTAAGTCTACATCTACACCCTCCATCTATACCTGCGAAGATGGATGGTTGAGACTGCTTTGCAACACATGTAATATGCCGCAAACCCTAATTTAGGGTTTTCCGTCCATAATGCTTGGTATGAACGGTTTCTTGGCAAGCTAGGCCAATGACCGACCATGCGGGGTCGGCCGTGGGTATTCCATACCGCTTGGGGGTGATGGAATTGATCCGGGGTCATCCAATCATGCTTATGGAGTTGGATGACTGCGATCGAATCATATCCGGACTGATACGGTCATTCCGGGATGCTCAATCGGGCTAGTATAACACACCGAGAGGGGCTCAATCGGGCTAGTATAACACACCGAGAGTCGGCTCAGTACGGGTATTTCGTACATGGTTTCATTATAGTGCTTGGAGGTTCGTGTTACTCGAAAGAGTAACACTCGGTCGTCATGCCACACTGATAATGAGTACTTGGAATACAAGGCCGATATGAAATTCACGAGGATGGGATTGTTGCTACATGCTCCAACCCGGAGGAATTTCATGTATTCACGCAATGGGATTGTTGCTACATGCTCCATTCTTGGTGAATTAAGTGAGGGAGTATCCAACACTTATAAATGGCTTTATCTTTTACAAGATGTCAGCGCATGATTTTTCCGGTTTTTTACAAATTTAACCTTAAACGAAATTCCATCATCAACACCTGGCAGATGGAGCTGCACAATTCGACGATGTAGCGCCAACATGGCTGAGACAAGAAAGGTTACTTGGCACATGCAACATTATGCGATAGTGTTGCATATCCTTATTCATAGTTAGCCCAGCTCAAGGAAGGAATAAAGGATGAGATCCAAAGTCATGGGATGACTTTGGCATGGTCCTAAGCTTTGGCCAAGGCTTGGACTGTGCATGTACATCAATGGTGATGCCAAACACGCCATTGGTGATAGTTGCTCGCTAAAGGAGATGCAAGTGATGCATATGAAGCATGAAGATTGTACTAAGCAAGTCAAGACTTAGTTGGCATAATATTTGGATGTTGGCATCCAAATGAGCTAAGTGCACAATGCAAGCTATAATAGTGCAACACAAGCCATAATAGTGCAATGCAAGTCATAATGGTGCAATGCAAGTCATAATGGTGCAATGCAAGCGATAATAGCACAATGCGAAGCCATAATAGCAGTATTTGGCAGAAGTGCAAGCTGAGTTGCATGTTGCGATGTTGCGGGACTTGAGTGCAAGTGCCAGATGTGAAGAGTGTGTGCATCACACGCATGCCAAAGTCGAAGAGAAAGTTAAGACGGTTATAAAGTGCTTTATAACCGAGGTTTGGCATATCCTAACCGTTGAAGACAGTGTGGCGTCGTTGTACAAGCCACACAAAGCTAGCAATTAAAAAGTGGAACCAAGCGGTTAGGAACCGCCCATGGACAGATGGTCGTTCATGGGGCGTGCAACAGAGTTGCATACGGATTGGCCCTGGCTTCTTGGCATTATAAATAGCCGGAGAAGCTACACAAATCGATGTTGTTCAATAGTACGAGTGTTGAGGAACCATTTTGCAGTAGAGAGTGAGTTTGTTGTAGGCTTAGAGAATAAGCTTGTAAAGTCTATTGGTTGAACGATTTTGTATCTTCCCCTCAAGCTAATAAAAGTGAGTTTGTTGTCTTATGTGTTTGGCTTTAGTTCTCTGTTGATTTGATTATACTCCCCCAAATTCTGTGAAGCATAAACATGGCAAGAACCTCTTTGTAGTATGGGCTACATTGTTTGGTAGAGAAAATCTGATTAAGACTTCCGTTGCAATCTTATAAGGCTGGAATACAAGTGGATGATAAGAGATCACTGAGCTATTGTATTGCCGGGTTATACCTTCGCGAAAAATTGCTTGGAGCATTTGAAGGCGTGACACTAGCCTACTATGAGACTTAAATCGGAATGTAGTTGAGACTGATTTTAACCCCAAGCAATTTAATCAAATATATTTGCAATAGACAAAGCTAGCAAACCTCACAAATCCTAACACTTACACTCGATTAGGCGAGAAGCATGGATTACTAACCACCTCTCAAGAACAATCTTAAACCAATCAACAAAGAAGAGTTTTAGATATCTATATTAAGGAATCACAAAATCTGAGTTGAAGAAAACTTTGCTGTCGGGGCCATTAGAAATAAAACCCACAGTTTCCAGGGTGACAATAATAATTCTCTCCTTTAGGCATTTCCCGCGACACCACCACAAATTTTTTTTCTTTCATTACAGATATTTGGTCAGTATCATCTATTTGGTCAGTATTTCAACTGAAAAGGATACCAGATAAAAGATTATTTCTTGACATGATACACAAAGTTATTTACGGAAGAAAAAAAAAACTGATCTTCAGGCCAAGCACAATGGTATGCCATTTCACTTAGCTATCCCCTACAAATGGTCTTTCATGTAGCGTAAGTGTGGGGATATCCCTTGGTTATACATAAAAGTGGGTCACAACTGATCCCGCTTGTAGAGAAGGGGAATCACACGGATACTCAATTTCCGTGTAAAAAGCTACTTTACAGAAACGAATTTCAACATATACTGGTTTTCATTTTCACTATTTTTATTACTAATTTTTTTTTACCTATTATATCTCATTTTCTTTTCTCTTAGTTATCTGTTAACCTATCCAAATATTCCATGGTAAAAAAATTTAGAGAAAATAAAACGTAAAGTGAGTTTCCGTTATGTACTATCTAAGAGATGGAATAGTACCATAGTGAGGTTGCCTTGGGAATCTTTTCCCTTAGCTGTATATAAGCAAGCTAAGAGATAAGGGTGACTATTTTGCTTGGCCTAACAAAATTTCCATCATCTTCAGCAGAAATAAATAAAGCTATCGTCCGCAAAAATGGGAAAAAGGGGGAGCACACTTGGACACTTTTATCATGAAGCAAAGTTTAGATATTATTCGAGCACGAACTTATAATTCAATCACATTGTGCACTAAAATGTTATGGTTCGAGACCTTAACAGCTATCAAAGAACTCAAACCTACAGGAAAACAAGTGATTTGAATGAAGAAAAGAGATAATTAAGAGAGAATTGAGACACGGAGAATAGCAGAGAGGGTTTTGAAGAGTTTAATTATAATTCATTAAATTCAGAGTTACAAGACTCGAGTATATATAGCTAACATTGCTTGGTAAACAAGCCTGCGCAGCAATTCTAGGCAACTAACCGACTTCTAACTATAACTGAGTAACTACCTTAGTCAAACAAGCTAAATAAGGAAAAGCTAAACAAAGAAAATACTTGTGGAGGTATTGGTGTCACAACATCCCCAACCCCTTGAGACACAACTTGTCCTCAAGTTGGATCATAAGACTAAGCTAAAATATATCTAGCCAAAAAAATAAAATCGGCATCCTGCCATTCCCAGCTCCTTGAAATGCGACTTGTCCTCAAGTTGATCGCCATAACTCATCACGTAAACATCAATAGAATCGGCATCTGCTAACCAAGGTGGCTTCCATAATCTGGACAAGTTTGACCAATCATGATGCTGTGCAAGAACTAACCAAGGTGGCTTTCATAATCTTGTTGCGGTTGACTTATGAAAAGAAGAAAAAATTAATCCAAATAAGTCGTGTAGTGGCTCATCAACGTTCTTATAGTAAGCTTCAAATCCAAAGAAGCAACAACGGAAATAATTGTAGTGTCCTTGCTTGCAAATTTGTGGTGAGTAACCTCAGTTATGAAAGAGACGGGAGATGTTAATGCAATTACCATATTAGCACCAACAGGTGTGAGACAAATTCCCACACCCCACAAACTCGTTATCCTTGCATGGAGTCTCGAACTATTCTTCCTTGGTAGATATGTCAAACACAGTTGGCGGTAACAAGAAGGAAGTTGAACGCTACATAAGTGAAAGTAGATATGTAGAAATTCCTTGATACTCTTGTATATATTATCTTCACCGTGAGATTTGAAAATGAAGAAGTTAGCATCATCCAAAAATTCTTTCCGTGCTCCTGGAGCAGATGGCGCCTTCTTGTTATTATTTCTATTGTCCCCAGTTTTTGCCAACGCAGTTACACTTGAATTCATAACCAACATATTCAATTCATACCCATGTTTAGGGGCAAGCTTAAGAAGAACCTTTGCGGTGCAATTCTCGCCATAAATGGAACACTTCTTATTCGAAACCAAAGAACAAGTTTCCGTCCAAGATTGAAAGCATATCCTCAAATATTCAAATTGCTTGCTACGGTCAAATAATAGCCGAGGATACACAAAGCCAAGAGTAAAGTATTTCTTACCAATTAGTTTAGTGTATACGGCATACTTCCCGCGATAGAACAATGAACTAGTATAGTTAAGTTGAAGATAAAAACACTTCTCACCTGGTAACGTGTGGTGAACACGATGAATTCCTTGTTATCCATTTGTTCATAATGTTCTTTCATGATATTTGAGCCTCAAATTTGCTGATATATAGTATTTGTCTTTACCATGGATAAGGAGACACCCCCATGAGGATGTTTCAACTCTAATAATTGTGGACATTGTAAACTGGCAGGCGTGCTATGACGAACACAAGACAATTTGAGAACAGTTGAACAATCTCTTCGAATGTTTGCACCTTACACAGGGTGCTTGATGTGTTGTTTGTTGTGGTTTGCAAATGAACCAATCTTGCCGTGACAACATACTTCAATTTTTTTAAAATTGCCAAAACTGCATCCCACCAACATATTAATGATGCTATTTGGTACAATTTCACTGCAAAAATATCTCTGCAACCGAAAAATCTCTTGAAGGTAACAGCTGCATCTTCCATTAATTCCTTGTCTTCCTCTATATTTTCATTCCAACTATCCATAAACAAGTGTTCTCTCATAGAAACAGTCGAATGGCCTGCACAAGTGGAAAGTATCCATCTCCCTAACTCCGTCCAGTTGATTCCTTCATTATTAAGAATATGAACATTAAACAAAACAACAGTTTTGTACTCCCTTGGAATGGAAGTAATCCACCTATTGTGACCTTTGAGTGGCGTTCCAAATTGTTTCCTTGTTAGTGTGTCCTGGATTAGAATTTCTTCATCTTTGCTATTACTAACAAGATGTTTAACGTTGGTAGTAAAATCCAATAGTTGCACAAATTTATCATTAATGTTCTCCACAAGAGTTCAATGATATAACTTCATACTTTACACGATCGAACAGTGAACGGGGTATAGTTAATATCAAGATAGAAACACTTGGAATTTGCAGGTTGTTTATAACCCACGTTAGCGATTGTGCATTGACATATTTTCTTGAAATATTCCATAGCCTTCAAACGGAACAATTCCATATTAGCTGTTTTCTTGAGATATCCACTAAAACAGAGATACTGCACAATCAATGAATCTGTTTTTACATAAAGTAAATCCATACGACCATCATTCAAAACCGACTCTTCCTCCTTTTTAGCCCAAACTGACATGTCCACTTAGTTGAAGATAGTTCTGAAGTCTGCATTTTTTAATTCTTTTAACATGACCGACCAAGAATCCCAATATCCAATAAAAATGCTCCATAGATATGGAGTTCCATTGCTGCACTCATGAAACCAATGCTATAACTATTTAGCACCAACATAATGAGTACTTCAAAGCGTATTTTAACTTCGCACAGACTTCCTTTACCATACTTGCAAGCTTAGTTTCAACAAAGCAACACCATTCTGACCAGCATTCTTCTCTAAAGGGTAGCTTTGTTAATGCTATTGCGCCTCCGTGCAACAAGCCAAAGTACTTACTTGGTGTTAAAAGCTCCAGTTCCGCTACAGATTATCAAACGTAATGGTTGGCACCAGGTTTGTAGCTTCCCATCTTGTACTGTTCGTCACATCCACATAGGAAAAATCTTTTGTTGACGTTGAACCAAATTTCTTAACAACAGTAACCAACATATTAGGCGCAACAAAATTTTGTTCAAATATAATCACCAGTAATTTACCCATCCATCTGGCAATGCCCAGAAAACCAGTACCATAAATCCCATGATTGAAATATGTTTTACTGACATTAGAAAATATGAAGGGTCACCTAATCATAGATGCAAACGGCCAAGGAACGGGTATGAATGAACAAATTTCAAACACACTAAAATCTCATCCAACATAAATCTTTCACGGATTGAGAAAATACGTCCACGAAATTTTCCAAAATTATTTTCAGTAGTTGTATCTTTTTCTCGGTAGGATGAATCCACATATATTGACCGAACCATGTCGTCCTTGTTAGACAAACTATGAGAAACCATACGTGTTTCCCCATAATTAACAACTTGATTATATTCAAACCTAGGTAAAAAAGGTTTATCAAAAGCTGTTAAACTAAGATTCGATGACTTACCATTAAGCTTTGACAAATCATATGAAACATTGTCGCACTTAAATTTTCTTCTTTCTATGTAATATATTCGAGTCTTTTTCGAGATTCTTTTTCGCAATACTTTGGTCATCTTCTGCTGGAGCCGATAACGCAACGATTGTAGCTTGGATTCTTTTATGTTGAGCAATAGTATCTCTAAGACGAGCAACAATACTGCTACATGAGTGCGTATGCTTGTGAGATCCGAATCGAGCATGTTAGCTTAGTAATAGACTGTTTTACCGATTCATACAAATCAGTGCCATCACCTTCAAGATTAGTAATAACCCTTAGAATTTAGTACATGTTGTACCATGTAAGCTGAAATATTGATCAGCTTGAAAGATCCATCCTTCAGGATCAACTCCATCAAAAGTCGGAAACCTCATGGTTGCAAGCGGAAGCTAAAAAAAATAAAAAATTTAAGGTTTTTTTTTTAGAATGATCTAACCTGCTCTGATACCGGATGTTATGGTTCGAGACCTTAACAACTATCAAAGAACTCAAACCTACAGGAAAACAAGTGATTTGAATGAAGAAAAGAGATAATTAAGAGAGAATTGAGACACGAGAGAATAGCGAGAGAGGGTTTTGAAGAGTTTAATTATAATTCATTAACTTCAGAGTTACAAGACTTCAGTATATATAGCTAACATTGCTTGGTAAACAAGCCTGCGCAGCAATTCTAGGCAACTAACTGACTTCTAACTATAACTGAGTAACTACCTTAATCAAAACAAGCTAAATAAGGAAAAGCTAAACATAGAAAATACTTGTGGAGGTGTTTGTGTCACAACATAAAATCATTTTCTTTTTTAACCAAAAAACTATCAGTTATCGTTTTTGGAAGTTCAAAAATTTGATACCATATGCAAAGATAAAAAAGAATAGCAAAACAAATCCAAGGTGCGCCAATGCAACGTATCCAAGAAATTCATGTTCAAAACCTAGGAACTCCTTCAAGAATCTCTTCAGCATCATTTCATTTGCCTGCCCAGTTATTCGGACTGGAGTATTTTTGTCACCCACTAGGCACGTTACTAATCCATAAAGCGTCCATGCAAAAGGATTAGCCCAATAGTACCACCTGCACCATATTGGCAGTTGCTGCGATAATGGATGGAAATTATTAGACTTCTGTTGCAAAGTGCAACACAAAATTAACAATTACATATGAACAGACAACAGACAGTAAGTATTATTAGGGTGCAACAGCAACCCTTAATATCAGGTCCCAATCAGCTAGGCTTCATACCCGAGATATTTGGGTGGCATTAGCCCCAGTAGTCCTCCTTGACTTAAAACATAAGATAGATTCAGAGCAAGAAGAAGAAAAAGGTGATTTTTCCCTTTCCTAGTGAAGTAGGTTATTTTCCATGCCTCATGGAAGTATTAAAATAAGTCTTCCAGGGAAAAAATAGAAACTAATAGGATTTAAACTACCTACCATTCTTGGGATGAGGAAGCCTCCAAACAAATTCCAAATGGTCAGAAAAGTGGCCGTACAAATGGTAGCCAATTGTGGTAATGGAGTCAGTGCTACCATCATCATTCCAAACATTACAATGTAGAGAAAGGACGTGAACATAAAGTAGTAGAACCACAAGAACTTGCCCACTTGCCAATGGAACCCCATCATAGAGTAGAAAAGAATAGAGTAAACAAGGGTTTGAATAGCCAAGTAAACTGTCTCAATTGCCACCTGCAAGGTAGACATTTATTAGGTACGAGCTATAAGAGATTTTTAAAAAATATCTCGAGCACCTAAAGAAGAGGCTTATCTATTTCGCTCGCTATCGACGCCTTGGGACAAATACCCAATATAATTTTGATAGGCTATTATATGTAGTTTTGGGAGGGGTCTCCTTAACAAGCTTCAGTGGTCACTAGAAAGCACAATACATCACATGAGTGTTATAAAAGACGATTCTGACCAAGGAGCTCTCTAACAACATAAATAATAGAACATGTATCTAACAGAACAATAAAAAGAATTAGCTTAAAAAAGTTAATTCTTAAAAAAGACCTGATGCACTTTGTTTGATTGCTTACTACCATATCAGTTGTATTTAGGAGATGCATTAATAGCTTAAAAAAGTTAACTCAGATTTTTCTTCTCGAGACCGTTATTTGATACTACGACAGGAAAACAGTAAGAGAGACTTGCACAAAATATTGCTTAGGAGTAAATGATGGAGGTTGGATCAACAGTGTGTATACCAGTTAACAGGGACCATAGGTGAAAGGTAAACATGTTCTTTGAACCTCTATTAGATTTTTTTTTTTTTTTTTTTTTTTTGTTCTTGGCATTCTTGCCAATAATCAGGTGGATAGACCGCTAAATGTTATGCATAACAGTAGGGTAGTTTTCCAGTTCACTTTTATCTGCTAAAGGATTTTCAGACAAAAGGTTTTTAAGCTTTATGGGAAAAATCAACGTTACTTTCTCCAGATGGTGCATGGAAATATACACATAACAACCCAAAATTCCATCACCCACAAGAACAACACTCTTTTTTTTTTGTTTAGTGGTCCCTAGACTACATCCAAACTCCTTAAATTGGAGTGGATTTCAGCAATTACAGGGTTCGAACCCCTACCTCCGCAGTGGGAGGGAGCATGCCAACCACCAGACCACTTGGTGATTGGAAAAACGAATCTGGCCACAAGAACAACCCGATACACGAAGAAGTTGGACCAACTGAAGTACCACTACTACTCAGCTATGGTTCGACTTTGGACACTTCAGGGATGAACGGGTGTTGCTTGTGGTTTTTTTTTTTTAAGACACTCTTGGATGACATGAGTACATAATTTTCAAATAACTTAGTCTACTGCAGAAGTATCATCTCGAGACTTTCAACTATCAAAGACAGTCATTAAGTAACTCTTACCTGAGCAAATGCATATGGTAATTCCGAGTACATTTTAACTGCTCTTTCACGATAGAAAACTGTTCTCTCGATTGCCACGATAGGTTGCACTGCAATAGCATTGGTGGCTCCAAGGAAAAGTATAGCAGAATACATAGCTCCCATCAGTCTCTGTATATCTTGCTGTGTGCTTCTGTTTTTTGAGAATCGGACATATAGAAACAGCTTTAGATAAATATACCAAGTTCAACCCCTTAAAATTAAGATAACAGGTCAAATTTACAGTTGAAAAACGTACATAGACACTCACAAATCCAGTCAAATACCGTTCTTATCAATGCAACACTAGACACCATATACTAAGAAAAATTTAAACACAGAATTTCCTAACATTAACCGAAGTTGAGCTTTGAGTTCGATTTTGCCAAAGCAATTTAAATGATGGAGCTGAGGGATTTCTAGCAACTCCTACCACACACCACCTTTAGACGGATTGTCGGTTAGAAGATTCAGTTTATGCCCCATGTTCAAGGAGATGATTGCTATCTCTCAGCTCCACACTGTTGGTTGTTGCAGAAAAATTGGACACACTTAAGACACCTCTAGAAGTACACAAGTATCTAATACAAAGTTCATTTTTCACGACTGTTTTCTCCTGTATATCCATCCACAATTCAATTGGCCTCAACCAAACATCACAGTAAGTGAAGATTTAACTTATATTAGTGATTATTATGGCCATTAAGATTCTTAATTATTATGGTTATAAAAGAAAGAGAATAACATGCCAAGCACTAATGCGTTAAAGTTTATAGATAATAAGAGAAATGGGATCAGGAATTACGTCTGCTCGCCTTTGTTCCAAAAGATAACACCAAACATAAGACCAGTCAATATTGTCACAATGAATCTGATTCCATTGTACTGCGGGTTCCTCCAGTATGACAAGTGTTGTTTCCAAAAACAAGCGATAAATTGAACTGTAAAGCTCTGTGAATATTTGGAAGGAAAGTAGATATCTTGGGAACCTGGTGATTGAGTGCTTAGTTCTTCAATAAGTTCCTGATTCTTCCTATAAGTCATAGAGAAAAACATCAGCGTTAGATAAAAATAACATAACATTTAGAAGACGGATTTAGTATTTGACATTGCACATACTGATACAGGCCAGAACGAGCATAAGCTTCTGCAAAATCCATATCCAATTCAACCTCAACTGAATAACCAGTAACTTCGAGCACCCATGTAGCAGGATTGTAACCTTCTCTTATCTTGGGAACCTCAGGAATAGCCTGTACAAAAGAGGAAATATTATTTTGAACAACTCATAAGTCGACTTAGCTAGACTAGGACGAGTTGTCTGTTCTCAAAAGAAATTATCCTTAAAATAGGCTCTCGGAATCTTTGTAGTCCAACGTTTCTTGCCCTATATCCTCTTCTCATCACAAGTTGAGGAGAATCTAGTAAAGAATGATAGAGAAAAACATAATGAAGCGAAGGGGGGGATAATTTAACCTGTGGGGAAAAAGAATTAAAAGTGTTTGCAGAATAGAATTGTTGCATACCCAGAAACGAGCAGATTTAAATAGATTTTTAGCACCAAATTCTTTATCGATAAAAAATGAAATAAAAATGGAATTCTCCATTTCAGGAAATGAAACCAGTTTCCACTTTCCAGATATCCCTTCCAAATTACAGACAACATTATAGTTGGCTACAATCTGCTGTACACTGTCCATTATCGAAACCAAGTTACATACTGAGTTCTCAGGCCTGAATGTTTTGGTATCCAAACACCCGCTAAATGATTTCCTAGTCCAGGCAGGATTCTTACTAAGAACTTGTGGAGGTTGAAATTATAAAAATATGTTATATGTACAGCCTATGCAGGTCTTGTTCATTTTTGCTAAGAATAATAAACAAAAAGAAGCTTCAACCCCTGAGAGGGTTTATTTTGCAGAAAACAAAAGCAATTCATAAGATTTTTGAACTAAAATATAAACCACACCAGGAAGGTTTGCTGTCATGTGATTAAGAAATTAATCAGTGGAAGCCAAATGCAAATACTCACTTCGAAATACTGTATAAGCTTGTCAGAATGATGACCAATAGGTCCACTGTAAATTACTTGACCTCCTCTCTTCATCAACAATAGCTGCACGCTTTAGGTAGCATGTTAGAAGCAACTCAAAAGCATAACAAACAATGACAGGCAACTTGAAATAATTAAAATCGAAAATCAAACATCCCTGCCTCATCAAATGCTTCAAAAATATCTATGCTTGGTTGGTGGATCGTGCAGACAACAGTTCTTCCTGTATCTACTGTATTTCTCACTGTTCGCATAACAATAGCTGCAGCTCTAGCATCAAGGCCTGATGTAGGCTCGTCCATGAAGATAATGGACGGATTAGAAACCAATTCTACAGCTATTGTAAGCCGCTTTCTTTGTTCAGTTGAAAGACCATCAACTCCTGGAAGTCCGACTAGAGCATTCCTTAAGGACTTTAGCTCAACCAAGTCCATTACTTCCTCCACAAACATCTGGCCGAAAAGGAAATTTTTACAATCAACGAAACCATCTAACTGATGCAGTCTATACTCATGCCACATTAAGGTCAGTTTGACAGGAAAGAGCTGGTAAACGAGAACTTGATTCCAACAAGTGGCGTACCTTCCGTGCTTCATTATGTACATCATGAGGAAGACGTAACCAGGCTGAGTACAAGAGAGACTCGTACACAGTGACACGTGGTGAATGGATATCATTTTGTTCACAATAGCCGATAACCCTAGCAAATGTAGTTTGGTTCTTTGGGTAGCCAGAAACATTGATGTTCCCTTCGATGTAGCCTCCAGTCTTCCTTCCTGCTAAAACATCCATCAAGGTAGTCTTTCCAGCACCACTTATTCCAACTAATGCTGTCAGAATGCCTGGTCTAAAAGCACCACTGACATCTCGAAGCAATTGGAGGCGGCTTTCTTTGATTCCTTGGCTCCTTATTTCCTAATGTAAAAGCAAAGTGTTTACTCCAAAATTTCTAGCATTGTATTCCACAACTAAAAGCAGCAGAGGCAGTATAATCAGAAAATCCTGAAGAGGCTTTTACACTAAGGATATGATGTAACATCCTCTTTATAAAAATACACAAGCCTATAATTAATCTTACAGGAATGTTGTGAGAACCTCATTCTAAATGAACGTTTCTGCAAGTTTAGCAGGCCAAGCAACTCGAAAATTCTACCAAAAATAGTCAGTCATATGGTATGGGGGTATCATGGTGGCCGCCTAAAAAATTGAATTGGGCCACATTAACATTAAGAACTTGTAAGCATGATGGATATTTGAAAATAAAACTTAAATTGGGGATGCAAAGTTTCAACCAGATGAACTAGCATACACGGTAATAATATTTATTTATTTTTGATATTTAACTGTTAAGTATATACCCCAAATCCCTAGCTTACTGCTACCTAGGAATTTCAAAGAATCAAAGCTATTTGTGTAAGTAGCGACAGTGAAACAGTATACTCCATATCTAACCAAATTACACAAAAGAACATTTGATTGGTGACACTAAATTAGCTAATGAGTGATAAACTTTCAAGTAACAATGCGGTTCAATATTTAAACACGAAGAAAAAATGTAGACACTTCCTCAAAAAGCTTGGAATTACAATCCATTGCTTAAGGCAATGATTCTGATGAGAAAAATGGCAACCGTGTGAGTCAAATGCCTTGGTAATCAAGGCTCTGGAAAGATAAATGTGATGAGTTGACAAAAGCCTGCTTTCTATTACATGACTGAAACGACGGTTAGGGAACTTTCTTTTTGGGTAAAACATGAGCCGCTACCAACACTATTTTCGGGTTTATGGTCACACAGAAGTTCAGACTAATGAACATGAGATTTTCTTTGGTGGTCATTGGTCAGTTTGTGGGGAAGAAATCTATATGCCTCTTTTCTGTACCTTGTCTGCCATGAAAACTTTTAGAATCACATTATCTTTAAAAGAAAAACACAACAGTGATACTTCTTAATGACTTACTGCTGGCATATCAACGGAGTAATTCACATGGTTGAACACCAACGAAAGAGGTTTGAAAGGTAAAACCATTCCCTTTATAGGTGAATGGTCCACAACACCGCTTGAGCATCCCCTCCGGGCATCTTTCCTCACCCCAATCTCGATACCTACAACCACAGAATTATTTTTCCATTACTTCTCAAAATAGTTAACAGTATTTTGAATGCTAATTCACAGCTTGTTATTTTGCTCCGTTACTATTTAATCGGAGAGTTAAATGTTGGACTATCTGCCTCTGACAAGCCAACAACTGAATTCAAATTGTACCTTTGGCAGAATTCTAAGGTGAAATGTGAAAGGAAGAAAGTTGATATGACCACAAACCTTCAAATATGGGGTCATTTGGTCTACAATCAGCTTGCTTGTTACCCCTTTCAGCAGTAGTGTGCTCGTCCTTCATGGCAGATTTTGAGTCACCCCAAGCTGCAAAAGATAATTTCCAGGAGGATTTCAAAACTGATAATGTTTCCATGGAAAAAGCAAAGTCTAGCTAACAAACAAAGAAATGAAAATAATGTCTTTACATACGATTCAAATAAGCCAATGCTGTGATAAAACAAACATTGAATAGAAGAGAAAATCCGAGTAGTGCTGCAATACATATCCAATACCAATACTCTTCTGTGAACATCCCTTTAGACCTCAGGAGGAACTTTCCTACTGTTATTTGAGGATTGTTTGGCTGAGTTGGGTCAATTATGGGCTGAAATAAAGAGCCAAGTTTAGATATTTTGAGCTGATGTTAACTTAGATAATATAAACGGACACTTAAACATGAAAGACTATTGATTAGTGTTATGTTTAGCTTACTGTGCTCCATCTTTTATCAAGAAATTCATTAATCGCTACGGCATTCTGCCCATACATTAAAGGAGAGACAAAACAGCTCCACTTCATCCACGGCCCAAGGTCATCTATTGGAAGAAAAGGATTATTTTTTGAGAATTACGTGGAAGAACCCAATTTTCTACTCAATATGTTAGCATTGAAACCATTTCTGGAAATTTCAACCGTATAATTTCAACAGCAAACCTTTGGAAATGATAAATCCTCCAAGCACAAATAAAGTTGTCATAACAAATGTAGCTAACATGTTCGCAATGACCTCTGTTCTTCCAGCAATTGAAATTAACCGAAAAAGGGACATGGACATTTGATGTACACAGAAATAGGCCAAAAATTGACGGAAACACCTGCACGGAAATCACAAAAAGTGGAACTTTTAAATGGCATGTTCAGATCCAACTGTTGCATGAATCACCAAAGCCGGAGATATGGGAATTTGGATTGTTCTAGCTAGGAGTACAAAACTTTTTTTTTACATAATTTCTCAAAAAGAGAATATATTACCAAAATGAATGTAATACCTGACTGCATCAGGAGCAAACCCGATAGAGAAGTATGAAAGAACTACCCAGATCCCTGATTCCACAACTGATTGGGGAATCCCAAAGAACCAGAGTGGCAACCCAACAGCCCACCCTGGGTATAACAACATATCTCTCTGTTTAAAGAACACGGGAAGCCTTAAAGCAATCGCCATGCCAACTCGGCCATCCCGTTGAACATTACATTAATCAAACCAAACAACAATGCACGTAAAATTTTCCTCCATCCACAATGTGTCCATGCTTCATTTCCTTTTTTAGAAGACTGTCAGGCAAAGCAGCGACATAACTGTTATCTGGGTGATCTTGAAGACATAGATGAAAGAGTTTCGTTTCATCAGCAGCACCTCCCTTGAAAAACATGCCTTAAAGAGTTCCCATTTGGATAAACCATACTTCTCTGTCACTAAAGCAGCAGGATGAACTTTTCTTTTATCATAAGGAACAGTGAGATCTTCAGAAAGCTGCCGACCAAGTTGATAAGAGTGGAAGGAGTCCACAAACTGATCCACAGAGACATATCTGTAAGGTTGATTGTTGCTAAACCAGTATTGCTCTTGATCCTTACTGGATGTTACCTCTTGTAGGAAATCTGCAACTCCTTTCCTTTCTGGGCATTTGAAACCCATGTGTTCAAAGAATTTGAGGATTTTCTCTCGTGGACCTTGATAGATAATTTGACCCTCCGAAAGTAGAATAATGTCATCAAAAAGCTCAAATGTTTCAGGTGCAGGCTGCAGAAGAGAGATCATCATGGTTACATCAAATATATGAACCATTTGTTTGAGATATCTAACAACTTGGAAAGTGGTCGAACTGTCAAGTCCAGTTGATATTTCATCCATGAAGAATACTTTTGTTGGTCCGACCAACATCTCTCCTGCAGTTGGTACAACTAGTTAGTATTATGGCCATCAAGCAGTGGTTAATATATATAAGTCAGGCACATGCTTAACAATTAAGCAAGCATTATAATAAGCATTTTCTACTTTCTAGTTCATCAATAGGGGTTGCAAGGGTATTGCACCACTTCTTTATGAGATTATTTCTGCCCACCATGAAGATCACCATTTCTGAGTAAAAAATTACATTATATATAAATAAATATGAAGAAAGATACTATGAGAACTTAAGAATACAAAGATATGCATACAAACAAATATGAAGCTAATTTCAGATCAGCTAGTGGAAAGGATTGAATATTTACAATGGGAAAACTTTTAGAAGTGACAATATACTCTTCGTCTCAAAACAAGTACCAAAGTCTCCAAACATCGTTCACATTTCTTCATGATAATTATAAGGACTTCACAGAGTAGATGCCTCTCTATTAGGGTGGTAAAGTCGTTGGGTAGTTATTACTAGCATGACCAGCATGGTGAGAAGATGCATCCTCGTCAAAAGACAACTCTCGGATAATTTGCATGTGGAACCTATTAGTTGGTGTGCATGTGGGGTTCATAAAAGCAGGGTCTACTAATACTAGGATGACACTTATTTGTCCAAAAAGAAAGAACGGCCTATGCAAATACTGATATTGGACGATAGTTCTAATTACAGTGAAGTGAAGATTTCTTGAACTTTTGAATGTCCATAATGACAATGCGATATGTGAGAACAATCACAACATATGTAGAATTTTTTCATAGTAGTAGATATTTGACGCTGAACCACATACCAGTCGTAAGACGCTTCTTTTCTCCGCCAGAAATTCCTCGTATCATCTCGTTACCCACCTTTATATTTTCACAAACATCCAATCCAAGCATCTATATACATTTGAGAGAGGTTAATAGTTGTATTTGGTTATCAAGAATGCTGAACTAGTTAACTGAAATGAGAGAATACTTAGATGGAAGCAACAAAAACCTTGAGAATATAATCTGTAAGTAAACTGGTTCTCTTGCCTGCTATCCCCGTGGCTTTCATGAACACATCGATATCAAAATCTGGTATAACTCCTGCCTCCTTTTCTCGTCTCAACAACTCCACCAGCACATCAAATCTGCTCCCGACCCCCATGCAACGTCCAGAGAAATCCAATGTTTCCCGGACCGTCATCTCACTGCTGTGAAGATCATGATGGCTGATGTAAGCAGATGTTCTTTGTGGAATGATTTCTGATAACTCGTGGCCACAGTAGGTGACTTTCCCAGTAACCTGTTAGTCATGCCATGCACAGTTTCATAAGGAAGACTTTGCACGTACTAAATAAACATGTTTCCTGTCTGTCATGATATTTGCAAAGCCAAACCATAGAAACTCTAACTAAATAGTTTTCAGTTTTAGAGAACAGCAGTTTTGGACGTTTTTTTTCTTAAAAAAAAAACAATTTAAATGTGCAAAAATTGAGTAAAAAGATAGTGAAACGTAAACTACCTTCTACAATTGAGAAAAACTAACTTCAACACATGTAACTAGTTTTTCAATTGCGGGTTCCTCATAAAAGACGAACAGCAAATCAAGTCGATAAAGTAGTCACATATGTTCCCTTCTCATTGTTTGGAGTGCTGACGGTACTTGTTCAGAAGGTGAAGCTACTAAAGGTGTTTGTAGGGTAATAGGTTACGGAACATTATAATTTTCTGTGAGGATGATATGTTGGTGAAAACATACCATCCTAACAAAAAAGAACTTAGGATCATTATCATGTGCCCACAGGCCAACAGATCATACAAGGAGGCCCCTAGCTAAGTGATGGTCACAATGACAAAGCTGAATCAGATTGAAAATCTATTGAGGCCCTACCTTGAGCTCCTTATCGAGCATCCCTGAAAGCGCTTTCAAAAGTGTTGTTTTCCCAGATCCTGGGGGCCCCAGTAGCAAGGTCGTCCTGAAAATACAAAATAGTAAAGCCAAATGAACAGAAACTATTCATTTACAAGGATATACTAAAACCAAGGATATACAAAATCGACAAATTAACATACTTAGATGGTCTCAATATTCCGCTCAGGTCAACGAGTATCTTGTTAACTTGTTTCATAGATTTAGAAAGTCGAACAAATCCAAGAATTGCCTGTCAATAAAAAGAAAAAAATAAGCAAAAAAATATAATTGGAGGGCAAATGATTACTGTTCCAGTGGGCAGTACGGCTATTTTGTTCCAAGATTTCATCTTTTGATAACATTTTACAAAGTTAGCATAAAAAATACTAAACCCATCGGAAATAGTGATATGTTTTATTTGTTCCAACTTCAAACATTCGATCTTAAGCACTACTTTTCTTTCCAATCCTACATTCTCTCCCAGATAAGTAACTGCCTCAGTTTCCTGCTTGATATGTTGTCAATTTAACGAGAACATTCAAGATGATACCTTTACTGGGTTACAGTGCCGTCCGTACTACTTGGCGTAGTCAGCTACACCGCAATGAAACATTTTCCTTTCTAAGCTACCAAATTATAACTGCAGGAACAAGGATTTTGTGCATGTGCCTTGCACATCTTTGATGTTGGGTTAGGTATGGCCTCTAAAAAAAGTAATCAAACAATTCCTGTTAATTTACATTCTCAGTAGATTATCTTATATCGAAAATCAAAACGGCCGTTAAATCATAAATCTCTATATGTACCTAGTGGCAGTGTCAAAAACATGTAATTGAAGCAGTAACATACAACAAAAGTAGGACATAGTAGAATTTTAGTGAAAAAATGTTACCCGAACATACGGTGAAATGTGAATTACTTTAAATAATAGCATATACATAAACCTCATTTTCTTACATTTAAATCCTAATCGGGTCCTAATTTTGCTTCACTTTTTGCACATAGAATTTTAAAATTCTGAGCGAGACGCCAAACAAGATTTACTCACCTCTAATGCATTCAAGATGGAATTAGGTAGAGTAGGAAGTGCCCTGCTTCCAACATAAGTATCTCCTTGTACTGATAAATGCTCAAACCTCACTTCAACTTTAGGAATCTCAATTCCAACCCTAATCACAACAAACTCATAAGTAACATACAACAAGAAAAATTTACACAAGCCAAACAAAACCAATCAAGTCATTTTACCTGTCTAAGCGGTGTCTACATCTGCGAAGAAAACTATCATTGTCTTTATCAACAGCCTTAACAATGCTTGTCATGAGTAGCTTCTTATCCTCTTGACTTAATTTTGTCACATCAACCATTTCATAACCAATTTCTTCACCATCTTTCCCCACTCTTTTTAGTAAGCCAGTTCTTAATCTGTCATGGGTTGGGAGTGTCTCTAGTTGAGACCATTTCAGCTTCTTCTCAATCTCATCAGCATCACACTCCATTTTGCTCATACTTGATCTACTACGAATACCATTACTCCCTTTATATAGGACTAATGGCAGTAGTAGTTGAAATAGGAGCAAAAGTTGTTACAATGTCATAATACTACAATCTTTCTTTATGTTTCATTTCAACCATTACATCTTCCCCAATCAATTGGGTTCGAAATAAATACTTCAACAGTATATAATAAATACTAGTATGGGTCATCAAAACCCTAGCTAAATTCCATTTCTTTCTCACTCTAAAACTGGTAAACTGGTTCATGATTTCTTTATCAAAACAAATGAGATGGGTTTTAGGGTAAAAACAAGAACTGACCTTTTTAAGGGAATCACTCCAATTACAATTCGCCCCATGGTTCATGGGAACATTATCTATATACCCCTGGTATGAGACCCCTGAAAAATACCCTTTCCAACTTAAATTATACCCGTAAGATTAATACATTACTAAAATACCCTCTTTTATACGGTGTATATACAAAACCACTAAAAAAAAAAAAAAAACTACAGCCTGGTTTGGGATTGCTTTTTTTCAACCAAAAGCACTTTCTAACAAACTTGTAACAAACTTTTACTAAAAATTGTGTTTGGTAAATTTTTTTCTAAGTGCTTTTAGAGAGAAGCACTTTCATTTTAGGCCTGCTTTTAAAAGCTACTCGGCACTAGCTTTTAAAAGCTGGAAAAGCAGAAGCTGTGGACCCACATAATTCGATTTAATTGATTCTCTATTTTAACCTTGTTAATTCATTATAAAGACAAGTTTTACCCTCAAATATTGTACATTTAACATTATATTTCTAACTTTTATTTTATTTCTCTATTTTTTTAATTTTTTATTTAAAATAATAAATACAATAATAATTAAAATAAAAATAATAAAAAATTTAATAAATATTAAAGTAATAATATTTTCTAAGCAAACCATAATCATATTTTTTTTATTAAATAATAAAAATAATTATAAATAATAAAATAAATATTACTTATATTTTATTAAATATATTAAAATTAGAATATAATTTATTATAATAAAATTGTATTTAAAACTAGTTTTTGAAATATGTCTATTTTCGTCATTAACAACATCACCAGCACTTTTAAATACCAGTTTACCAAACAGAATTTACAGTTTGTTAATTGCACAGTGCTTTTTAAATTATAGTTTATCAAACGTTATGCCAATTTATTTCCCACGGTAACGAAAGACAAAGACGCATTAACCTGACCACAACAGAAAAGCGCTTTTCTAAAATTCACAGCAATACCAAACTAACCTGTACCTCTACTGTCCACCGCCAACCACCACCACCACTGTCCACGGCCGCCCACCACCACCAACAACCACCACCGCCGCCAACCACCACTGTCCACCACCGCCAACCCCCAACCACCACCACCGACCACCACCACCACCACCACCACCACCGTCCACCACCGCCAACCACCACCACTGTCCACCAACACCACCACTGTCCACCACCGCCAACCACCACCATTGTCCACCAACACCGCCGCCACCCACCGCCGCCGCCAACCACCGCCGCCGCCGCCAACCACCACCACTGTCCACCAACGTCGCCGCCACCCACCGCCGCCAACCACCACCCCTGTCCAAAAGTGGAGGCAACTAGCTTAAGTTGTCTCCAATAAATAGTGTACAGGAATAAGTTGCAAAACAAAATGGAGCCAACTAACTCAAGTTGTCTCCGAATCTGAAGCAACTAGCTCAAGTTGTCATTCTTAATCTGACATCTTTCTATCTAAATCACCACCAGTTACAATACCACCAACACCACCAGAAACTTCAAATCAAAACAAAGAAGATAATCAATTTTTAATCATTTTGGATGATTGGATCTTCAAATCCAATAAATTGATGACGATTTTCATTGCCTCTTCAAACCGAAATATTTGAAAAATATGTATTAACTAAATCAGTAATCATCGATTTTAGGTTCTTCAATCCCAATCCGATTGAAATCGAGATGAACTTATCGAAATCAAAACCTAACATCGGATCTCAATCTTTTTAAATCGGTTTTGATATTAATCTTTCTGAAGAAGAAGGTTTTGAAATTAATCTTTACAAGATGATGGTGATGGAGACGATTCTGGTTCTGGTGTTGGTGGCGTTAGTTGTGGTGGCTACGGAGATGGAGATGAAGATGGTGGTGGCAGTGGTGGAGGTGGTGGAGAGATCCGTTGACTTTTCTCGTGTGAGAAATAAAGAAAAAGTTGAAGTATAAAATGTAAAGGTTAAAAATGGGATTATGTGAATTATTTTTCTATTCATAATTTCAATTATGCCATTAAGGATATATGTAAAGACTCATAAGGGTATTTGTGCATGCCCCATGGATAGTAGGGGTATAAATAACATTCTCACATGGTTCATTTTCTATGAGAAGGAGTTAGTTGAAACTGCATAATTAACGGGAGGAAAAGAAAGATTTCAGAGAACTAGTTTAAATTTAAAGAGCTGGTACTGGATTGTACGGTGGTTATTTTCTTTTTTTATAAGGGTTTATGAGCCTCATTTTGATTTTAAAGCATAGTCCAGTGGTCTGTAGAGTAGACTACTCCTAGATCCACTCATTCAAGAATTAGGATGGGCAAGGGCTATGGAGTGAGTGTTCTCATTCAATTTGAACGAGTATCACTAGATTTGCTCAAATTAGGTGCTACTATGGAGTGAGAATACTCACTCGTTCACCAATAATCACTCATACACTCACGAAAGGGAAGACTAAGCCGTTGGTTTTCAGCCGTTTGGGGAAAAAACACGTTGAGCGGCTGAAAATCTGCCTCTCAAACCTATTTTTAGAGTTGTATTAATTTAAAACTCTTAGATGCGGGACCCATAATTATGTTTTATTATTAAAAAAAACAAACTAAAGAGGCATATATTCAGCCGCTTGGAGAGAAAAAATCTCTCCAAGCGGATAAACGTTAGCCGCTTAGTCTGTTTATTTTGGACATCCATGGTCACAAAAACACTCTTTCACTCAATCCTCACTCTATTTGGCAGTGAATGTGTGTTAAAAACACTCATTCCATAGCCCTTGCTCACAAGGTTTCGAACCCGGCCGCCGCAGTGAGACGGTCATCAAACCACTTGATGGTTCTCTAATTTATGAACCTTATTAACAAAGTACTGGTGTGAAACTTAAGGGCAACAACGTTTCGGTTATTAAATTTTATTTTATTTTCGCCTAATCATTTCAGAAAATGTTATATGCCCGCAAAATTTTCCACCACGATGGGTCCAAGGTTTGGTCACAGCCGTTATAACATGTTTTGACGATTGTGAGCACGTTTCAACGGCAAAACATGTTATTTGAGAAGAAACTGCACTTTTGGACTGTTTTTCGTTTGAAAACATATATCTTATAACGATTATAGGAAATAAAATTAAATTATGATCTGAAATTCCAATTAACAGGTATAACAGTCGTGATAATGTACAAACATTCCTAAATAATGTTGCTTTTGTGGTTTTTAACCATACAAATTTAGGGAATGATATTTAATTTGTGGTCAATACCTGTGTCTTGACTCGTCTCGTGACTGGGACAAACTCACCATGGGTTATTTGTTTCATGCACTTGTTATATGTGTGGAAACCACATAGATGGGTTCAGGATTAAATCGAAATGGTTTTATTGTATGTTTGATAAACAGACGACGGAAAGATCAGTTGAGTTCTCCTCTTCACACTGCAACGCATTTTATCAATCCCTATCACATCAACCCGGCAACCAATCTCATCAATAATGAAATTTATGAGCTCACATTTGTCTTAATGAAGTCATATGAAAAGTGGTTAGTGGCCCGCAAGAATAAGCGAATTGCTCGAATTAGTAATGCTAGAGGTACCTAATTTTTGAGCTCCAAATACAATTAAATGGGTAATTTGAATTTATGCTAACAATTAATTTTACAATTTTTTCCATGCGGACAAATGCGAATGATACAAATTCAATTTTTATCACCATCAACACGTATTATGGATCAACATGATGATTATGTAAGCTGATGGTAATCTTATGGCGCTGAGTATCCATCACTCCGGATGATTGCAGTAAAGATACTTAGCCAAACAAATACACCATCTAAATCAGAGAGGAATGGGAGTGTGTTTGTAAAAATGAGAATCAACACCAAACTACCTACATCGTTTACTTTCATCAAATAGATGATCTGGTGTAGGTTCCGTACAATTCGAAGTTGGAGCAATAAAGAATTCAAAAAAAGCAACATAACATCGATGTTCACGACGTTCGTTTATTGAAGGATATCAATACGCTTGACTGGATAGTGCGGGAAGACAAATCACCAGGTTTACCTTAAGAAAAGCAATGGTTAAATATGATGCAAGAAAAGGCCATTAGTTTTTAAATGGAATCACCACCAAAATGTTAAATACATAAAACAAAAATGGTACCCGCAGTAATTTTTTTAATGATAAACATTAGTTTAACAATTCTATGTTTTAAAATTTGAAGTCTTTAATTATGTAGAAGCTTTTTGTTACTTATAAATTTTTAATTTTAGGTTTTAAGCTTTCATTTTGCAAGAAAAAATCCCTTGAAAAAATAAAAATATTAAAAAAATATTACTAGAAAGTTATTTACAAGGTTATAATATGCGAGAAAATGGGAAAATAGTTCTAAAAAATGCACGCTAAAATATTATTTAGAAGAAAAAACATTCCAAGTTATATTTTGAAAAACGGTTATAACATGCGTGAAATCGGAAAAATAGTCCTAAAAAAATTACCGTTATTTACTACAGTAGAAACTCCATTAATTATACTCAATTATTTAATTAACTCTCTTAAATATTTTAATTAACTCTCTTAAATAATATTTTTACTTTGTCCCGAATCGGAAAAAAACGTGATAGATGGGTTCAAGATTAAATCGAAATGGTTTTATTGTAGGTGTAATAGACAGGCGACGGAAAGATCATTTGAGTTATCCTCTTCACGCTGCAGCCCATTGACTCAATCCCTATCACATCAACCCAGCAACCAATCTCATTAATAATGAAATTTATGAGCTCACATTTGTCTTAATGAAGTCATATGAAAAGTGGTTAGTGGCCCGCAAGAATAAGAAAATTGCTCGAATTAGTAATGCTAGAAGTACTGAATTTTTGATCTCCAAACACAATTAAATAGGTAATTTGAATTTGTGCTAACAATTAATTTTATAATTTTTCCAGGCTGATAAATGCGAATGATGCGAAGTCAATTTTTATCACCATCAGCACATATTATGGATCAACATGATGATTATGTAAGTTGATGGTAATCTTATGGCGTTGAGTATCCATCACTCCGGATGATTGCAGTAAAGATACTTAGCCAAACAAATAAACCGTCTAGATCAGAGAGGAATGAGAGTGTGTTTGAAAGAATGAGAATCAACACCAAACTACCTACATCGTTTACTTTCATCGAATAGATGATCCGGTGTAGGTTCAATACAATTCGAAGTTGGAGCAATAAATAATTCAAGAAAAGCAACATAACATCGATGTTCACGACGTTCGTATATCGAAGGATGGCAATACGCTTGACTGGATAGTGCGGGAAGACAAATCACCAACACAACATTAGTTTAACAATCCATTTCAGCTTCTTCTCAATCTCATCGGAATCACACTCCATTTGGCTTATACTTGATCTACTACCAATACAATCACGCCCTTTATATAGGACTAATGGTAGTAGTAGTAGTAGTTGAGATAGGAGAAAAAGTTGTTACAATGTCATAATACTACAATCTTTCTTTGTGTTTCATTTTAGCCATTACATCTTCCCCAATCAATTGGGTTCGAAATAAACACTCAACAGTATATATTCACATTATTGAGTACTAGGAATTACTAGTTAGTCCAGAAATGAGAGAACCGGTTAATGTGTAGTCCACCCCCATATTAGAATTATCCGCTGGTCCAAAAACATGTTTTTGGACCAGAAACTTAATCCCTAGTCCATGCACGTGCGGTTGACACAAAAACGTAATTTAAATATTCCAAATATACCCCTCTGCAACTCAAAGTGACGAACAAAATCAGTTTCATCCCCCTCTTCTCAGATTTTCTGAAATCAGGTTCTCTCACCTTTCTCTGCTGCTGCGTTTTGGATTTAGTTTTCTCACTTTTCTCTGCTGCTGCGTTTTCAATCATCTTCATCTGAGCTTCGGATTAGGTTCATCTGAGCTTCGAATCAAGGTATTTATCTTTTTAATCTGCTGCTGTTCTTGGAATCTTGATGAATAATTAGGTTTATTCTGATCCGATTTCTATCAGGATAATTGTCTATGATGTACATTGTTATCTTTCTTTTATGATTTCAGTTTTATCTCTTTCTACATTGTTCAATTCAGTTTCCGTTCGAGTTTTTAAGTAATTTGCGTGATTTTGTGTGTGTTTCAATTAGGTATCTGAGCTTCGAATTAGGTTTATCTCAGATTCGAACAAGGTATGTTCTGTTTTTGTAATCGATTTTGTATTTTTCTATTTTTTCTTTCTTTCATTCTGTTTAGTTTCATTAGACAGATCGTGTAGTAATGTTTGTTTTCTCTTTTTGATATATCTGCTGAGTTCATTAGCATGCTTTTTTTGTTGATATGATCATGATTATCAAAATACTAATTATTTTATGATACACTATATCGTATTACATACCTATACGTCTGCATATAGCATGCTCCCATTTATCCTACACATATTCATCGCGGTACATGTCAATCATCGAGTTCGAGGTAAACCACTGCATGTCAATATGTAGTTCCGACTTTTCACATATTGACAAGAGGTAAACCATACTACATATTGGCCTTGCGGTATGAGATAAACCATACTACATGTCGATCACGTAGTGTCAGCGATTGGTTACCTTCACGAGTACGAGATAACATGTTAATACATATCAATATGATACAATACATATCCATACAAAGACACTTTTTAGTTCATCTCAGTACATGTCAATACGTATGATATCAAAACGTATCATATAGAGACTCTTTTTTAGACTCGGTACAGGGTTATACGTATCATATTGATATGGATATTACCAATAGTTAATTTTTGGATCATTTTTTACAGGGTTAATATGTCTGACGTTGCTCCCGAACCAGATTTTTCTTGCTATTGCCATGTATACCATAAGCAATACCATTTTGCATATTTAGTTACATCGTTTTCAACTTTAGAGGATTTAAAATTTTGCATATGTAATATGTGGAGCTGGTTGACTCCATCGACTATTCTGGTTAACTATTTCCAGAATCAAGTGATAGTTCCTATTCTTGCCAACGTAACGCTCCAGAGCATTGTTGCATTATATTCTGCAAAGGAATCGGCTTTCTTTGATTTGCAGGTGGATGTAATTTCAGCTGGCGCATCTAGTTCTTCTAGGCGTGTGGAAGTTGTGATGTCTGAGACTTAGTTGTTAGTGCAAAAAACAGCTACTTGAAAGATGGTAAAGAGGTCCCAAACGTGTTTTTTTTCAGATGGTTGGGAGAATATTTTTGATGATCCAAAACAATTATTCTATGGTGGTGTTGATCTTTGTCGTCTAGCATGCCAAAAATACTGCATGAGAACTGGATATGAGGTAATTAAGAAGAAGAATGACCTTGAGAGATTCACCGCCGTATGCAGCGTGAAAGGTTGTTCATGGAAGCTTCATGCAACTGCCATTGGTAGTTCTCTTGATGTTTTTAAGATAAAGGAATATGAGGAAGGCACACTGTGGCGGGGTTATATGTTGAAGAATCCAAAAGTTCTGAGAAAACTCATGAACAATCTAATTCATGAGCATGTCGAGCCAACCCTCGCATAACGCCCATGAGAGATCATAGATTATATTAAAGTTCTTTGGCGGGATCAAAATCCAGTATCACCACGCATATCATGCAATTGAGTTGTCGCATAAATGATTTTTGGTAATGATGTCAAGTCCTACACCTGATCTTGCTTGGTGGGTGAATCTTGTTAGGGAAACAAACCCGGGTCATTTATTGATTTCGACTTCAATGATGCTACAAAAGATTCAATAGACTTTTTGTTTGCTTTGGAGCTTGTAGAGATGGCTATAAACTATGTCGTCAGATGATATTACTGCGATTGTACATTTCTCACCTTGGAACTTTTAGAGGAGGTCTCATGGCAGAAACATGTCTTAATGGCAATCAAGGTAACTGTTTTTTTTTTTACTACAATACTGACAATAAGGATAGTACTACATATTGACCTTACTGAGTACGAGGAAAACCACACTGCATGTCAATATGTAATGTCAGCTTTTCACATATTGACAAAGAGGTAAACGATACTACATCTTTGCATGTCAATATGTAGTGTCAAAAAAATAACATCAAGCTTGTTTTATAGCAAAGATATAGTGGTTGTTTCATTTTAACGGTTGCTTAACATAACTAATACCTTTTGCGGGTTTTATCCCCTCGCATTTGGATTAGTATCGGTGAAACGAATGACAATGGGAATGGTTTTCAAGAATCGAAGGATGCTTTGGATGATGATCGCCCAATCACTTTTATGGTAGTAGAAATTTGAAGGGTTGGTTAAATATATTCCCAAAGTATTCCCTAATTCTTATCAAAGCTATTGTTACTTCCACTTGGACAAAAACTTACCTATTGCAAAGTCTGACGAAAAGTATAAAGAAGTGACTGATGCTTTCCGAAAGGCGACATATGCTCTTTCTCCTGCAACATACGAGGAAGCTCTTCCCAGAGATGGTTAATGCAGGAAGGCCTTGGGTTGCTGACTACTGCCGCAACATTCCAAAGGAAAAGTGGTCCAGTGCGTTCTTCAAGGGCTGTAGGTATGGTCAGACTTCTTCAAGCGTTGCTGAATCGTTCAATAACTGGATTAATCGCGAGAAGAAGTTACCCGCGTGTGCGTTCGTTGACTCGATCAGGTTTGTATCAGTTTCCTTGGTCACCGTACAAGCTATTATTCATCTACGTATAATGTAGCATAATAGACTCGATATTCTCTTGTCGTGTAGGCTACGTATGATGGAATTGATGTCAGAACGTCGTGAACAAAGTGTCTTGATGAACCCAAAACTACTAACCCCTGTGTATCAAGCCTTGCTTGAACTCCACATTCAAATTGGCCGTCCCTGGAAAGTTAGACAGTCAGATGCTAAACGTTATGAAGTGCATTCTCCACGGTTAGCATTTACCCCTAATCCTATCATCTGAATTTTAGTTATTTTCTCTTCTTTTTGAGTAGCATGCACTGTGATGTGATATCCACCATACTAGTATCTTAGGTGTACTGAAGATAACATATCAATTTGTCTTTTTATATATTCGATAGATAATATGGTTTTTTTTTTTGTGTGTGCGGGTCTCATATGGTAGATCTAGAGAGAAAAACTTGTACTTGCCAACGGTGGGCGCGTTTATGGTTTTCCATGCTCGCTTGCGCTCTGCGGCTATTACTAAATGCGGAGCAAGGATGCTTGATTACGTCGACGATTACTTCAAAGTTACCACTTTTAATCGACTATATTCAATAGCTATTAGACCTGTTCCTAACCATGACAGGTATGTGTCTTTAATCAGTACATTTTGATATTGTTTTTGAGGAACAATATACATGTACATATTCATATGTAGTTATGATCTTGTATTTTTCTCACGGACACAGATGAGTATCACGTAGACGATCTAGTTCTCCCACCGGAAGTAATTAGGGCTCCACCGGGCGGGAGAAAGGGAAAGCGTATTAAAAGTGCACATGAGACTAGTAGAAAATCTGTCAAGTGTTCAAAGTGTAATTTGAAGACTCATCACAACAAGGCAACATGTACGCTTATCCGTCGGTATGAACTTTACGAAGAATGATTTTTGTGTCGGATATGTGTTTCAAGCGGTATATAGTAAAGATATGTCTTGGGGTTGGATGATACGATCAATGTATTTTAAAAGTAAGCGGTGTTTTGATTTCTCCTTTTTCTTTTTATCACGAGGCTTGAACATGCGGCGAGAATCGATACCAATGACGTTGCCATTCTTTCCTTGATTATTATTTGAAAAGATCACCACCGGTTTTTTCCTCTAGTCCTTTGTTCTATTTTCTTTTTTTCTTTTGATTAAGTGGTACCAACCCGAATTTGGTTAATAAGCTGTTTCTTTTACGGTATATAGATTACAAGTGTCTTGAAATTCTTGTTTTTGTTGTTTCTTAAAACATCTTTTGGTTTTTGAAACATTATAAGTCTATCAAAATGTAGTTATATTGATTTTTCGAATAATGAAATATGTCATTAAGTGTCATTAACTGTCGAATAATGAAGTATGTTGTTAATTAAGCATCTTTCACTACATACTGATATGCTCATGAAATTTGTATGTTATTAGCAACATATGTAATATGTAGTAACTAGTAACTAGTAGTATACTAACTAGTAACTAGTATTAATACTAGTATATATTAGTATACTACTAGTTACTAGTAGTAACATATTTCTTGAAACTAATATGTTGAAACAAATGTATTATTTAGTAACATATTTTGATAATGAAATATGTTGTTAATTAAGGATCTTTCCACTACATGCGATATGTAATGGCGTAGTGTAACCATGCGACATTGTAACAAGAATACAATCGGTACTTACTGATATGTACGATTGTGGTGTAACCATACGACATTGTAACAACAATTCAATCGGTACTTACTGACATGTCTTGATTTTGTAACCATCTTCCACTACATACTCACATTTGCATCAGATTAGTTAAAGCTTTTTGTGGTTTCCCGGTGATTCACCATGTACGAAATTAGGGCGGCGCCCCACCTATCAACAATACAAAATCACTAATAAGTTAGACTACATAACAAGTAACACAATTGAAATATCACTACATTAAAGCTATATTTAAAATATGTAATATGTAGCAACATATATAGAAGAAATGTATTATGTAGTAACATATTTTGATAATGAAATCTGTTGTTAATTAAGGATCTTTCCACTACATACTGATATGTAATGACTGTAGTGTAACCATACTGACATTGTAACAAGAATACAATCGACTTCTTTTGACATGTCTTGATTTTGTAACCATCTTCCACTACATACTCACATTTGCATCAGATTAGTTAAAGTTTTTTGTGGTTTCCCAGCTGATTCACCATGTACGGGGGTCGAGGGGGCCCTGCCCCCTCGTATCAACAATACAAAATCACTAATAAGTTAGACCACACAACAAGTAACACAATTGAAATATCACTACATTAAAGCTATATTTAAAATATGTTTTGAACATTCTTGAACTCATGAAATGTAACGGGGAATTATTAATATGTCTTTGTCGGACTACTTTTAGCAATTAGGATCTATTCCAACGATTTCCGGTGGAGATCTTTGTCACAACAATTTGCATGCTAACGCGACCCTTTTGTTACGAATCTTCACTTGCACTTCATCATCATTTCCCAAAGATACTCCCACAAATTTGCTTTTTGACTTCATCTTCATCAAATGCATCACAAATAGTAAGCGGTCGGTGATCTACCTTGTTGAGGTGCTTCACATTCATTGATTATTACATTCTTCAATGTTTCTTTATTATTCTCCACCAAGTACAAGTTGATAGGTTTGTACATGTAATCTGCCATTATTGTGGCATTTGGATAACATATTCCTCCCCATTTAGCCTTAGAAGAATTGTAGTGGTTGAACACCATTTTTTCGCATCATACTCAAGCAGGCGTCAATGAAGATTGTTATGGCACATTGGTACAAGAATCTTCTTGATACTTTGATTCATCTCAATATTGGTTTGTAAACGAGAATCTTACTCTCCTCCTTTGAGCTTATCAGGGGAACTCGACATTAAACTGAAAACATGGATGTACTTTGAATAATTATGTTTTTATGCAATATAGATATGTAGTGTAATTATGCCTACATACTTTTAATATGAACATGTGCTGTAGTAACTATGCACTGTAAGATAACAACTTACCCAAGCGACGGATCCGAGATGCAAGACAGGCCAAGTATTTTACTCTATTTAGGTGCATCAGCTCTTTCAAAACTTGTTCTTAAGCTTGTATTGTGCGTAGTTGAGAAGATCTTGCTCTAATAAATCGCTCATATCAAGTCATCAACTGTAGATCCACTTACACAAAGACCACCTTCTCCCGTTCTCCAAGCAATTGAATTGGAAAATAACGACATAAAGGTTAGTATTTCCCAAATAATAGTACATATCAATATCAACAGTACATATACATATCAGTATGTAGTATGTATGGATACCTAAGCAATTTTGCATAAAAAAAAAATTATGAATCAATTTTTGTATATGCAGATGTTCCAAATAAAAGTACACAAAAAATTAGTACTATATGGATCAATTTTTGTATATGCAGATGTTCCAAATAATAGTGTCAATTAATAACTCACCTAAGCAATTTTGCATTATCGATGAGTGTGGAAAGGGTAGTCTTTTCTTCATCCTTCATGTCATTATAGAATGGTGATTTATTCAGTTTCCGGAAGACTTTGCGGCGCAATCTAAGCTTCTTGTTTTTCTTTAGTGGTATCCCTTACATTTGCTCCATCTTTGACTTCTTAGGTTCTTTATATGATGGAGAGAACTTACTTCCACTTTCGTAAATATCATCTTTCTTTTTTTGCGGGATGGGCACGAGTAGCAGTGCAGCGGTGTGAACCTGCTTCCTTTCGGGCCCTTTGGCGGTCTTTTTGATCACTTTGCTACCCTTTTTGTTTACGGCTTGGTGTAATTGGTTCCTGCATTTACACCAAGCGATTATAAAAATACAAGATATGTAAACACACAACATAGGCTGGCGATTGACATTCACTTTTTATCCGAAACTAAATATGCAAAAATTAGCATTAAATTTTTGTGATGGAACCTCAAAAACATCTTTCGATGGAACTTGAAAGTATCTTGTGATGAAACTTGAAAGTATCTTGTGATGGAACCTCCACGTGGCTTTTGATGGAACCTCAAAAGTACCTTGTTGTTTAGCCGTAAGTTTACACCGCATCTTTCGGTTCAATGGGTTCTTGTTGCTTAGTTGTGTGTGGGATAAATTCTACGTGTTCCAAATCACATTCCAATTACATTATGAAAACATTGTTGTAAGTCAATGCCAAAAAGACCAAGGTTTTGATCAGCAGCACCATCTGGAAGGAGGTCAGCATACTCTTCGACATAAATTCCAATGCCGGAGTTTGCCATGTCTATATAATCTCCCATAGAGAGATTTTCGATGTGTTCCAAACTCGACATCTCAGTAAACAAAGGTACATCCAGCAAATGAAACTCTTGACCATCCAAATAAGTTATACTCTGCAGTTTACTGAATTAACTACAAGCTGAAGCCTTTGTTTCTAGCATAGTTGTAAGCAACTCCTTTCTTTGCATCTGCCTAACTTCAAGTTGATCAACTTTTAAAAAGCAATCGAAGCTGTCAACAAAAACCTACTTAGGTGAGTTTTGTTACATAGAAATGTATAATGGTAGACACCACTACAAGAATGTAAGTATCTACCACTACATGTTGATATTTAACAGCACATATCAATATGTAATGGTAGACACCACTACAAAAATATCAATAGTAACAGTAGTTACTCATATGCTACTTAGTTACTGATATGCTACTTACCTGATATGCTACTTAGACTACTTACTGATATGCTACTTACACATGTGTTTTTCTTTGCCTTTTTCTCTTGTATCTCTTTGACTTTTTGCTCCAAATTAGATTTAGCCCAGATTTTTAACCTCCGAACGCTGAACTTCAACATCATGGAACTTCAATCTGCGGGTGTTGTTGACAATTCAACCGAGAGGTGGCATTAGCATGACATTGATCTTTCGGTGTTGACAAACCAACTTGAGAGAGGTGGCATTAGCATGACATTGATCTTTTCGGTGTTGACAAACCAACTTCGGAGGTGGCATTAGCATGACATTGATCTTTCGGTGTTGACAAACTAACTTCAGCATTGTTGACATGTACATCTGTTTGATCTTTCGGCGAATCTTGCATTTCGGTCTCAACTATTGGGTCCACATTAAACTATTCATTGGGTTTAATTTGAGTAGGTGTACATCCCAAGTTAACATAATCTTCGGGCTTGCTTCTCTCTGCAAAGGGAAAGCTTTAGGTAAATTTCATGCAACATGAACTCAAGCTTTGAAGCGTCAACCGTTTCGCCTTCTTCTTGCATTGTGTTGACTTCACTCCATTTGGCGAGATATTGTACCCCTCAAATCATCGTATTTGATCTTCCAATCTTCTCTCGCCCAATGTCTTTTGAGTCATCTTCTTCTTCTTTCTCTTCTTAGATTCGGAATTGTCATCTAAATAAAAAGCTTCATTATTTTCTTCCTCTTGAATCCTTCTTGATATACGATTAAGGATTTGTCTTTCTTGGTTTGTGATCTCGTCTTTAAAATCAACATGGGCTGGGTACGAATCAAATAAATTTAAAAAAAACAATATATTAGATATTATAATTGTAAAACAAACACAAGAAAGTATCACTACATATCACTACAAAATGTAAGTATCTACCACAAATGTAAGTACATATCAATATGTAATTGGTAGATACCACTACAAGAATGTAGGTATCTACCACTACAAGAATGTAGGTATCTACCACTACATATTGATATGTAACAGTAGTTAGACTACGTGCATCACCATTTACTGAAGTCGAGGCGGCGCCCCCTGCTAAATGCAAACACAACAATGTATCACTACATATTCATAAATCAAAACAGACGCATACATGAATAACTAGTTATCGGTATCCACATACATGTACTTATCAATATATATTTTTATTCGACAAAATATGTACTTTGCAAGTTTACACGATACTCGAAAGATCAATATCCTTTAGGAACTCGGTACATATCTTTGTATGATTCCACCTAGCCACTCTTGGCACATACATTCCTTCGAGTTCTGTCACTATATCCTCGGACGCCACCAAATGGGTATGCTCCAAACCATGGGCTGCAAATATTGATACACGTGTTAGATATACTACCAAAATGTAGAAAACACACAAAACAAAAAGATTTTTAAAGTAGAATAAACAAATCAATAGATTCTTACCAATAAATAAACGAAGACAACCATTTGTGTGTTCTCACGTTCCATGTTTTCATTTAGCTCTTTCTCTAATTGAGAATGGATGAGGTCAGGCCATGAAATATTCTTGGCCTTCTCAAGATCAAGAACGAAACCAATATATTTTTCAGTCAAAGCATTTGCATCACTTGTTGCGAAAAATAATGAAGTGCGCATATACAGGCAGATAAGCCTAACAAGATCTTCGGCATCTTCCTCGTCTTCCTCAGATTCTTCAGAATCTTCATTTGATTGATCACCTACACTTTGCGAGACTCTTCATCGGACTTCTTGTTTTGGGATTAATTGGTGTTCGTTTAAGGATTTCAAGATTTCCTTCACAATCATTGGCTAGTCACTTTATCACTAGCTTTCATATCAGCAGGAAAAGTCCTTTTGAAGAATTCTGTTTCATGCCATCCACTTTTTTTATTGACTTGTGTAAGCATCCAATCATAATATTCCCTATTTGGAATTCTTGGCATCCCATAAACAAGTGCCATTTCTTCTGGTGTGGATACCAGCTCATTCGGTGAGCCATGCCTTTGAAAGCAAAATGTAAGCTTGTTTGGATCTTGACCTCTCACGTAACAACGTAACATTTTGGTCATTGCATCTTCAATCTTCAACCAATGTTCCAACTCAAATTTAGTGTACCGAACATTAGGAACAGGGTTCCCGTATGATGCTTGAGAAATGGAAACCACCTGCAACTCACTCAACATAAGTTCTTTCATGGTCTTAATAGTCTTCACAAGCCCCCCAGAAACCTCCACTTATAAACTTCGTGGTTTTCAATCCTTTCTTACGCGCTTATTACCAGCTACACAATAGCAAAGAATCTAAAACCGTTATATCATCAATATGTAGTTATAAAATCACATATCAATATACCACCTACACAATAACAAAGAATCATCTCCTTTATTAGCGGTACATATCAATATACCATATTAACATGTAGTTATATCATCAATATGTAGTTGTAATATCTACCACATATTATTAATAATACATATTATTAGCAGTACATATCAATATGTAATATGTAATGGTATAAAATCACATATCAATAATGTACTACATATTATTAGCAGTACATATCAAAACACCACATACCTTCTTTGAGGGGTACATTTGCTCCCCTCCTTTTTGCTTTCCCTTTTGCTTTTGGTGAAGGAGTAGGAGCTCCCAGGACAAGCGCTTTGTTCCCCTTTGCTTGCGGTGAAGGAGTAGCAGACCTTTGTCGCCTTTTTTTCCTTTTGCTTTAGTAGTTGCCATTCTTGCTTTTCTTTTGCTTTTGCTTTAGGAGTAAGTTGTTGCTTTCTTTCTTTTGGTTTCTTTGTAGTAAAACCAAAAAACAACATCAGAGGCGAAAACATGCGGTTGTCCTACATATTGATATGTTGTGTTAAATTACATACACAAGATGATAACATGTAAACAACACACTACATACAGAGATGTAGTGACTCTGTGAGAATACAACATATGAATCACACACCGCATGTGAATATGTAGTGTAAAATTGGATACACAATGGTGAAAAACATGTAAACGAAACACTACATACGAGGACGTGGTGATGCTATTGAGCATATAACATATGAATCACACTTTGCATGTCAATATGTAGTGTCAAATTGCTTACACAACGAGATGAAAACATACTTATCAATATGTATTGATTCTATTGAGCATAGAAATCAAAAAGAAAATCGACAACAACTTACCTATTTTACATTCGACATGTTCCTTCCTCTTTGTTGGTGAAGGAGTAGCATCAGGGGGGGTTTCTTTGGGGTTTGTTGGTGAATCATCATCGTTTTTTCTTCTTCTCTTTGTTGGAGAAGGGTTTTCTTCTACGATTTCTTCTGTAATTGTCCTCTTAATTCTTCTATTCAATCCCATTTTCTCTCTTCAATTGAATGTGATGAAATTAGGTCCGCAAATGTGGAAGAAGAGATGAATTTAGGTGCAAACAAAATAATGAAATTAGGTGCAATGTGGAAGAAGAGATGAAATTAGTGCATCGTGGAAGAAGAGATGAAATTACGGTTTCTCTCTTCAATTTTTCAGTTTTACGCAACTGTGGAAGAAGAGAGAGAAGTGAGAAGAAGAAATCGATAAGCGAAAGGAAGATGAAACGGCTTAAACGTGTGTATGGGGGTATAGAGGTAATTTCGGTTGCTTTTAAACTTTTTTGGACTAAAGGATAATTGTTTTATCCCGCTGGACTACACACTAAATCTGGGTCGGGTTTTTGGACTAGACAGGAATTTTCTCTATTGAGTAATAAATACTAGTATGGGTCATCAAAACCCTAGTTAAATACCATTTCTTTCTCACTCTAAAACCGGTAAACTGGTTCATGATTTCTTTATCAAAAACAAATGAGATGGGTTTTAGGGTAAAAAAAAAAACTGACCTTTTTAAGGGAATCACTCCAATTACAATTCGCCCAATGGTTTATTTTCTATGAGACAGAGTTAGTTGAAAGCATAATAATGGGAGGAAAGGAAAGATCTCAGAAAATGTTGAATCTTTGATAGACCTAGTTTAAATTTAAAGAGCTGGTAATGCATGTCCGTAAGTTTTTTTTTTTTTTTTTATAAACCTCATTAACTTTTTTTTTTAATAGTGTAGCACAGGGTCCCAAGATTATATCTAAACTCTTTCAAATTGGAGTTGGTTTGACAATTAGGGGTTCCAAACCCACCTTCACAGTGGGAGGAGCATGATAACCATAAGACCACTTGGTTGTTCTATGTGAATTTCATTAACAAAATACTAGTATGAAACTTAAGGGTAACAATAATTATTAAATTTTATTTTCGCCTAATTATTTTCGAAAATGTTAGATGCCCACAAAATTTGTCCCCACGATGGGTCCAAGGTTTGCTCATGGCCGTTGTAACTTGTTTTGACGGTTGTGAGCACGTTTATAGCCGAAATGCACTTTTGGACCATTTGCTTTTTCTGAAAAATCGGATGTCATAACGGTGGACAGGAAATTAAATTATGATTTGAATTTTCTATCTAACAGTTATAAACAGTTGTGATAATAACATAAAAATAGACCTTGCTTTTTTGTGTTTATTAACCATACAAATTTAGGAAATGATATACCCGTGTTGTGATTCAGACAAAATCACTATGAGTTATTTGTTTTCATGCACTTGCTACATGTGTGGAAACTATACATATGAGTGTAGGATCAAATCGAAATAGTTCTCGTATAGGTGTAATAAACATAAGATGGAAAGATCGATCGAGTTCTCCTCTTCATGCTGCGGCGCATTTTCTCAATCTCTATTACATCAACCCATCAATCAATCTCTTCAATAATGAAATTTATGAGCTCAAATTTGTCTTAATGAAGTCATATGAAAAGTGGTTAGTGGCCCGCAAGAATAAGCGTATTGTACGCTAGAAGTATAGAATTAGTAATGCTAGAGGTATCTAATTTCTGAGTTTCCAAATGTGGTAATTTGAATTTTTGGTAACAAGTTTACACTTTTTTCCAAGTGGACAAGCGCAAAAAGCTACAAAGTCAATTTTTATTACCATCAGCACGTATTATGGATCAGCGTGGTGATTATGTAAGCTGGTGATAATCTTATGGTGTTGAGTATTCATCACTCCAGATGATTGCAATAAAGATACTTAGCCAAAAAACTCATCATCTGGATCAGAGAGGAATGGGAGTGTGTTCTAAATAATCCATCAAACTACCTACGCAATCGTTTATTTTCAACAAATAAATGATCTGGTGTAGGTTCACTACAAATTGAAGTTGGAGCAATAAATTAGAATTCAATAGAAAAACAACATAACATCGATGTTCACGACGTTCGTCTATTGAAGGATGGCAGTATGCTTGACTGGATAGTGGGGGAAGACAAAACACCTTTAACCTAAGGAAGAAAATTGGTTAAATGTGATGCAAGAGAAAGTCGTTAGTTTTTAAATGTAATCACTAACAAATATTAAATACATAAAACAAAAAATGGTGCTCGTAGTAATTTTTTTTTAATGATAAACATTAGTTTAACAATCTTATGCATTTAAAATTTGAAGTCTTTAATTATGTAGGTAATTTTTATTACCTATAAATTTTTAATTATAGGTTTCAGGCTTTCATTTTGCAGATAAAAATTGAAAAAATATTACTATAAAGTTATTTACAAGGTTATAATGTGCGTGAAAATGGGAGAATAGTTCTAAAAAATGCACACTAAAATGTTATTTAGAAGACATTCCAATTAATTTTTGAAAAGCGGTTATAACATGCGTGAAATCGGAAAAACAGTCTTATAAAATTGTTGTTATTCATAATATAATTGTGTTATTCAGAGAAGGGTGTCGGGGACCCTCACATGCATGGTATATGAGTGTGACCGTTTTAATGGTCAATTTTTTAGAAGAAAAACGGGTGTTTTTTAAACCTTGGATGGGTCTCGCAAAGATACTGGTCCATGGTTGTTCATCCTGGAACCATTGGGCGGGGTTCAACATTTTTCAGGACGAAGAGTTTTGACTTGTCCCTTGTCATAGCTAAAAGAAATGGAGGTATGAGGCGACTTGGAATTATTTCCGAAAAACTGTTGTTCAATGTATACTTACTATTAGAGTACTGCTCGTTCGAACTTGCAAGCGTTGCTATCTCAAGCTGGTTTGTCAAGTTTAGTTGATCAAAACTATATACTTGATTTCTAGTCTATTTATAGTTATGTCTCGGATTAGGATAGAAGTGTGTACTTGATCTAGACTTCACGATATTCACCAATTGAAGAAGAAGATCTACTGAAGAGCTTGGAAGAACTTTATCAACAAAAGGTATGTGGATACTAAAACTTATCTATCACTCAGAAGTCTATTCTATTATATATTCTAAAGAGACTAAGTCGTATAGCTATATAGACTTTTACATTATACACATTTGAAATTTTGAGCCGAGTTTATCTCGTTTATATGTTTCTCGAAATATGTGTTGGAAGCTTTTAGCTTTACCTAAAGTTCATCATCAACTTGACGAGTTTAGTTGGAAACAATTTATTTGTTGGAAACTAAATATTAAGTCAAGATGATCATGTGAAAATTACCTTGAACATCTTACATGATTTGTGTGAGACAATCATTTGATGCTAACTTGGGAAGTTTCGTATTAATCGATTAATCACTTGAAAATTACTTGAAGCTAGTGGTATGTGTAAGATTATTGTTGCCTTCTAAGGATGTTTCAATGATTAAATGAGAGTTTTACAACTACTACCGTGTCTGTATATATGATAGGTGTAGAATACACCGTATTTAATATCTAGTATTTATGCTTTCTTTGCGAGTTTTCTTGTAAATTATGTATCTTATGTGTGCTTTTGAGTTTATTAGGTGCAATGGAGTCATTTGGAGCAAAAAGACCAATTGGAACTCGTTCAAATACAAGATTTCTACTTTTCATTGTGTAGAGGACGAGAATATGAAGACGATGGCGAAAGAACGGAGTCATTCTGAGATCGTATGAAGAAGTTATGAGCAAAATGAGAATCGAGAAGAAAAGGGCAAGATGGTCATTTTAGTGGTGAATGCTATTGGCTTTTGATACAAGTTAAGGGGTTGCCACTTTCGGAGGAGAGTGTTAAAGGCGGTTAGGCCATTTACTAGGGGAAGCTAGAAATCAAGTGCTAATGAGATACTTGTCATTTTACTAGGGGCACCTTCATCTTCTTCCCTAATTTAACGAGATACTCAGCGGAGGTTTGTTGCATGAGCACGCTGGGGATTTGCTGCGGTCGATGATGGTTGTGGCGAGAAGAACATGAGCGGGCGGTGAAGATAAAAAGGGTTCGATCGAGCAAGTTTTCATGGAGTGATGATTACGGATCTTTTGCTCGAGTATGGTCATGATTCGATGATATGACTATTGTTACTCCCAGATGGAGATTAAGAAGAGGGACGTGTGACGGTAGTTACTAGGGTCGATGCCACTAGCGATGGTTGGTGAGAGATGCGAGATAAGGTGGAGTCTCAATGGCGCTTTGTGCTTTCAATGAAGTGATGATGGTACTCGGTAATGGCTTTTTGTTTATCGAGAGATGATGAGATGTTGCGGTGAGAATCGAGCTCGAGTTGAAACTTGATTGGTTGGATGCCGCCATTGAGCTTGGCGGCGATGATGGAGAAATGAGTCGAGATAAAGATGATGAGTCGCTGATGTTCTCGGTAATTGGTGATATTCTTTCTTGTGAAGAACGGAAAGAATATGGTGTTGCTACTCGGGTTGCGAACAAGACTTGACATGGAGTTTTACGGTGATGGTGAGCTTGGTAAGGCATGAAGCGAAACAGAGTTGAAAATTTGGTTCTACCATTGGCCATTGAAGGCTGCGATGCAACATGATGATGTCAGGGATGGGATATCGAAAAGCTCAAGGAAAAATAATGGGAAGATTGCAGTTTGCCCAGAGACGATTGAGTGCAGTGCTGGTGATTTTGGTGGAGATAAAGAGAAGAGGAAGCTCGAGGCTGTTGGCTGCTATTCGGGAAGGAGAAGATTCGAAATGGTCTTTGAGTTCATTCGTTTATTACGGGAGATCGGAAAATGGAATGCTGCTATTGATGGAAGGTAGTATCACTTTGTTGGTTATGCGAGGTTGGTAGCGGTGATCAAGATGTTGGCGAGAGAAGGTTGACTCGAACCTTCTTTGTGATGATAATGAAGACTAGCCAGAAGCACCGGAGGAAGTCATGTAGTTGATGGTGGTTGGCGGCGGGACCAGAAATATGGAAAGGGTAGATAAAATAACGGAGCGATCTTTGTGTTGGGTGGGATGATGGAGTTCGAGATGAATCAGATGACAACGAGGAAAGATCGAAGGGTATCTTATCGATTCTATGGGCCCGCGATTGAATAATTTAGGTGGGATGGACTTTCACCACCTTCGTGGGCTGTAAGGCGGTGCAACCACATCTCATGAGCGGAAGCGTGGACGTGAGTTTCCTACTGGAGTTTCGATGATATTTGGCAAGAGTTTGGCAACCCTCTGGCACGGAAAGTCATGCACGGGACACAATTCTTAAGGAGGTGCAATTTCCTAATTTTACTAGGTTTCCCAGTTTCTAAGAGGAGGTTACAAAACTCTATATATAGGGAAGCCTAGGCAAAAAAAGGAGGATATATCTTCTAGACCACGTTTTATTATCTCTTCTACTTTATTCTAGGGTTTAGAACCATGAAGTCTTTTCTCTTTCTTCTTGTGATGAACTCCATGAATATGAGTACCTAAGTTTATTATTGGTTATGGAATAGTTGGATTTCACAAAGCATGATTCTTTGATTCAATATATTAGTTTTGTCTCATATTTATCGTTTGCAATTCTCTGAAAATATTGTTTTATGATTGATTGATTGTTTTGTCAAGTTGCAAATTGGTAGAACTTCTAATCACATCTATTGCTAGTTTAGGGTTTATTATACGCAAAAGTGATATTCCTTGGATACAAGTAGCATAATATGATTATAGTTTGTAGTGATATATTCTTATGATCATATGTGAATCGTAACCTTTGTTAAATTGAATTAGTGCGCTTTCCACGTTCAATTGCTTTGATTGGCCTGATTTCATAGAACTTAACGCATCTAGGGAATTAAACTTGATTAGTGCTTTTACACGTTAGGTTGTTCCTTTAGGTAGAATTCATATTCGCATCTTTTAATGTGTTTGTTGATGACATGAGGAGATTTGCGGGATATTCTTGCGATCAAGGTATTCTAGGGTCTTTGATAAAAGTTGAGATTAAATATCAATTCTAGTTATTGTGAAAAGCATGTTAGTGAATGAAAACGAAATCCTTAACCAATATCTCTTCTATCTTATTTGTTTGCTTATTTGTTTATTTGCTTTTATCTTATTTTAGTTTATAAAATCACAAAACCTCGGTATTTTATATAGGAAACCATAACAATTTGACAACCTAGACCTCTCTGTGGGATCGATCCTTTCTTGCCCTTGCTATATTTATATTTTGAGTAGTAAGAAAGTGTAATTATATTTGTGTCGCTTACGACAGCGATCAATATATCACAGTGTGTATATATGGTTTGCGAATTGTGAAGTTCTAGTTCAGGTCCGGAACTCTTGTTTGCGAACTATGTTTGCGAACGGGTTTAACTATCAAGGTCCGGAGTTGTAGTTCGCGAACTCTATTTGTGAACGGCTAGACAAGGCTAAGTCCGAAACTTTGGTTCATGTACTCTGTTTGCGAACGGCATGACTGGGCCAAATTTCGGAACTGTGCTTCGCGTACTCAGTTTGCGAACACAGTGGTTAGGTTCTAAAATCGGTAAGTATGAGTTTTCATACTCATGAACTCAGGTTATTTTGCAAACTCGGTTTGCAAAATAAAGTCCCTGGAACTTTAATGAAATAAGGTATGCGAACTTGTTTTGCAAACTGTGGCATTATGTTCATAAATTGGTTCTTGTATGAGTACTTTGTACCATTACAAACCAACCCAAATATGCTTTACATAGATGATGAACATTTGAACAACACTTTTGAAATACATGTAGATTCATTTAATTGTCTATCATGATTGATTGATCATTATATTTGATTTAGAAGTGTTATATGAATGTTTCTAAACTATAAGCTGTTCATGTGGCTAATTTCAGTTAACTATTATTGTTCATTCATATCTAAATACCATCTAACGGTGGAGATTGATTGCTTAGTTCCAAGCAGACTTAGCTTGAATCTTAAATCATAAGTTCATCTAACGGTGAATATCAATTGCTTTATTACCAAGCTATCTTAGCTTTGATTGTAAGGAACCCTGATTTGAAAGACTATATAAGGGAGAACTCTAGCATCTGGGAAACTTATTCCCGACACTCTCTTGTGTCCTAGTTGCAAACCAGAGTCGATTCTCCATTAACCTAGGGTTATTCCAAAACCATTATTAGGTTAACGATTTGAAGACTTCATTTGGGATTAAAGTAAAGCCATATCCAAATATTTTCTCTGTAGTTTCGTATTCGAGTCTTACTTTTTCTATCGTATTGAGTTTTATCTTCTCTAAGATTTATCTCCGATGGGTAAGATATAAAAAATAATCACAGTAGCCGTCTCAGACTCTTGAGATTCCGCAATAACTTTTTCTGTTAATTGGTTGGGTTATTGTGAGGTGACTAATATTTCTAGGCTGCTCTTTAGGAGTATAAGACCGGATTATTAGTTGAGTTTCTGTTCTCCTTGATTTATCTAAATACGGAAACAAAACCAGAATATACCTATGAGAGACAGATTTTTTTATAAGTCTTCGACTTTGGGTCGTAGCAACTCTTAGTTTTTGGTGAGATCAACTAAGGAAATCACGTGCGCAGAGTCCTGCTGGGATTCAAGAGGCATAAGGAACGTGATTGTACCTTAATCGGTGTGAGACTTGGTTAGGGCTCAACTACATTCCAGTCCGGAGTTAACTTGTAGTAGGCTAGATTCTATAGCGGCTTAATACAGTGTGGTGTTCAAATCTGGACTAGGTCCCAGGGTTTTTTTGCATTTGCGATTTCCTCATTAACAAAATTTCTGGTGTCTGTGTTATTTCTTTTCTGCATTATATTTGTTTATATAATTGAAATATCACAGGTTATGTGTATTTCAATCATAGTTGATAAATCCAACCTTGTTTGTTGGATAGAACTTGATTGACTCTCAGATATTGATCTTTGGTACCATACGAGTTATTCTCATATCAATCAGTCTCACGGATTTCTATCTAGTTGATTTACTGATTGTATTAAGAAAGAGATAAAGCTCTTTGATATCTTTCTTGATTGAGTCTCACTTTTAAGTTGGTGCTTTCGGAATTATATTGGAGTTTAGTCCATACAGATTTCCGAACAAAATATTGGGTGTGCGTGTTATATCTCCGCATTTTCACTTACTTTACCTACTTATCCTATAAAACCAAATTATTTTTACGTCTGATAATTATTTTATTTGAATTAAAAAAAATAATTGTCATATTTGAAAATTATTATAGGACCTTGGGCCATGCCCTCCCCTATGTATATGTCACTTGGATTTATTTTGCAATCTTAGTTCATATTGGCATTTGATGAATAAATTTTTTTGTATCTTGCAAATTTCTTTGTTCTTTTATATTCTAGTTGTATTGCACCATGTTATCAGTATGATTCTATCAATTTGTGCAATTATTTATATCGTTCTAGGTTAGTAATGGATTAACTATTATAGACATTAGTGTGGTTCTGATTATATTGTTTTCATCATCATTTATGCGATACTGAGTATGCCCCTTTACAAAAGATTTCATATCATAGTATAGTAAGATTTCACGATTATGCATGATTATTAAATTTCAACTGCCAGAGGAAGTTGAAGATTTAGTATTTGTTATATTTTAGCATCATGTCACATTTAAATTTGTAGGAATATATACACTTATAGGCCTGTTCTGGACCCTCACTTTTGTTTCTAGACCTCTTTTTTTATTTCTTACAAATCTAAGCCTATCAAACGGATTCCATCCACTTTTGTTATCTCAGTCAATTTATCGCGTTGACACGTCAATTTCTCGTCAAAATATCACTCAGCGATATATCGTGGGTGTGCGGAGATTACAAAAATAACCTTCCCGTATGTGTGTCAGTCACATAAGATATTCCGCCCACGTGTGTCGATCTGGATGACTAATCTAACATCGATGACATCTCGATGATTATTAAACGTCCATGATATATCTTCATTGTTATTATCGACAGACGTGGCATAGCGCGGGAAGGTGTAGGGAATAAGAGAAGAGAAAGAGAGATCGATTCATTTTGTTTCTTCTTCTCTCTGTTTCTTCAGAGAGGGTTTATTCAGAGAGGGTTTTTAGTAAAGAGAGAAATCAGTGAAACAGTGTTTAGATTAGGAGAGATTCGAAGAAGAAATTGAAGATTTTCTGCTGGTGAAGATGCCGAGACGGAAGAAGCGTTCTACAGAGAGGTAAGAAAAAACCTTAATCTGTTTTTAACGTTTCAATGATCATTTTAACGTTATAGTGTTGAACATATTATGGGTTTTGTTTCTAAGGTTGGTCGTGATTAGATTTATTAGGGTTTGTCCGTGATGAAATTTCTAGAGTTTTCTCTGTTTATAGATTTTTCCTTTTTGTATGTTGATTATTCTTTATCAATGTTCGATTTTTTTTTGCTGATAATGATTTTTCTAGGGTTTTGATAATATGTTCTTAATTTCAAATATTGGTTCTTAATTTCAAAAGTGGGTTCTGCTGATAGGCCTGTTGGAATTGATTTCAGAATTTGTGTGATAATTTTGATATACCTTGTTTTTCTTGATTGTAGAAAGCAAGTGGTTCAAGAGGTTATAAATGAGGTTGTACATGACATGTTTCCAACCCGAGATATTAAGGTTAAGGATGCAATCAACATTGCAATGTGTTTTGAGTTTAAGGGTTTGTCCAGGGAAGATATGGGTGTGTATCAGTTAAAGTCTAGAATTAGTCCTATGTTGAGATTAATCAGTATGGAGACATTGGACCTTCTATGGTTTGTTGATCCATGCCTACCACTATCCATCATCAATGATCAAGAGTTTTGGTTTTTCTGGAAAAATGCAATTCAAGATGAACATGGTTGGATTACATTGCATTTGCAAGTGCTGCCAATAGATGAGAATGGTGAGATAGATGCATCTCAGATTACTGCAGAGTCACAGCCTCCTCCACCTCAGATGACACCCAAAAATAAAGTGACTCTAAAGAAGCCAGTCTCTAAGACTTCAACTAAACGAGTTGGTTGTAGCAGTTCAACACCCAAGACTGTAACAAACAGATTTAAGGATGGCAACACAGTAAGAATGAGTCCAAGAATAGCCAGGATCAAGAAGAAAAATCCTACAACAACATTCATTTATTTAGGTGATTTAGATGATGAAAATGTTTATGTTCCACAGTTTACTCAACAAACATAATCTAGTGTAGGTGAGAATAATCCTGTTTTGGAATCATTAGAACACACAGAAGCTAGTGTAGCCGGACTTGAAGAATTGTCTCAACACACATATGCTGGTGTAGCTGAACCTGAAGAATTGACTCAACACACAAGTGAAAACAAATCTGAACAAGTAAATGAGATACCTGTCTTTGAGGAACATTTCAATCATGACTTTTGGGTTCATGCTGCAACACATGCTAGTGTGGAAAAAGATTTGTTTGCAATTGCCCAAGAGTACAAGAAAAGTGGTGAGTATGTCCTGCACTTGAAGAATGTAGAAGAAGGTGAATATAATCCTGATGATGACCTGAACAATATAAGAGGGTACGAAAGTGAAAAGAAAAATGACAAGAGTTAGCTGAGAATGTGTATCTTTCAGATGGTACTGCAAGTGAGAGAAGTGATGATGGTGCAAGTGATGATAAGGGTGCTGAAAGTGATGGTGGTGATCCAAACATTGGTGATGTGGAGCTTGAGAATGACAAGGAAGGTAATTTTGCTTTTGTCTTTTTTTAAACTTTGTTGGGTTTGATTTTAGATTTGTTTAGTACTAATGCCCTTGTCTCTGTGGCTTTGTAGAGGACCATTATGGGGACTTGATCTCTGACATGGAAGAAGAAGGTAAATTTTCATTGATCTCTGTGGATTTATTTTTAGTTTTTTGTTTTTCTTCTTTTTTGTTTGTTTGTTATGTTTATCTGAACTCTAATTGAATCATTTGTTTTTTGGCATTTGTATCAGAAAGCAACAAAACTAATGGGCTTGATGTTATAGTATCAAATCATTGCTCTGAGTCCAATGGGCATAAATGTACAAAGCCTTATGATAACACACAGTTTGAGGAAGACTATGCACAACATTTTAAGGAGGAGGAAGCTGAAGAGATGTTCCTTGAGGGAGTTACTTTTCAATAACTGGACCCTTATAACCTTGTGAAGGGAAGCAAATTTGTGAGCAAAAAAGCATTCAAGAAGCATTTGAGGGCCTACTGTGTGAAGCATAAATACCAGGTTAAGTTAAGTGATTCAAACAACTATAAGATTAGGGTGAAGTGCATTCATCATCTGAAGACCAAATGTCCTATGTTCATTTTTGGAGGAGTTATGAAGGGTGAAGGAAATACATTCACTCTAAGAAATTGAAATCTGAAGCACACATGCAATGGAGATGTTAAAGGGGAGAACAGATGTGCAAATCCAGCATTTGTAGCTGATTGGTACATGGAAAGGTTGGAGACTCTTGCAATAAAACCAACATCCCTGATCCCGAGTCATTGGCAAATGCGTTCAACAAAACCATGAAGGTGAACATTAAGTATCATACAGCCTGGAGAGCAAGAAATATTGTGTTGCAGAAGCTTTATGGCAGCTATGAGGAGCAGTACAAGAAAATTCCTGCATTCTGTGAAATGGTGAAGGTAACATTGTTTTATTTCTTTTTGTTTGTTAATGTTTGTCTTTAGTTAGAACACAAATGACTTATTATAAATTATATGGCATTAACATTTTTGTTGTAATTGCAGGAAAAAATGCCAGGCAGTGTAGCTAGTTTCTCATATGGAAGCACATACAACACATTCTTGTCAATGACACTCTGCTTCAAGCATGTTATAGAAGGTTTCTTGGCTGGATGTAGAAAAGTCATTGGATTGGATTCTTGCCATTTGTATGGGAAGTATGGTGGTATGTTAATGGCTGCAACAGGTCTAAATGGTCAGAATGGTTTAGTTCCTCTTGGTATAATGGTGTGTAGGAATGAAACCATTGAGAACTGGAAGATATTTCTCAAAGACTTGAAAGCTATATTGGGTGAAGACTTGCATTTCACCATTATATCAGACAAGCAGAAGTGGATTAGTGAAGCTTGTGACTATTACTTCTGCTTGGATGAGCATAGATTATGTTTCAGGTATACTATTCTAATTCCTTTGTGTATTCTTTTATTTTAAGTTGTTAATAATATTTCCTAATAATATCTCCAATGACTAACTATTACTTGGCTACTTGGCAAACATTTGATGAAGAATTTCAAGAAGTATTTCAAGTCATTCAGCTTACACACTCATTTCTAGAATGCTGCCAAGTGTTATAAGAAGAAACACTTTCAGGTATGTGTTTCTCATAAACTAGACAAAAAATAGAATGTAATTGTAACGTAGGAGCATTACAAGTATTACAACCTAGGTATATAGCCATACAAAACATGACTTTGATACTATTTATGTTTGTTTTAGCAACACATGGATAAAATGGCAGCTAAGGATGAACAAGATACAATGTATCTCATGGATCAAAGACCTGAATGCTGGTCTAGGTCTCATTTCCCAAATGACAGCAAGTGTGAGCACATTAACAATAATTTTTCAGAATCATTCAATAACATGATCAAGAAGATGGGGGATAAGCCTATCATTACAATTGGACAAATGTATGCTAAATTGGTGATGGATATTTTCTTCAAGAGGAGAAATGAATGTGAAAAGTGGCAAGATGGACAGTTAGTTCCAAATGCAATGAAGATGATTACAAAGATGCGGGACTTAACTCATCTGTTTGAGCTAGTTGGAGTTGTAAGGGGAAAGGTGTATGAGGTTATGAGTGTTCATGAGGCTGTGTTTACCGTGGACCTTACCAAGAAGACATGTAAAGTTTTGCAGTGGCAGCTCAGGGGATTTAGATGTCAACATGTTTTATGTATTTTGACACCTTTGAGACCAAACTGGGTTGAGTAAGTCATACTCTGTTTTGATTCCTCTGTTTCATTCCTCTATTTTGATTTGTTATGTTCCTTTTATTTTTCCTTGCTCAATCTTGTAAGATGATATTTTGTTGGATCTGCTTGTTTGATTTCATGTTGTAGCTACTGTGACCCTATGTACAGTGTGGAATATTACAAAGAAATATGCTCCAGAGTTTGAACCACTGTCAGCTGAAATTGACTGGGTGATAGACACATTTATGGGTCTAATTTTTCCTCAATGTTTCGTATTGTTAGTACTCGTTTTTGTCCTTATTATGGTATTTTGTGTGTTTGTAGGTATTTTTTGGAAATAAAGATTGTTGGAAAATTCGGCTCGAAAAGTTGCTCGGAACACCCCCGAAGGACATGTGCTATGCGGACTCTCATTTTCGGTTAAGGGGCACCCCAATTGCTAAGGGCAACCCGGTATTATTCGCACCCCAGTGCAGTTGGGGGCCACCCTTCTTCATCATTTGAATTTCATTTTGGCGGGGAAAGTTTCATTTAAAGAACTCGGCTACAACATGATTTTTGGGAATGATTTGGACGAGATTTTCTGTGATATTCTCGTTGATTTGGTTTGTAATTATCCTGTTACGCTAAAACAGGGGAGGTAATTGATTCATGCACGAGAATAAGGGAAGATTTCATGTAATCTCGACTAAACAGGGCAAGCACATTCTCGGGAAACTTCTGAGATATTTTGAGAAGGTCTGTGTGTGTTTTCAGCATGATAAAACTCTTATGGAGTGTGTATGATTCTTTTGGGAGTGTACAGAGTACGTGAAGAAGCGTGTAGGAGCTGCAAAAAGGAAATTATTCCCGTGAAAGAAAAAAAAAGAGAATAAACGGAGTTAATGAAGATTTACAAGGATTTTGTCGACCTGTTGGGTTATAAATAGGTGCTGGGAGGTCAGAGAATGGATATGGAGAGATTGGGGATAGTTTAGAGCAATAACAGAGTCAGAAATTAGAGTTACAGGGAACTGCCATTGCTGCTCCTGTGAAGAACACGAAGAACATTAGACTGTAAGGGACAGTCGTATAGCTACAGTGATAACGACTAACATATGTGGGTCGTAGTTCAGGAGACAGTCGTTTTGTAACAGTGCAAGCGACACTTCTTATTTATGGTTCTCTGTAACATTTAGTTTTGTAACAAATATAAGTGTTACAAAATCCAGTTTTATAATTTTTCTCCCAATTCATTTTTGTGAACACCTTTTTGAGCAATGAAAAATTCCTTTGAGTGTGTTTTCACCATGCGGAGCTAGAACCCATCACTGGGACGACGGAGGAAGCTGTTTTGCACCCATGTGGTAATTCTATTTAATTCCTTTATGACTATTTGCACAATTATAATTGATTTATGATTTTTCTTGATTATTTGTGAATTCGTTAGATGTCGCATGCTTAGTCTTAGGTACTTTAGATGCGTCATGCTTGTGAATTACATATAATTCTTTATAAAATCTACCTTGGCAAAGAATTAGAGTCGATGTTTGTTATTTTATGAGCTTTAATTGTCCGGAATTAATAGATGAACCGCATGAATGTGAGAATTGGTGGAATCCGAGTCCTAGTAACTCTCTTCATCTTGTGACATAAATTGTATATTTTCTCTATTTTTATTATTTTTCTTTATTAAATCCTAGAATCGATTTCAACAAGTCCGAGTGAACGACAACTCTACTTACCATTATAAAATTCGATCACTGGGTAAGAGCAAACATTTTATTTGTTTATTGTATTAAAAAGAAATTATATTGATTAATATGCAATAAATATAGAATAATAACAAAGATTATTTTAGGGTTTCATACATGCTTTATATAGTACACAACCTTTTAGAGTTTCATATCTTAACTCATATCTTCTCATTCTTTCTTTGTGCAGAATATACTGGTAGAATTCATTAATCCTCCTGTTATCATAAAGAAAACTGGAAGACCAAGGAAGAAAAAAATTCCTTCTTATGATGAAGCTCACCATGTGAAGAAAATGAGAAAGTGTAAGAAGTGTGGAGTTTATGGTCACTATGCAGTAACTTGTGCTGGTGGAAAGGTTGGAAAGAATCCAAAGGGCAAAAAGCATAGAACCTGTGTTGATGGCTCAACATCATCCACTTATGTCCCTGAACCATCAAAAAGAAAGTACAACAGAAGGAAAGTAGTTGTTAGTTCTTCTACAGTGCATCTAGTATCTTTGCTAAAGTGGAATGAAGATCAATAACAACTCCAAAACATGTGTTGGTGAATCTTCTAAACAAGGTGCTGCAAAATCAGGCCAAGGGACCAAGAGAAAGGCTTCTTCTCAACCTGCTTTCAATCAGACAAACAAGCATGTTGGATCTGTTAACAACAAAGTCACCTTCAATGTTGCAGATCCAAAGGGAATGAAGAAACCAAAGAAGTACATGAAACTCTGATTTATTTTGTGTTTGTTTTGTGACTGGATCTGAACAATAGGATTTATTTTGTGTTTGTTTAACTTTGGTTATCTTTTGTGAATGGATGAATGGATGCTTTTGTAAGACAATGCAAGTTCTGAAATTCAAAAAACTTTATTATAAAATTGTTGCATGCTACATTTTCAGATTTTTCTTAAATTCGTTGCATATTTTATACACTTTACCCTTCAATGTTCCTTTGGTTTCAATAACAAGAGCATCTGAAGCCCATCTGAATGCATCACAAGCTTTCTTCTTGCACACAAGGTATGTTATGTTGAAATTATGTTGATTTATGCATACCTTCAGTTTTATTTGAGAATTGCAGTTGTCTTTAAAGCATTTTTGATTGTCTAGTGGACAGTTTGTAACACTGTGATTGTCTTCTCCACAGGAAATACAACCATGAGCTGATGGAATCTTGATTGGAAGTGCTGAAGTATGGGAAGAAGCTTGAGAAAACCACTCAAAGTAGTTGCAGGTGGGATTCAAGCATTTCAAGAACAACTTTCCATTACTTACATCTGTTTTAGACCACAACAAATCTCTTACTCCATTACAAGGTACATATTTGCACCTTGAATAAACCCATGGACATGCCTTTGTTTCATGATATTCTTCTAGTTATGGTGAAGATGAATAAGGTTGATATGAAAGTGCTCATATGGCTAACCATTGGTTAACTATTGTTTAACCAACAAAGTGTACACGTTTAGGTACGGTTACTCAAACCTAAATAATTTTACATTTCATGTGTGTATAACAAGCTAAGTTCGATCTAACGTTTGAAAGATATTAGCTTGAATCTAATCAGGTTTTCACTTAACGGCGAATATTGAATGTTTTGTTACCAAGGTAACTTAGATTGCAAACCCTGATTTGGAGACCATATAAAGGAGATCTCTAGCAACTGGGAAACCTAATCCCCATACCTCATGTGTGATACTGGTTGTGTAAGATAGATTCAATTCTCCTTTAACCTTAGGTTTTTCACGAAACCCTGTAGGTTAACGACTTAAAGACTTCATTGGGATTGTGAAGCCAAACCCAACTATTTTCTCTGTAGTTGCGTGATCTGATCTTGTTGTTTCTATCGTATTTGAGTGCAATCGTAAGATTGGCTTGAGATTTATATCTCCGATAGGCAAGATAGAAAAGTATTCACAAACACCTTCGTCTCATCGTTTGTGATTTCACAATATCTTATTTCGCAAGTCGATTAAGATTATTGTGAGGTGATTGATATTTCTAGGTTGTTCTTCGGGAATATAAGTCCGGTATATCAATTGGTTCCTATAGACTTTTCTGTGTGAGACAGATTTGTTTATTAAATTCTTTTACTTTAGGTCGTAGCAACTTTAGTTGTGGGTGAGATCAGCTAAGGAAATCAAGTGCGTAGTATCCTACTGGGATCAGAGACGTAAGGAGTGCAACTGTACCTTGGATCAGTGTGAGATTGATTAGGGTTCAACTACAGTCCAGACCGAAGTTCTAGTGTCTGTAGCGGCTTAATACAGTGTGGTGTTCAATCTGGACTAGCATCGGGGTTTTTCTGCATTTGCGCTTTCCTCGTTAACAAAACTTCTGGTGTCTGTGTTATTTCTTTTCCGCATTATATTTTGTTATATAATTGAAATATCACAGGTTGTGCGTTGAATCGATCAATTGGTAAATCCAACTTTTGGTTGTTGATTGAAATTGATTGATCCTTGAACACTGGTCTTTGGTACCGTTCAAGTTATCTCTCTTATATTCAATTGGGCTCGCAAATTATTGTTCGTTTGATTGCGGATTGAATTAAGAGATTCAGATATAACTCCTTGATATAATTTTCTTAAGATTGAGTCTGACTGTTTAGTTGATTCTCTTGGAAGTATATTGTAGTTAGTCCATACATATTTCTAAGCAAAATATTGGGTGTGGTTGTTAGACCCCCGCTTTTCAGCTTGTTACTTCCTCATCGTGGGATGTTTCTAAGTCGTATGTTGTTGTAAACCACCAGACTAATACCCCATAAAAATCTCCCCATGTAAAATATTTTAATTTCTCGTAGAAATTAGTGGAGTCATGGACTACCTCTTGTCTTGACTAAGTTGTGGCCATGATATATTTTGAATGGATGTTCAGCTCTTAATAGGTTGACAAGATCTTGTCGTGATGACATTCAAGACTTAGGATTGAAGAGATAACTCAGATTCAAAGTTTGTATGAGTAAAAAAAAGTTTGTCGTAAGATAGCATTACCAATAGGTTCATGCCAACACAACATGGTCGTGACATGTTTGTGGCATATTTGTGGCACATTTGCAACATGCAAGTTTTGTTAGCCACAACAGCGCACATACGTGCCATAGGCATGGCCAAAGTGTTACTATCCCATGATAGTGTCGCGGCCATGGCTTATCCATCGTTAGTACTGACAAGCAATGACGCTGGCACTAGAAAGTAATGACACTGACAACATGGCAAGCAATGGCTGACACTGGCAACATAACAAGAAATGGCATTATTGATAGTGCTGGTAACACACAATGAAGTTGTTGGCGCAGACACATAATAAAGTTGTTGGCGCGAACATGTAATGGAGTTGTTGGCACAAGCGAGGGAAAGCATGCATTGTTGAAAGCAAGAGCCGATGGTGCAGACGTATGCGGATTTAAGCAACAGGTGTTGTTGGTGGCACAGTCAGGCGAAGACTGATGTGATCTCAATAATGTTGTAGTAAAAAGGTTCTTTGAGACTTGTGAAAGCAAAAGATTTTAGACTTATAAAACTTAAAAATAAGGAAAACTTAACACAAAATCGATTCAAGATATGAGAAAATAACCAAGACACTGATTCCACTATTACACATGAATAATTTATGGTGAATAACATAAAACTCTAATTATCTTTTTTTTTAGTCCTTATTTCTTAATCCACAAATAATCAGGCAAATTCCAAAAAATTAATTGTATCCCCTAAGCATAGATTATCGAAACAAAGTATAACCTATCTAATTGAATCACAACTAATGGCGAAAATTATGCAAACAATTTAAAACTCTGCAAAAGCAGTGATTGAGTGAATTATAAATTATAAATTAGAGAAAATAAAATAGTTAACAATTATTCATGCGTAAATAGCTTCCTCATTGCCTTGGTTGTGGGAGAATTAGCCTCTCATCATGTTGGAAACACGCTCAAAAATCATTTTTATTGCTCAAAGGAGGCGTACACATGATGAAATGGAGAAAGTGATGAAAATCGGGTGTTTGCAACGATTATAAGTGTTGCAAACACTGTTACAAAGAATGATAAAAACTGTTACTGTTGCTTTTAAGTCTGCCTTCCGTATTACGACCCTCGCCTAAGTGTCGTTGTCACTGTAGAAGAACGACTGCCTCTGGTGGTCTTTTGTTCTTCGTATTCTTGAATGCTTGGCAAGCAACAAAGAATAATCCTGCAACTCGATTTTTTTTGGCTTTGTAGTGTTCTAAACTCTCTCAAACTCTCCGTATCAGTTCTACTCGACCCCAGCAACTTATAAATACTCGACAGGACCAAAGATTACTCCGCATAACTCCAGAATATCTTCCCATTACTAGGTGTTAAAGAAAATATTTTCGGGAATATTTTCTTCCCTGATTTAACTCTTCACGCGTTTCCTGGTGTTGACACACTCCCAACACAGTCCCAGTTGGAGTAAAACTCTGTTAAGATACACGTTATCCTCTAGTTCACACAGGAAATCCCATGAATATCTCGTGCAAACTTCCGGCCTCTGTTTTCTTCTCACCGAATATCTAGCCAAATTTGGACGACGAATCGACCCATAACAACCCTGTTAGGCCCAAAGGTAGCTACCCAAACAATCTCAGCCATTTAGTCTCACCGAAACATGCTTAAATTCTCAACCTTAAATATCTTGGTGAGAACCCTGTTTTTCGGCCAATTTTCATTTTCAAAAGAAGAAGAAGGAGGTGCCCCTTAACCAAAGGATGGGGTGCGATTAGCGATTGGCTCCTCAAGTGCCCCTTAGTAATTGGGTTACCCCTTATCCAAAGTGGGAGTCCGAATAGTAAATGTCCTCCGGGGGTGTTCCGAGCAACTTTTCGAGCCGAATTTTTCAACATTCTTTATTTCCAAAAAATACCTACAAACACACAAAACACCATAATAAGGACAAAAACGAGTACTAACAATACGAAACATTGAGGACAAATTAGACACATAAATGCGTCTATCAAATACCCTCAAACTGATTATTTGCTAGTCCTCGAGCAAAACTAATAAAAAATAAAATTCTAACTCACTAGGTGGCCCCAGTGACCGAGTTAATCTCGGGAGGGTTTAACAGAGGTGTACCCACAAAACCATTACTCCAGACCCTAGCTATCTACACAGAACCTTGGAAAGCACTAAAGAATCTCCTTGGTTGGCATACTTATTGACTACAGGAGGAAGTACCCCTGGCGAAATTCCAATTGATGTACACGAGTTTGCACTCAAGCATACTAAAATTCTTATAAAGTGACAAGAGCTCTACTCGAGATAGTTTGGACATCATAAACCTGAGTCAACTAATCACATGGATAGATTAAGAAGATGGATGTAGAAAAACGTGGATGATGTTGACTAAGGTGAACCTATCCTAATGGATGAGACATCGGCACGGACTAATATCAACACACCGGCATATACAAGGGAACCAAAGTGGTCGATAATCCTAACTCTAGGTCAACTCATGCTGGCATATACAAGGGTACCGGTGGTCGACTTTATTGTATTTATTAGGTTGGTCTAGTGGTCCTGTCTTTTTTTTTTTTTTTTTTTTTTTTGTATCTCGAGTCACTCTATTTCACCCTAGCAATGGTAAAGAGAAAATGAAAGAAGTGATCGGGATGCTTTCGATGTTTCCATCACGAGGATATGGCGAAACTACCGTGTTTTGTTTTTCTAACACCCGAGCTCAGTGTTTTTATGAATAGACTCTTTAGATGTTTCCATCTACTCGCATTGGTTCCTCAACTCCTACAACCAAAATGCTTCCATCCACTTAGATTGGTTAGTGTCATCCTTAATAAACATAAATTTCTAGGCTCGGAGTTTATTTATTGCAACTAAAGCTAACAAAAAGTTTCTTCCCCACCCCAAACTTAAATCTAACATTGTCCTCAATGTTTCTAATGAAAGAGCAATACCAAAAAGTAAAGTAACATGAGGAATCGGTAAAGAGAGAAGTCGGAAAGATAGTACACAGGTGAAGAGAGAAATCAAAAACTAAGATACAACATACAATCGTCTTGATGGTCAATCAAGGGTAAACAGGGTCCTCCGGGAGGGACCTCCTCAACATCACACAGTAGGAAAGGGCTCTAGAAAGGGTTTCAATCTCCGACCGTTAACCTTCGAAGAACTACTACCATCCGGTGTCTCGATCTCAACAACTCCATGAGGAAAGAAAGACAGTGCGAACAATAAAAGGACTCGTCCACCGAGAACGTAACTTCCCAGGAAAAAGATGCAAGCGGGTATCATACAGAAGAACTTTTTGACCTGGAGAAAATGACTTTCGTAAAATATTTCTATCATGCACAAGTTTCATTTTGTTCTTATACTCCTTCGCACTATCGTAAGCATCTATGCGAATCTCGTCAAACTCATTGAGCTGGAGTTTCCTATGGGCTCCTGCTTTGTCAAGTGAAAAATTTAGCTGCTTAACAGCCCAATAAGCTCTATGTTCTAACTCAACAGGTAAATGACATGCCTTGCCATAAACAAGACGATAAAGCGACATTCTAGTAGGGGTTTTAAACGCGGTACGATAAGCCCATAAGGAATCAGTAAGCCTAGACGACCAGTCTTTCCGATTAGGATTAACTGTTTTCTCTAATATACGTTTTATCTCCCTATTAGAAACCTCTACCTGACCACTAGTCTGCGGATGATAAGGGGTATCTACCTTATGTGTAATACCATATTTCTTCATCAGAAGCCTAAAAGGCCCATTACAAAAGTGCGACCCTCCATCACTAATTATAGCTCGCGGTGTACCAAAACGTGTAAGTATATTATTTTCAAGAACTCAATCACAACCCTATGGTCATTGGTTTTACACGCAACCGCCTCAATCCACTTAGAGACATAGTCTACGGCGACAAGGATGTATAGGTTACCAAAAGAATTAGGAAATTGACCCATAAAGTCAATACCCCACACATCAAAGACCTCAACAATTATAATCGGGTTCAAGGGCATCATGTTCCTACGGGAAATGGTTCCTAATTTCTGGCAACGTTCACAAGTAACACAGTAACTATGGGAGTCTTTAAACAATGAAGGCCAATAGAATCCACACTGCAATATCTTAGCAGCAGTCTTCTTATCACTAAAGTGACCCTCACAAGCATGATCATGACAAAAGGAAATAATACTTTGGACTGGTCACTCTCGGGTATACATCTCCTAATAATCCTGTCCTGGACAATACTTAAACAAATAAGGATCATCCCAAAAGAAGTGCTTAACCTCGGCTAAAAACCTAAAACGATCTTGTTTACCCCAATGTTGGGGCATTCGACCGGTAACAAGATATTCACTATATTTGCATACCAAGGTGATTGGGAAACAGAGAACAATTGTTCATCGGAAAGCTATCCCTTATATGAAGGGAATCATTAGGAGAACTAACAACCAGCCTAGACAAGTGGTCCGCCACTACATTTTCTCGCACCCTTTTGTCTCTAATGTATGGACAAAATTCTTGTAATAAAAGGATCCATCTAATCAATCTAGGTTTGGTATCCTTCTTAGACAAAAGGTATTTCAAAGCAAACATGATCAATATAGATTACGATCTTAGAACCTAAGAGATAGGGTGTAAACTTGTCTAAGGCAAACACAATGGCCAACGAGTTCCTTCTCTCGTAGTGGTATAGTTCAACTGGGCATCATTCGAGTTTTGCTAGCATAGTAAATCACATGAAGTAATTTGTTTTCTCGTTGACCTAGCACAACACCAATAGCATAATCCCGAAGCATCACAGATGATCTCAAAGGGTAGGTTCCGATTAGGTGCCCTGGACTATGGGGCGGTAGTGAGTAAAGTCTTAAGCTTCTCAAAAGCCTCTAAACAAGCATCATCAAAGACAAACTTAACATCTTTTGCAAGAAAATTGCAAAGAGGTCTAGAAATCAAGCTAAAATCCTTAATGAATCGACGATAAAAACTTGCATGCCCTAAGAATGACCTAATATCTTTTACGGTTTTTGGGACTGTAAAGTCTTAATAAGGTCAACTTTGGCTTTATCTACCTCTATACCCTTAGAAGATACGATATGCCCTAAAACAATTCTGATTGAACCATGAAATGACATTTCTCCCAATTAAGCACTAGATTCTTTTCCTTACATTTAGTCAACACTAATGACAAATGATGCAAGCACTCATCGAAAGACGAACCAAACACTGAAAAATCATCCATAAAGACCTCCAAGAACCGTTCTACCATATCTGAAAATATGCTCATCATGCAACGCTGAAAAGTCGCAGGGCGTTACATAGCCCGAAAGGCATGCGTCTATACGCAAAGGTACCAAAGGGATGGGTAAAAGTGGTTTTCTCCTGGTCTTCTGGGGCAATAACGATCTGATTATAGCCAGAGTAGCCATCTAGAAAGCAGTAATGACTATGTCCATCTAATCTCTCAAGCATCTGGTCGATGAAGGGAAGGGGAAAGTGGTCCTTCCTAGTGACCTTGTTCAATTTCCTATAGTCAATACAAACACGCCAACCCGTGGTCACTCGGGTTGGGATTAATTCATTGTTATCATTACGGACTACGTAATCCCCGGATTTCTTGGGAACAACCAGAACGGGGCTGACCCACTTGTCATGCGAAATGGGGTAGATAATGGCTGCATCTAACAACTTAAGAACCTCAGTTCGAACTACTTCTTTCATATTTGGGTTCAGTCTACGTTGCATCTCCCTAGAAGGTTTGGTGTCACTCTCTAAATAGATCTGATGCATACAAACTGTGGGACTTATACCCTTAATGTCTGCTAAGGTCCACTCTAAAGCTTCCTTGTTGTTTTGAAGGACGGTCACTAGCCTACTTTCCTGATCACTATCCAAGTCAGAAGCAACAATCACAAGTAAAGTTTTAGATGGGCCTAAAAACACATATTTCAGGGTATCTGGCAATGGTTTTAGGTCCAACTTAGGAGGCTCTTCTAACGAAGGAACTAGGGTAGACTTAGAAACCTAAGTAGTGCTTCGAACTTAGGTTTCCATCCATTACTAGTGTCTAACAAAGGGGTTGAATCTAACAAGGCATTCACCTCATTAATCACATCATCATCGTCAAAATCAATCCCAAAGTGAGCTAGGTATTTCTCTAAGGGATCTTCTAACAAAGTGTTTGGTAATGACTCCTCGACTAATGTTCATATCATGTTCACCTCTTCTATGCTCGAGTCATCTAGTTCAGAGGGTAGCTTACTAATATGAAAGACGTTCAGCTCAATTGTCATATTACCAAAAGACAAATTCATAATACCAGTTCGACAGTTAATGATCGCATTGGATGTAGCTAAAAATGGGCGACCTACCGGTATCTGGTTCTCTTGGTCAGGGACAGGTTGGGTATCTAGGATAACAAAATCCACCGGATAAATAAACTTGTCGACCTCTATGAGAACATCCTCGATCACACCCCGAGGAATTTTAACAGACCTATCAGAGTCATCTTGGTAGGTTTCATCTCACCAAGTCCTAGATTAAGGTACACATGGTATGGGAGTAAGTTCACACTGGCTCCTAAGTCAAGCAAAGATTTCTCAACACGGTATTTACCTATTGTGCAAGAAATAGTAGGGGACCCTGGGTCCTTGTATTTAGGAGTAGTGGTATTCTGAATAATAGAACTCACGTGACTAGCTAGGAAGGCTTTCTTTTGAACACTAAGCTTACGCTTTCGTGTACACAAGTCCTTAAGAAACTTGGCATAAGCGGGAATCTGCTTAATCGCATCCAACAATGGGAGGTTGATGGTAACCTGCTTAAAAACCTCCAATATATCATTAAAGTTGGACTCCCTCTTAGTTGGAACTAGCAGTTGTGGGAATGGGGCTCTAGGGATAAAGCCTGGTTCAATATGACCCTCATTGGTCTCATTAGAGACTCTCCAGGTCTCCTCATCATTTTCCTGGCTCAGTGAGTGAACTACAGCATGTTCACTATCAGGCATGGTTACCTTGTTGTCTACCACTCTACCACTCCTAAGGGTTTTAATAGCATTCACATGATGGGATGGTCCTTCACCTACTTGATGAACTCCTCTAGGATTGGGCTGAGTTTGACTAGGAAACTTACCTTTTCCCTCGTGACTCATTTATCCCGACTAACTCCGGTTTTCAACTCGGAAATAGCCTAAGAGTTAGCATAACCTATACTCTTACTTTCATATATCCCCTTGCGCAACCATTTGGTTGATCTTTTGAAGCTTTTAATAAATGAGGCGAGAGTATCCTCTAAACTTGTGATCTTTTTATCCGAAGGGTTAAAACTAGGGTTGACTGAAGAGTTCTTAGCATAACCAAAACCTGGGGAGGCTGAGAATTACTAGGCTGACTTTGATTCTGCCCTTAGACCAAGAGAAGTTAGGATGGTTTCTCCAACCAGGGTTGTAGGTCTCTGAGTATGGGTCATACTTCTGACGGTTCTCAAACCTAGCGTTGTTATAGACAACATGGGCTTGTTCTTCACTAATATGACCTTCCAAAAATGAGTTATCGGGCTCTATTCCACAACTAGAGACTTGAGAGGCTCTATTAGGTTCAACAAGGGACCTATTTTTAGACCGACCCATTTCCAAAGATTCTAACCTTCGGACAAAGCGGCAAACTTAGCATCGACCAAGCTTGTATCTACCACATTGGTGCTACTTCTATTGACCAAGATTCTTTTAGGGGGTTCAACACAAGACTCCCACTGTTGGGATTTCTCAGCAACAACTCCTAAGAAGGTAAATGCATCCTCAACACTTTTATTAGTAAACTCACCAAACACATGGACTCGACCATGGATTTGGTCGAATAGTCTAAACCATCATAAATAATCCCTACAAGTTTCATCTTATCAAATCCATGGTGAGGACAACGAGATAGGAGATCATTGAATCTCTCTAAAAACCTATAAACAGACTCTCCCTCTTGTTGCACACTAACACTAATTTTACGCCTAACAATTTGCGGTTTATGCTTAGGGTAGAATTTCATATAGAAAGCGCAATAAGTTCCCGCCATGTTTCAATGGATCCAGATGGTAACTTGTTTAGCCAGGTCTTGGCTTTATCTTTTAAGGAAAAGGGGAACATCTTAAGTTTCAAAACTTCATCAGTAAGGTCTTTTATTCTAACTGTCCCACAAATTTCCTCAAAGTCCCTAATATGAAAATAAGGGTTCTCATCATCTTTTCCTAAGAATATAGGGATCATCTGAAGGATACTAGCTTTTATCTCGAAGTTAGCCGTATTGGCTGGCAATTTAATGCATGAATCTCGGTTAGTCCCAGTTGGGAACATGTAATCTTTCAAAGTTGCCATCGTTGGCACAAGCTGAAGTACTAGGGTACTTTCCTCACTAAGAGATAGATTCTCAAAACTGAAGTTTCCAAAAACGGGGCTCTCAAAAGAAGAGTCTTCGAGTTCCCCGCCTTCACAAGAAGAACTACTAGGTTTGTCACTAATCAAACGACCTAGAATGTTTCTTTTCCAAGCTCGTTCTCTAATGACCTCGGGCATACACTAGAAAAACAAAATAAAAATAAAAAGAAAAATCCTAAAAGGAAGGGAAGTTCTATGCAAACACAAACAAGGCTGACTCCACCACAGCAAACCTAATGATATCTAGCAAACAAAAAGCATGATGGCTCCACTTAGATTGTTTTCTAGACCAGCTTTTAATCCTTCGAAAGGGAATTCATTACAATTTAAGCAAACCCCTCTGGATCAATCCGAGTCAAAGTAAGTTGAATCAAGGCGAGGGAAGCTCCGTGGAGCTTTGATACCCAAGGCCTCACCGCTATTACAAGGCGGCGCAGTCACGCATTCAACTTCACGAAAACCATCATGAACTTCGAAGTATGCTAAAAGAGTAACCAATATTTTTTGAGCGACTTTCCTACTAAGCTCGTTACCCTATCGCTCTCGTTCTATTCAAATTTTAAGGATTAGGTTCGCGTTAAGTATTGTTCTCCTAAGGCGGGCAAGAAGAGAACGGTGATGAAATCCGAATCCTTATCTTGTATGGCCAGTCCTTGCCCTTTACTAGGAAATTAAAACAACCGTTTTCAAGTCCTCGGCATATATTCACACGAAGGAAGACAGTAACTCGCTGACAGGGGATTCGCGAGTGTTTCGACAACTTACCTCCGTGCTGACGGGGGATGAATCTATTGTAGTCGACTCGGGCCACGACTCCTATGTCATGTACGAACCCGAGGGGCCGAGGTGATATCGTAATCACCGTCCTTCTCTGCAAATAGTTTAATATTTAATACTACCCTTCCGTAGGGTTTAAAAAAAATAAAGTAATGTCCAAGTCCAAGTACAAAAAGTAAAGGCGCAAAAGAAAAGGAAAGTCTTAAAAAAATAAAAAATATCTCTCTCTCTTTTTTTTTATCTCTTTTTATAAAATATAAAAAATCTTCTTCTTTCGCTCCTTTCGCTTTGTCTTTAACTCCAAATCTTTAAGTATCCACCAAAAGCTTTGGCAAATTTTTCTTTTGCTCCAAATCCCAAAATCTGAAAGGAAAAAGACAAAAACCCAAAAACGTAAAGAAGAACAAATAAATAAAAACCTAAAAGAAAATCTAAAAACTCTAGCCTAAAGACAAGTCCGCGTCGGCGGCGCCAAAAATTGATGTGATCTCAATAATGTTGTAGTAAAAAGGTTCGTTGAGACTTGTGAAAGCAAAAGATTTTAGACTTATAAAACTTAAAAATAAGGAAAACTTAACACAAAATCGATTCAAGATATGAGAAAATAACCAAGACACTGATTCCACTATTACACATGAATAATTTATGGTGAATAACACAAAACTCTAATTATCTTTTTTTTAAGTCCTTATTTCTTAATCCACAAATAATCAGGAAAATTCCCAAAAATTAATTGTATCCCCTAAGCATAGATTATCTAAACAAAGTATAACCTATCTAATTGAATCACAACTAATGACGAAAATTATGCAAACAATTTAAAACTCGCAAAAAGCAAAGATTGAGTGAATTATAAATTATAAATTAGAGAAAATAAAATAGTTACCAATTATTCATGTGTAAATAGCTTCCTCATTGCCTTGGTTGTGGGAGAATTAGCCTCTCATCATGTTGGAAACATGCTCAAAACTCATTTTTATTGCTCAAAGGAGGTGTACAAATGATGAAATGGAGAAAGTGATGGAAATCGGGTGTTTGCAACGATTATAAGTGTTGCAAATACTGTTACAAAGAATGATAAAAAACTGTTACTGTTGCTTTTAAGTCTGCCTTCCGTATTGCGACCCTCGCCTAAGTGTCGTTGTCACTGTAGAAGAACGACTGCCTCTGGTGGTATTTTGTTCTTCGTGTTCTTGGTGCAGCAGCAACAGAGAATAATCATGCAACTCGATTTTTTTTGGCTTTGTAGTGTTCAAACTCTTCCAAACTATCCGTATCCGTTCTACTCGACCCCAACAACTTATAAATACTCGACAGGACCAAAGATTACTCCGCATAACTCCAGAATATCTTCCCATTACTCGGTGTTAAAGAAAATATTTTCGGGAATATTTTCTTCCCTGATTTAACTCTTCACGCGTTTCCTGGTGTTGACACACTCCCAACACAAATCCCAGGTTGGAGTAAAACTCGTTAAGATACACGTTATCCTCTAGTTCGCACGGAAATCCCATGAATATCTCGTGCAAACTCCCGGCCTCTGTTTTCTTCTCACCGAATATCTAGCCAAATTTGGACGACGAATCGACCCATAACAACCCTGTTAGGCCCAGAGGTAGCTACCCAAACAATCTTAGCCATTTAGTCTCACCGAAACATGCTTAAATTCTCAACCTTAAATCTGCCAGGTGAGAACCTGTTTTTCCCGCCAATTTTCATTTTCAAACGAAGAAGAAGGAGGTGCCCCTTAACCAGTGATGAGGTGCGATTAGCAGTTGGCTCCCTGGGGTTCCCCTTAGTAATTGGGTTACCCCTTATCCAAAGTGGGAGTCCGAATAGTAAATGTCCTCCCGGGGGTGTTCCGGAAACAACTTTTCGAGCCGAATTTTTCAACAATCTTTATTTCCAAAAAATACCTACAAACACACAAAACACCATAATAAGGACAAAAACGAGTACTAACAATACGAAACATTGAGGACAAATTAGACACATAAATGCGTCTATCAAAGACGTCATCACTGTAGCAAAGAATGATGATAGCGGGAGGTGTTGTTGGCGCAGGCAATACTCATTGGCTAGCGCTCGCATATTTTCCTGGTGATGTTGGCGCGATGTCCAGTGCCATGGTCTTGACGATATCACTGATGGCATTGGAAATTGCCAGTGTCGTGGCTACGGTCATACGTCACTGCTAGCGCTGGCACTTTCCAGTGTCATGGATACGGCCATACGTTGCGGGCGCTGGTACTTTATTAGTGCCATAGCCATGGCCTGCTTAGGTCTTCTCGTTGCATGATTTTTAGTGTTGGCATCATGCTTGGCCGAGATTGTAGTGGATATGGAACATCTTCGATTAATTCAGCCGTGGAAGTTCCGGGACTCGAAGTAATGTTCAACACAACTTCGTACTACATAATATGCATCTAGTAGTACTTTCATCCATGAGTGGCTCACGCTGAATATCTACAATTTGTATCATAAGCGTGTTTTGATTCATACATGATAGTTTGTATGGTTGTACATAAAATAACAAGATTTTCACTAAGTGAATCCCATAAAATTTGCAGGCGTATACATAGAAAAGCCACAGGATTAAGGTAGCCATTTGCTGGATACGCATTCTTAATTCTCGATGCCGGGTCAGGAATTTATACATATTTATTTTATGCTTCTGCAGCTAGGCAAAGGTAATATTACAGTTTTCTTGTCAAAAATCCACCACGAACATCTTTATAATAGGAATACACAAGTAGTACGTATTCAATTCTAGTAGATAAGTCCATATTAATTATGATTATTTACGATACTTGTTCTTGTAGAATTCGTATCTTGAAATTTCATACTTGACAAAATTCTGATCTGATTATTTGGATAAGACTTGATATTGTCCAAGTACTCTTCTCCATAATTAGGTTCACAGACTCTTGAGTCTAGACTTTCTGATTAATAAGAGACGAAAATATACACTTTAAATACATATTACCAAGGATCATTAAGTTGGTTTATTTGCAATTATATTAAGTTTTGGAGTTAATTAGTGTTTTGTTCGTAGATTTTGGCCCTATTTAGTGTTTGATTCGTAAGTTTTTCCTTTATAGTGTTTAGGTCGTAGACCCGATAATCAAAGCGGTCAAACTGTTAGGACCTAGTAATGACTCACGGCTGTACAAAACCATGGTAGACTGGTTTGAGACTTCTATCGAACAGTTGATGGGCATGACCTGGTAATGGTGTTGTTCATGAACAAAATTTTCTTTTGCTACTCTCAAATTCCCTGCAAACCCATATCCAAAACAAACTAGACATTTCTAATCATAAGCCAGAAAAGAGAGATCAATGTCCACCATACATTCCCCCAAGCTATCAATAATGGCTGCAAACTAGTTTTGGAAGCAAAACCTCTTCTCTTCTTTACTGATTTCTTTCTGTAACCATGTCCGAATTCCAATCCAATCCAAAACCAACCCGTCTCATATTTCTTAATAAACTTTGAAATACATGTTTAATCTCTTCAGTTCATTTACAATTTCAATGGCAGAAACCTCCCATCTTCTTTACTGCTTAGGTGCTCATGATTTTTCGATTATAGAGTTACGCAAGAGAGATGCGATGAAATGGAGAGCCTGGTGTTTGATCTTTTTGCAAACCTTGGTGCTACTAGTAATGGAAGGATTGGAACTTGAAAATTTTACCATGTTTGAAATGGTGATGGCCATGATAAGATAAGAAGTGGTGGATGGGAAAATGGAGGAAGGATCATATTTGTGTAGGAAAGGTGCATAGAAAACAGGGAAACCCAGTTGTTCCTCAATGAGATGAGACTTAGAAGATAGAAAAATAACAAAGAGGCATAAAAATATACTTTCAACAACGAAAATTAACGGATGTTAACAGCTTGACTGTTTGACCGCTTTGACTAACGGTTCTACGACCCAAACACTATAACGGACAAACTTACGACTCAAATACTAATTAGGAACGAAATCTATGACCTTAACAATAATTAGCTCATACATTTTGCCGAACAAAAAAGTTGGTGGTGTACTTGGTACCTTCTCCTTTTAAATTGGTATCAGAGCACGCAAACACCTTAAGACCTAGTGTGTTTGTGGAGATCTGAATCTATTAATGCAATCTCTATTAACGCACCACCAGCCTTCGATAGCACAAATTACTCATGGTGGAAAATTGCAATGCTCTTCTTCTTACAAGCTCGTGATTTCAAACATGGGTTCTTATCGTTAAGTGGTATGATGCTCCAACGGTTGCACGAGGCACAACAACTGTTGCAAACTACATAACGGAATATAAAGATGATGAAATCGGTAATGCCAAACACAACTATGATGGACTAAAAAAAATTATTCATGCCATAAGCTAAGACCTTCAATATCACATGTCTACATACACTACGTCGAAGAAGGCTTTGGATATCTTAGAAACCGTATTTGAAGAGAATACCGCAAAAAAGGAAGAAAGGCTTCAAAACATAACTTCTGACTTGGAAAACCTTTATATGGTTGGCGAAGATTTGTTTGAGGAATTTAATCATAAGTTGTCTGAAATAGTAAATTCTTGTCATGCGCTAGGACTATTCCTGAAGGGATATTCTTATGAAAATTATGAGATCTTTACCAGATCGACACGAGTCTAATACATAATCTTACTACGCTTTCCAGGAGCATCCTTGGAGGAAAGTTAAAGATTTTTTTTTATCATGAACAACAAACCAAAAGCTAGAAAAAACATTTCCTTTCAAGCATTTAGAAACACTGAAGTACTTGATAAAAGTGAAACTGTTGGCACCTCTTAGAAGAGTCTTGTTGATGAATAATCTGACGAAGATCTTGACAATTCTGTATCGCTTATTACAACATAAATTAGAGATCTTCTCAGGAAGAGAAATAAACAGTTTTCCAAACAACACCCCTCATCATCAGACAAGATACATAATTGTGTTCCTCATAAAAATAGGGATAGTTATAATGATGATGATGATGATGATGATATGCGGCATTGCTTCAAGTATAGAGGATTTGGTCACTTTGCTAATGAACATCCAAATCGCAGAAGACAAGGGTCTTGCTGCGACACTTGATGAAGTATCTGATCATTATGAGTCAAAATAGTAAGATGTTACAAGTGTAGATGAATTGGTCAACTTTCATGAGTTTAGCAGTACTCTCGTTGTTGATGGTGGTTTTCAGTTCAGGGCTAAAATCGTAAAACTCCGTATTTGTGTGCCTGCTTTCTGCAAAGAAGTAGAACTGCCAAGAAGTTGATGAGCATCTAAATGTCTCTTACATATGAACTATGTAATTCAATACTTACCAAATTTATTATAACAATATTGGTGCATGTAGCAACAATCCCAAATATTCTATGAATTTCATTCAAGCCTCAGTCTGCATTATTCACTAATGCAGGGGTTGCTGAGCATTCATCTTATGCTATGTTCCCAGCTGAAATCTTAATATTGACATGATATGAAAATTAATGTTCACTCTCAGCTGAGTATCATGAATTTCCCGAAGTGTCAAAACTAAGATGTGCATGAAGGCACTCGATCGGAGGCGGGCGAGTTCGTTTGCTCTCCAAAATAAAAATTAATGATTTTATACCAACGTGTAAAATTCACCAAAATTGATTAATTTTGTGTCGACTCACGGTTCAATTTTCTCGACCTAATTTTATCAATTTACAAAAATTAGGTTTTTGCCCTAAACGAGTGCCTGAATATCTCGATCCCTATTGGTCGAGACTAAATCTAGGCAAACTAGGAAATTGGTCCATCATGGAACTAGTAGGAGCAGCATCCTACCAAAATTTGAAAAATAAGAAATAAAGGAAAACTGCGAAAAATAGAGGCAGCTGCAAGAGGGGCGCGGCCGAGCCACTTGGCCGTTCGGTTTTCCCTGGCGCCGCATGTTACCGACCAATCATGCCCCATATTGCTGTCTGCCTGCCCCCTTTCCCATCGGCCAATCAAATTTCTCCAACGTCGCAGCCTACACTTTTAAATAAATATGCAACCTGGCTGGTCGACACGCTTAATTTCTTCAGAAAATAGATCTTGGCCATCCAGATCAGTCGCAAACTAATCATGGTCGTATGACTTAGCCGTCCGGTTTAGCAAGCCTGGCCTCCTTCTGGCACGATTAAACAAGCTCCGTGATACTCACGGACCGGCCATGCCCCTTGTTGGTGTCTTCCGGTCCCTTTTCCCTTTCAACCAATCAAATCGCTTTAAAGCGGCAGCTTAAAAGGCGAGCTAGGTCATGGCTAAAAACTGACAGAATTCCTGCTGAATTCTTCCTGAGTTTTTACTTTCGAGCCGTTTTCACCTTCTAAATGAGCTCAAAACCTAAATATTCCCACGAACGAAGATAAGAAATTATTTTCTGATAAGAATGGAGGGGCGGATCATCAAAATCCGAGTACGTATGAGAATTCTACAGCAGTTTTAGTACGGGTTTCACAACTAAATTTTCTGATTACGAAATTTCACGAATTAACATAAGCTGCCGCAAATCATCTCAGCCATCTAACTTGGCTAGATGATTTAACCGGTTTAGATTTAATATAGACCGACCAATGAGATGTCATAATGGCTGCCAGCCATTCCTCTCCTAGAAGAACCGATCGCCTCGTCCCCAATCTACTCAAATAGCTCATGGCAGCTGATCAAAGTAGGTTAGTCACGCTTCTTACATAAATCTTAAATAAATTTAACGGTAATCAAAAACCGCTACAAATCATCTTAAACATCCAACTTGGCTAGCTGATTTGACCGACTTAAACCAATTTTGGGCGACCAATGGGGAGACATGATTGTTGTCACCTGCTCCTCTTCTCCATGGGTCGGTCATGCTGTCTTTAATCGACTTGCTTGGCTGTCAAACGTCCGACCAAAGAGGAGGGGTCACACTCCTAACAACGGCACTTCATATGCATCGATTAATTTTGAGTTGCTTGCTTAAAGGCGATGCTTTACAAGCACCGATTACAAACGATATTTTATAAATATTGATTTTATAAATATTGATTTTATAAATAATTCAATTATTTGACCTAAAAGCGTCGCATGCTATTTTTTGGCGGCAAGTTTCACGACTTGACTTATCACATATGACTGCCTGCTGCCTAGCTTGCACGTGATTAGTCGAAATAGTTAGATCTTGCAAGCAAGACCCACTCATCAACTACCATGAAGGACTTGTTCCATTCCTCATGTAACTTGCTCCATATTTTCTACAAAATACTCGAGACATCAAACATGTCACAAACTGGTGGTCTGGCAGTTTAAAGCGTGTGGCATGCAACACATCCATTATGAGAAAGTGTCAGGAAAGGCGGGCAGTTAGTGGCAATAGAGAAGTAGTGGGTGTAAAACTGACCAGCAGGGACGTGGTTTTTACCACTTTGCACGATCCCCACTTCTCCACTACTCAACTACTTCCACTTCCACTTCCTATGAGATCAGTGTGTTGGACTATGACTTGTATAAATATATTTCCATTCTATTTCAATTAACAACGTTGGTTATCAAAGCAAGTATTCAGAAAACACCCAGAATTCACAACTTACATTCTGAAATCAGGTTCTACATTTCGATACAAGTCATAAAAAACTACACCTTACAGAGTTCATCATTCTGATCTCAACACCTTCTCTACTTCCCTCCCTAGGATCAATCCTTCATTTTGTGATCGAAGCAAGACTGGAACGGCCATTTCTTGGTTTAGGCCAGAATTATACAGATTGATCTCTGGAATATAAAGTAGTCATGTGCAGTACATTTGTTTAGGGTTTATATTCGTTTCTCATTGGGACACCCAATTTGCCATTTTCAGTAGAATCAGTTTTTACCATACTACACTCGTTAATCATGACAACTTCTTTGACGATCCTTCATCAAACTCGTTGGAGGATATAATATATTTTTTACTCACTAATGAAAATTTTGTTATTATTTCAGGACCATCTCAAATGTGTCTGTCTGCAAAAACATGTGATGTTCCCAAATCCCTGTCCAGCCGAACATATCCTTATTGTACCACCGAAGGCCACGAACTCAAATAGTGCTTCAAGTTCAAGCAAAAGGTAAGGTATGTCGAAAAACTGCAATGGAGGGCTAGTCGCTTGACAAATGTTCTTTAATTCATCCAAAAGTCAAATCCATCCAGCGTATGTAAGGCCATTCCTTCTTGTACTAAAAGCTTGAATGATTCTAAGGGAAAGGATAAACCTAAAGGAAAGAAGAAATTTAGATCCAAACAATTAATGAAAATAAATTAATGTTGTAAAAACCATGCAGGAATTTATTGGTGATCTCACTGAGGCTCACCTCAACACAACTTAACTGTGTTGGATAGTGCATTAATGTCTCATGTACCTTCCAAAAGACACATGAATTATGTACAATAAAGGCTTTGGATCAAACTATACTTAGTTGTCTCTTGAATATTTTACTTGAACTACAATTTTTTTATTATAATGTGGAGACTCTTCTTCTTATATCATATATATGTCAATTGTAGCCACTTAATTAAACAATAGAATCACGATAGTTAATGTTGACCCTTGCTTCATTGAATCTAGTCCATGATATGTTCTTATATTCAATCTGATTTTTGACTCAGTTACGTGACTGGAATGTCAAAATTTATTCTCAATGCATCGTTAGTAAGTTTACGACTTGATCCTACCACATCACAATAAATGTCCAAAAATAATAACTTGATGTGAATATCAACTAATTTTATGCTCCTAGATAGAATTTCCCCCGCCTATATGACTCCTAAGAAACAAATGAGAACATGATCCACAGGAAATTTTACTCGACTAGCTAAGATTCCATATAAACTCTTAGAAAATCTAATCATACAAATTGATATGTTAAATTTAAAAATTCTGGTTTGAATTTTCAAAGGATTTATCTTATCGAGACACGTGCTTTTTCTCAACTACCATATCATCCATTTTTTCTATTTTTCAATTAATGGTATTGAAAAGTCTTTCCCTTGTACAAACGTTAAGGAAGGATAAAATTGACATTTCATCCTTCTAGTTTGAATAATTCTAGTTCGTGAACGGAATCATCAAACTTAAAATTTTTGCTGGTTCCGAAACTCCATGGTTTGTCACTCTTCCTTTTATAGTCTCACACTATTTTTAGAACTTTTCCAAAAAGAATGCTTATGAAGTACTATATATTTGTGCTCTTGTGAAGACAAACTCATATTCGTAAAAATTATGGAGCCTTCAAGCACGATCCCTTCTAGTGAGACATGTATTCTAGTGGTTGTTGATAATCTCACAACTATGAAGGGAGAAGATAAGTCCCACCTTAAGGAGAAAAAATCTTTCTTTAAATGAAAGAAGAAGAATATAAAGAAGCCAGAGCAAATTGCTCCAACCAACAAAAGTGTGCAACTACTCTTGAAGAACTTAAGAACACTAATATGGAAGTACAGGGACTTAAAGAAATTCTGCAAATTCAAGAAGCACTTGTTAAACAACATCCTGATAAGTTTGAGGGAATTATCACTTTTATTCATAAACCAAATGTTCCAATGCCAGTTGATGACAACGAGTTCGGGAACGATAAAGAATTCTTTAAGGATACTTTTAATAGGTAACTCCTTGTAAGGATTTATTCTTATTTTTTAAGGAGGATAACTAGAGTTTGAGGTAGCATATTATGTGATTAAACTAGATATTTCAAAAAATATTATCTTGCATGTTTAAAGTTTGTTTAAATAAATTTTATTTTGGAAGATGACACGCAATACCTAATCTTTATAGATTATATATATATATATATATTGCTTATTTCGTGAGGTTTGTTCTTTGCTATCATATTTTTGGTGGTTTGAACATATATCTTATATTTTTTCATAGGTTGAGCTCTTAACTCCTTGTGTTCGTCACTATCTAAAAGAGGAGTAAACTATTTTGAGAATTGCAGTATTGAAATATCTACGATTACACTTTATGAATGTACTGCACAGGACTCTGTAAGATGGTCTCTAGTAATCGGCTTTCCACCTTGTATGCGTAACAGGGAATAAGTTCGAGATCTCTACGTCCGTACATGGATAGAGAAGATTTAATTCTTATGTTGATTCATATAGCATAAATTGTTCTATTTGTTCGTAACTAGCCTAGAAAATAGTTTTTGTAGATTATTATTTTTCTGACGAATAAGATCACTATTTTCACCTTGTTTGTTCGTAACTGGCGAGACGATAGAAAAATATTGGGGATACAAATCTACTTTGTTCGTAACTGGCGAGTAAATTTGTTAACGTCCAAGAAAATCCTTCTCTTGTTATTATTTTGAAGTAAATAGGCTTACCTGTTAAAGGCAAATTGGTGTCAAAAGTATTCACTTAGTTTGAAGCAACACTTAGGATATAAAGGATGTCATCTAAGGGAATTAGTTGCGTGGAGTTTTGAAAGGTTCAAGAGATGTAAGAAGCACGGGTGCAACTGAATTGCTTGGAGGGTTAATTCGGGCTCAACTACATTCCAGTATGAAGGCAAATAGTAGGCTAGTATCTGTAACGACTTATTACCAATGGTGTATTTTTCCACGTTAACAAAACTTTTAGTGTCTTGTGTTTTTGCTTTTCCGCATTCTGTTGTTTTATCTTTATAATAAATAGGAATAACACAAGTAGTATGTATTCAATCTAGGTAGTTTAAGTACTTATTAACTGTGATCAACAATGACACTTGTTTTTGTTGAATTCGTATCTTGAAAGATAGATTACAAATTTCAAACTTTTCAGAATTTGGATCCTTTTAATTTGGATACGACTATATTGATCTTGGATATTGATTTGTGAGATCGTCCAAGAACTCTTCTATACAATCAAGTTCAAACATTTTGTGTCTAGACATACTGATTGTGGAACAGATAAGAGAAAACTCTATATGCATATTGTTCAAGGATCTTTAATTTAGATCTACTTGCAATGGTATTAGGTTTTTTGCGTAGAGGTTGTCGAACAAAAAAGTTGGTGGTATAAATATGCATGATTCTTATTATTTTTTACTATGGTTTTATAAAAATTTGAAATTCTAATTCTAATGATGTATCACCGATAAAAATAGATAAGTGGATCGGACCCGGCCGATACAAGACCGATATGCGATATTAACTACCTTGGTCATGACAAAGGGGAACTTAGGAAATTGAAAATTTTGGCAGCTTTGCTATGCACGTGCCTTCCCCTAGTGCTTGTGTCTAAGGTATTATATTTATGGATCCTTCCGATGTGATCAGCTCTTTCTACTCTCTACTAATTTTTATTCCGTACCTTTACTATTTCAGCCTTATTTAATATAAAGGATTATTTTTTTAGAGAGTTATAAAACTAAGGGTAAAATTGGATTTATAAAATTTTCAGCTTCAATCACTATTCATGACTAAGGGGATTTCCAAAATCTACAGCTTCAATCACTGTTCATGAACACCTCTTTCTACTATTCCGTACCGAATCTCAGGATCTATTTGTCTTTTGACTATCATCTTTCAACACTTTGTTTTTATTCTCCAGGAATCATTCAAATGCAATAGCATGAATCTTCATCTATATGCTGCAAACAAAATAAATGAATCTTAATCAATAACCATAGTAATGTTTGTTTGCAATAGTGACAGTGAGTAGGCCATACGATTGGACGTCTGAGATCGTAAAACTTAGTTGACTCATGAGCAATGAGAACGATGTCCTACTTGCTGCTGACTAACTAATGTTGTCAACGCAGAGTTTCATGTGGTTGGAAGTTGGAATCATGCATGCACATCCTTAATTTAATGGATGAGCGTACTCATCTTCTTTCTTTTTGTTTTTCAAATAAAATAAAACGGTATAAAATGCCAAAGTAACCAAACTTAGCCTGGCGTCATTAGGGGATACCCTAAAAGAAATAGGGGCGACTAAATAAGACAAAATAAGTTGAAAATACTTGTAAGTCCCTTCACAATCGGTAGTTTAGAATATATTTTTGTCTGCCGATTACTAGTTTGTGTAAGAATGGGTTATTGCCATAATCGGTAGAATACTAACATATCATATCTACCGATTGTTAAAGTAGAAAAACGCAATTTTATTTGTGTTGAAGAAAAAATTAATTTGGGACAACCGTCTGTAATCGGTAGCAAGAGAACATCATCTATCTACCGATTATAGTTGCCGACACAACCTTTGAACGATTAAGACCACCCAAAACCTAATTTCATTTCATTTTATTTATTTTCTTTTCTCCTCTTCTTCTTCCCTTCCGATTGTGGATAGTAAAAACACTATTCCCCCTATTCAAACTTCAATTCATCGTCGTCGTTCATCGCCGAATCAAAAACATCGTCGATTGTTCTATAAAAAGATGACTGATATTAATGAACCATCGAGAGATCGAGAAAAATTAAAGAACAAAGCGATTGCAACTGCCTCAAACGACGAAGAACACGAACACGAAGAACATGATGAGGATGACGCCGCTCGTGTAGGTGGTGGTGGTGATTATGATAATCAAACTCTCCAGGAAATGGACCCAATTAGGTAAGTTTCTATCATTTTATGGGCTTATATTGCTTCAATTTGACGAATCCATGAAAATTAGTTCTAGGGTTTTCGGTTATTTCCCAGAATCGGTAGTTTCGATCTTCAATTTAACTACCGATTGTGGCAAATTTCTAGGGTTTTCAATTACAACGACTAGAATCGGGAGTAAAATTTTATGGGTTACTCCCGATTATGTATCGCTGTTTGGCACTGAACCTAAACATGGACTTAATCGGTAGCTAGTTTTTATTTTGCCTTCCGATTGTAACATATGATTAGAACATGTAGAGACACACAATTGGTACCCAGAATCGGAAGATACTTAATAGTATTTGTCTTCCGATTGTGTATAATCGTAGGTTAGACAAATTCAACACACTACCGATTATGAAGTTTTTAAAATTTGAAAATTTTGTGATTTTAGCAAAATCCTATTTCGGGGCTACGTTATAATCGGAAGCCAAAGGCTATTTCATTACTTCCGAGTATAGATAATCGGTTGATATGTTATATTGTTTTGTTCCGATTATATATTTCTCATAACTATATCAGTTTCTGAACCCAAATTGATGCATAATCGGGAGAAAGAACTATAATATGACTTCCGATTAAGTGTAATCGGAAGAATTTTTCTTACCTTTTCTTCCGATTATGCAAAATTGGAAGTCAATCCTAGGTTTTTTTTCTCCGGATTGTGTAGTTTGTAATGTGATTCTTACGAACCAATTTATAATTTAGGGACAGGCGAGGTAACAAAGACAAACATACAACTGTTTCAGGGCCTCGTCAAAAAGGGGGTAAGAAACTAACCGCTAGTGCGCGGAGAGAGAGGAGACAAAAAGGAACTCAAGAAGAAGTACAAGCAAGCGCACCGGAAATCACTCAAAATGAAGGACAACCAAGTGGTGCACAAGTAGAAGGAGGAGTTACAAGGAAGCCAATCGCGAAGAAAGCATCACACCTTGTACCCATTGCGTTGAAGAAGACGGATTTTGAAGAAGAAATCCCTGGGCTGCCTAGATATGGTGGAGCATTGTTATTTGGCTACAAAGACTCCTGGGCCAGAGAAATCTACGAAACCGAGGTAATAATCGTATTATTTTTTACAAACGTATTGTCGTTTTATTCGTAATAATACTTTATTAATTTTGTAATGTGTTTTGTGTTTGATAGTATCATTCCGATGCGATTCGTCTACTCAAGCCCACTGCCGCACCAGCAAAAGTAATGAAAGATTGGCCTTTAGATGGTGAATGTGAGAGGTTCAAGAGAATGATAGCCAACTCTGGATTAGCTAGTGATGCCGAGAACTCAATGTTGGACCATGATCGGGTCGCGATATCGGCTTTTGTGGAGAGAATGTAACCCGAGACTGGCACTTTTCATATGCCGTTTGGGGAGATGACCATTACTCCAGATGATGCCAAGCAGATTCTTAATCTCAATGACGATGGTGTGGCTGTTAAGGGAATTCGATTCTGGTATGAGAAATGGTTGGTGAATGGGTTCCTTAAAGATCTCTTTCCAGTTATATTAAAGCTTGTCAAAATAAACAAGCAACTGTGTCTGATATGATTCACGAAAACAGCTGGATTGGTGTGTTCAAACATAATTTAAATGCTAATGAACAGTTGGAGTGGGATATTTTAAGAAGAGACATGGGAGCAGTTCCTTTGCTGGCTGATGGTGATGATGAAGTTAAACTTTTCGGAGACAACTTCTCAACTAGGGTCTGTTATGAAGCTATGGCAGGCACTATGGAAGATTACTCGTTCAGTAAGCACCTATGGAAGAAAACAATTCCTTCTAAAGTTAGTTTTATGTTGTGGGTAGTGTTCAATAATTCTTTGCCTACTCGAGATGTGTTGATACACAGAGGAGTGGAAGTAAAAAGTGCAAACTGTGTTATGTGTGGTTTGGTGGACGAATCTACAAATCATTTATTCATTCATTGCTCTAAAACTTTTGAAGTTTGGGATTATTTTATCAAGGCTTTTCATATCTCTTGGCCTGTTCCAGGTACGGTTTTGAAGCTCTTTAATGCTTAGGAATGGAATGTATTGAATTGCAGGTGTAAGGAACTGTGGATATTACTGCACTGTGATTTGATATGGGTTGTTTGGGACGAAAGAAACAGTCGAGTTTTCGGAGGAAGGCATAAGTATGTATATGAGATTATTCTTCACATTGAGAAGATGCTCATACTATGGTGTTGTGAGCAGGAAACTTTTCATTTCATCGACAGTTCACAAGTCTTGCAAAATTGGGAGACTGTAATACACATGTAATCTAGTCAGTTGATGACTATCTTGTAATGGCTCTTGGCTGGCGTTTTTCTTAATATAAACTTTTCAGTTTCGAAAAAAAAAGTATGAGTACACAAAACAGTTAAGTTGGGCACAACTTTATGATTTGTGTAACAAGTGTCTTGGTTGGGATAAAGAGACCTCATACATTGAGTTCAACAGGTGCTTCTCTTACAAAACTAGACAGTTTAACATGAGCCAGTTGATCAAGATGTTCAAAGGCACTGCCGAGAAAGAACATAAAGGGTCGTTAAGTGATGCCGAAGTGAATGCCGCCGCCACCGCCTATCTCTTGGTTGTATAGGGATGTGTCATATTCCCCAATACGAGTGGCAACCGAGTAGACGCCAACCTTCTACAACTGTTGCATCCTCTCAATAAGGTCACAGACTACTCCAGGGGCACGAAAACCATTGCATTCTTGATGGAAGAGTTGAGAAAAGCGTCGAGGCTTAGAACTAGCCAAATTTCCGGGAACGCGAGTCTATTCCATGTATTTTCTCAACTCTATTAGTCCATTGATCATTATGTGTTTTTTTTTTCTATTTTAAGAATCAATTTCTAATACTTGGTTTGATATCTATGTAGACATGGATCTATGACCACTACCCCGGTCTGGGATTGGCAGAGGTGAACACAGCGTGGCAGAGAGGTGCACCGAGAGAAACAAAGTACAAGTTCACAAAGAATCGTACAAGGTCAAAGGACGAGCAGTTGGTTAACCTGAGGGAGAAATTAGACTCACTAAAGGCCTCGGATGTATGCTTTGATCCATACAAGGAGGACCGAGCTAGTGGACATATAGGTCCTCGTTCCGAGTTGTCCCATTATTTTGGACCATTGTGGCACCACACAGGTTATGTGATGTACAATGGCTCCAGGGTGATGCAACAACATGGTGCTTTCCAAACAGTACCATGGCATCACATAAATGGCAAGTTCAAGTTGTACGTGGAGCATAGCGAGTCTAACCAGGACAACATCAAGGTAGTCTACTCTAGTGATCCATCTTTTGCTGAACATTGGGATAAGAGGGAGTACCACATGGTGAACGTTGGGAGACATGTCACCCGAGGGTATGAAAATGGTCCAGGATATATGGAGTGGTACTGGGAGCATTCACATCTAAAAGTAATCCGTGAACTTAAAGCAAAGTCGACCTCGACCCATTCCATTTACAGATGTATCATCAAAGAAAAAACCCCGGGCTATGATAAACTGGTGCGTACGGTTATGACTTTTCACTCTAATATTATGGCTCAATTTCTTAGGTGAACTCCATTTGATGTTTTGTCAATTAAAAAAACAGATGAATAGGTTCAAGTCTTTGTCCAAATGGTGCGCTGATTTCATAACGGCTGGAGTGCCTGTGCCAATTGAGAATATAAAAAAGCACATGGAGATGATTGATAATGTTGATAATGAAGAGTATGCTGCTGAGTTTGTGGAGAAAGTGACGAAGAAACCGCCCAAGAAAAAAGCATCAAAGTCGAACAAAAGATCTCAGGCTTCTCAAGCTTCTTCAAGCTCTCATGCTGAAGGAAATATTGAGGGAGATGACGGTAATGCTGGTGATAATGTGGGTCGTGCGGCTCGTCCAAAGCGTTCTAAAACTCTAGCTGACAATGCTAAGAAGAAAACTAGGAATTATGTGATAATGTGTTGGGCGATGTTATGGATTATGTTGTTTTAACAGTTTCTTTTGGATTATGGTGCTTTAAATACTTGTTTTGGATTATGTTCTTAAGTTTATGGGTTATGAATGTATTTTGAGTTATGTTTATTACTCCATAATCTGAAACTGCTGAATTTTTCACCATAATCGGAGGTTACAAATCAACCTTACCTACCGATTCTGGTAAATTTTCAAAATAATGTGAGATATGTTCAGAATCGGTAGTAATGTTATCAACCTTAACTACCGATTCTGGTGACTTAACTAGCCAAATTGTGAGATATGTTCAGAATCGGTAGTAATGTTATCAACCTTACCTACCGATTCTGGTGACTTTACAAAAAATTGTGAGATATGTTCATAAGTTATCAACAATTTCTACCGATTATAGTGGCTTCATTTTTATTGTTCTTCTGAACCTAAACAACCTTATAATCGGACACAACATTTTATCATTGTCTACTGATTATGGAGAGGTTTAAAATCGGTAGATTAGGTGAACTTCAATACCTTCCGATTATAGCTTTTCCCAAATTCGAAAAACCAGATATTTTTTCAAGTATCGATTTTGGGGCAACTCCATAATCGGGAGACATGGTAACTAAATACCTTCTGATTGTAGGGTAGTTCCCAAATTTGAAAAACTTGAGATTTTTTCAAATATCAATTTTGGGGCAACTCCATAATCGGTAGATTAGGTGAACTTCATAACTTCCGATTATAGGTTTTTTCAAAATAACGAAACTTTCAAACTACATATGTACACAATAACCTCTGATTATCCTAACATCTACCAATTATGGAGGTAAACTACCGATTGTAGTTTTATCTACCGATTATGGAGGGTATAATTGCCATTTCGAAAAATCACCGATAAGGGATGACTTAATTTTAGGTTTGGGTGACCCTATTTTGTCTTATTAGTTGCCCCTAATTCTTTCTGTGTCGCCCCTAATGAAGCCAGGAAACTTAGTACCAAAAAAGAAAACAAACCAAACTTAATAGAGAAAAACCCATACATACGTGTGAGGTCCATGGGGTTTATTTAAGATCTATCCATTTCTGTTCTCAATTTGCGCAAATGGCTATAGGTGTAAATGAGGCAAAATGACCAATCTATCATCAAATTAACCCAAATCCTAACGCATATAAACAAAATTCATTATTATTTTCAGTTAAAACAAAATATTATTTTTTTCCATATTCTTTTAATTTTATCAAATCTATAAACACTAATCAATTTTGTCCCATTTAGATGTATTTATCTGACTATCGCCGACCCATAAAGCAAAGATAAATCTTCAACAACCCGTTCTACTAGCTTATCTACTCATTGATTTATATATTTAAAATCCTTTTGGATTTCTATCTAGAATCAGTAGTTGTGGATCCATCGTATCCACCGGTTCTAGGTTATTTCTTCGCCTCCATGAAGAACATGCAGCGGAATCGGTTTATAAGATGATTATCATAGACCGATTCTGGATAGAAATCAGAATATATAAAGACATCACCAGAATCGATTTATAAGTGCATGAACATAAATGATCCCGGATACTAACTTTTTTGAACTTTGTGCTCTTATCATTGGTTTTTATATATGTGGTTCATGTGTCGAGTATATCACTTGTCTGTTGAGATTCTCATATAAGAATCAGTTTTTATATATGTGTCTTATCCACTGGTTCCTAAGGTTTCATTTTTCTGTGTATTTTTCTAGACAGAATTGAAATACATGTATGTGTCTTATGCACCGATTGTTTAACTTGATTTTTGTTTTGATTGTACTTTCGTAGATATGGATTTCAACCACCTGAAAATTTACAACCGAGAAATACAAGTAAGTAATCTTATGAGGAAGCCAGAGAAAATCTTTGTCAACAAATATGATGTTGCATTTTATTGGGACACCAAGGTAGAGAAAGTTTTGGAAGTTGCAGATCAGATTTCGTATGAAGAACTTGGGGTGATCGGCAGATTTGCAGAAAGGAGGAAGCAAGAAATTAGGTCGGTTGGAGCTTGAGGAGATGTTTGCAGAAATGGATGAACCTTTAGCAGAAGTTGTTGCTACTGAAGCTGCCAATGCATGTGTTTCTGATAATGGTGATGTTGTTGTTCCAGATGCTGGTGCTCCAAATGATGCAGCTCCGTGAAGTTGATGCTCCCCCGTTCTAGCTAATTTAGACATTATAAGTTTAACCTTTTAAGATTTTTAGTGGTTTTTAATTATCGTAAGACTTATTTGGATAATTGTGGTTTTCAATTTAACTATGGTAAAATAGGTTATATCTTGTTTATGGCTAGGATATCATTACAATTTCAACGATACTATCATTAAATATGGACTATGATTCCGTTAATGAAGATTGATAGTTTTAGAAGTTTTTGTGTATACTTTGTAGCTAGATGTCCATGTAAACCCTCGCGAGATTATAACTCGTCCACTAGGGGTCATCTAGGGGTTCAAAGGCTTGATACACGTGCTAATTGCATCCGTGATTCCAACGTAAAGGAGTATATTTGAAAGAAATGAATTTGTCCTAAAAGTATGAATGAATTTCTTTTTCATATGAAAATATGTTAGAGCACTACTCGGTCGAACTCGCAAGCGTTGTTATCTCAAACTTTTTGTCATGTTTAGTTGATCAAAACTATATACTTGATTTCTAGTCTACTTATAGCTATGTCTCAGATTAGGATAAAATGTGTAGTTGAGATTTAGACATCACGTTGTTCACCAATTGAAGAAGAAGATCTACTAAGAATATTGGAGGAACTTCATCAACAAAAGGTATGTGGAGACTAAAACTCATCTATCACTCAGAATTCTATTCTATTTTACCTCCTAAGGAGACTAAGTCATGTAGCTATATAGACTTTATATTATACACATTTGATATTTCGAGACGAGTTTAACTCGCTTATCTATTTCTCGAAATACGTGTTGGAAGCATTTTTGCTTTAGCTATGTTCATCATTATTCTTGAGGAGTTTAGTTGGAAACAATTTATTTGTTGGAAACTGAATAATAAGTCAAGAGATGATCATGTGAAAATTACCTTGAACATCTTATATGATTTGTGTGAAACAGAAATTTGATGTTAGCTTGGGAAGTTTTGTCTTGATCATTCGATCACTTGAAAATTGCTTGAAGCTAATGGTATGTGTGAGATTACCATTGTCGTCTTTTAAGGATGTTTCAATGATTGAAATGAGAGTTTAGAACAATTACTCATGTCAGGATACAACATAGTATGCGTACACAGTATGCGAATGGTTTTAGGATGATTCAGGTCCGAAACTTTTGTTTGCGTACCTAGTATGCGAATGGATTTACCTGAGAAGGTCCGGAACTCTAGTTTGCGTACCTAGTATGCGAACGGTTTTACTAGAGTTGGGTCAGGGACGGTTGTTCGCGAACCTGGTTTGCGAACGGCTTGACTAGGCCAAGGTCCGGAGCTGTTGTTCGCATACCTGGTTTGCGAACACAGTGGTTAAGTTCTAAAATCAGTTATGTATGATTCTCATACTTATGAACTAAAACATTGATGATTTAAGGAATTCAAATTAACCTTGCAAACCATGGCCCAATGTTTATGAATTGATTCTTATTACAAGTACTTTGTGCACTTACGAATCAATCCGATTTTATTTCAATTTGTTCATGGATATTTCTATGAGATAGTGAACAATTAAACAACTCTCTTTAAAACACAATTATATTAATTTGATTATTTTTCATATTTGATCATCATATTTGGTCTAGAAGTGTTACATGAATAAGGTTAAGACAAAAATGTTCATATGGCTAACTTCGGCGAACTATTATTGAGCTAACTCAATATACACGTTTAGGTACGATTACCCATATCTAAATATAAGTATATTTCATTTGTGTGTAAGAAGCTAAGACCATCTAACGGTGGAGATTAATTGCTTAATTTCTAAGCAGACTTAGCTTGAATCTTAAATCATGATTTCATCTAACGGTGAATATTGAATGCTTTGTTAGCAAGCTATCTTAGCTTTGATTGTAAGCAACCCTGATTTGAAAGACTATATAAGGGATAACTCTAGCAACTGGAAAACCTAATCCCGACACTTTCATGTGTTCTAGTTGCAAACTAGAGTTGATTCTCCTTTAACCTAAGTATTTCCAAAACCATATTAGGTTAACGACTTGAAGACTTCATTTAGGATTCGTGAAGCCAATCAATCTATTTTCTCTGTAGTTGCATATTCTGATCTTACTTGTTCTATCGTATTGAGTTTTATCTTCTCTAAAATTTACTCTAGATTTATCTTCGATAGGTAAGATATAAAAAGTAATCACAACAGTTCTTCATCTCAGACTCTTGTGATTCCGCAATAACTTTTTCTTTTAATCAGTCGGGTTATTGTGAGGTGATTCATATTTCTAGGCTGCTCTTCGGGAGTATAAGACCAGATTATCAATTGGTTCATGTTCACCTTGATTTATATAAAAAGAGGGAATGAAAATCGGATAAAGAATAGACATATCTGTGGGAGACAAATTTGTTTATAAGTCTTCGACTTTGGTTCGTAGCAACTCTTAGTTATGGGTGAGATCTCTAAGGGAATCAAGTACGCAGATTTCAGTGTGGTTCTAAAGGCGTAAGGAACGTGACTGTACCTTAACAGGTGTGAGACTTGATTAGGGCTCAACTGCATTCCAGTCCGGAGGAAACTTGTAGTATGCTAGTGTGTGCAGCGGCTTAATACATTGTGGTGTTCAAAGCTGGACAAGGTCATGGAGTTTTTCTGCATTTACGGTTTCCTCATTAACAAAATTTTTGGTGTTTGTATTATTTCTTTTTCGCATTATATTTGTTTATATAATTGAAATATCACATGTTGTGTGTAGTTCAATCAGTTGATAAATGCAACCTTTTTTGGTTCGATATAACTTGATTGATACTTAGGCATTGGTCATTGGTACTGTCCAAGTTGTTTCTCATATCAATCAGGCTCACAGAATTCTTTCTGTTCGATTTGCTAATTGTATTGAGAAATAGAGATAAAGCTCTTTGATATATTTCTTGATTGAGTCTCACTTTTAAGTTGGTGCTCTCAGAATTATATTGGAGTTTGTCCATACATATTTCCTAAAAAAAATATTGGGTGTGGTTGTTAGACCCGCGCTTTTTCAATTGGTATCAGAGTAGGAAAACACGTTAAGACCTCATAAGTGTGTATTTGTAGCAATCTGACTCTATAGACAGGAATGTTATCTCTGACAAATGCGTCTCCAGAAATAAAATTAAGGTTTGTTTCTATAAAATCTATTAAAGAAAAAGACTTGTCAACCTCGCATATAGATGAACATTTTGTTCCCACGAAACAGACAAATATCGTGTTACCCTCATTATATTACTAACGAGTCTGACTCTGGAGTAGAAAGGGAAGCAGCCCAAGAAAGTGTTGCAATTCTAAATCTTGTTAGAATCCAGGCAGTTGAAATCAATATGCTGAAACACAAAACCAATATGATTATTGGTATGGTAAATGATATTGATTCCCAATTAAGGATTCTTCGTGAGGAAAATGCCGAAGTTTGTTCATCTCGAACCTTACCCGAGGAAAAACTCAAGGAGGATGCTTTGGAAATCAAACGTCTATTGAGTAAACTCTTTATTCAATACAAAGGATATTCTGTGGAGTCCACTATACCAATTGCTTCTGACACAACTGAGATATTAGAAAATGTGACAAATTGTTATCATGTTTCTCTGATGCACTCAGCTTCAGAATCCAAATTACAAACTCTTCATGTTAATGAAGATGTGCTGGTAACTTCCTCTGATCAAGGAATCACCACATCTCACGGAAGGAAGAAATCTTCTAACGATTTTGTTAAATCTATTCACTCTAATCACTCTGGTGATCAGAAAGTGTGTCTCTTTTGTGATTCAAAAGGACATGTTCAACGGTAGTGCAAATCAAGGTTGGATGACATCTATATTGGTCGACTTCAACACACCTTGATTTAATACTCAAAGGTCACTACATCATTTTTAGGAATTAGCAACGGAGCCTGGACGTTGCTGACTGGGGTCGCAACGGCAGATCGCCATTCCAAAACACGGTGTTGCATTTTTTCGCAACGGCGTAAGCTCCGTTGCGAATCTCGGTCAGCAACGGAGATTCGCAATGTACCGTGCCGTTGCGACTTTGTTTATTCGCAACCAAGGCCTGCCGTTGCTAAGCTGTTTCTAATTACAGGAATACCCCTACCGGATCTAAATGTTATTGGTTCTGGTTCTAATTTAGCAACAGAACAAAGACGTTGCTAATTTTTTGCAACAGCGAAAAAAAAGGTCAAGTCTTCATTGACCTGGTCAAAATCCGTTCCCCACATTTACCCCCCAGCTTCCCGTTCCCCATATTCAACATTCCACGAGATATACAAACCATGACACATTCATTCATTTTCATTTCCACATTCACCATTATGAAAAAAGAATTCTTCAATTGAAGTTAACAACAAGTATGAGTATTTGATACAAACTATGTCATTCATTTAATAGAAATACACAGAAACATACTTAGTTCCGAAGTTCAGTTTGTAGAAAGTTCTGAAATTCCTAAGTTTTTCTAACTTAAATCTCTATAAGGAGATACTACATTATAACTTACAAATCTTGCAGCTGCCAAGGGACCTAATGGATGCTTCTTTGCTGCTTTGTTTTCCAACCTTTCTGATCTCATGAGCATCATTCAATTAACCTACGAACAAAGCATCACAAATTCTTCTAATCAGATATCCAGTATGCTTATAAAGATTGAGCCTTAATAGACTATATAATCAAATCAAAAGAACCCACAAACATCCCTATCACTACTTATATGTTCTGTTACTCTTGCTATCAATAGAGATATGGTGCAAGTCCATACAACAAGCTTAATGTCCTACCTGGTGGCGAGTTAAATTTCCGTTGAACTGAATTTCCCTGGTATATTTAAGAGATGTCAGTTGATTGCTTCAGCTTTAGCAAGGCGCATTTCAATTTTAGTTGACATGACTTCGCATCTGCACATCTCAGGCTTAATCTGCATGCCAAGAAGTGAAATCAAATTCAAATAAAACTCCAAAACTAACTTCATTCTTTATGTAAGTACGAAATAACAAACTTCATTCTTTATCAAATAAAACTCCAAAACTAGCAGCAATATACCTTCCCAAATAAGCGTGTGGTTGGAAAACTTGACCAACTCTTTCACCAACACCACCTCCTGAACATAGCCAAGTCCTGCACCTCGACCAACTCTTCCACCAACAAACAATACCTTCTGAACTGGCAAACTAATTCACCAACAACACCTACTGAACCATGACCAAGTCATCCACCAACACCAGTACACCACCACCTCCTGAACCATAACCAAGTACTCCACAAATACCACCAAAACGTAACAATTAACCAGATATCAAATTGAAACTTTAAAGTACAAGTATCACAGCAAATCAACACATGATCTATACATCTACAAAAACATGAAGAGTAGGTTTGGTAACTTACTACAAGAGATGAATTGCATGAACCTTCCTTGGAGATTTGATAAGTGTAAAAGTAGTTTAAGCTTACAACAAAATGAAACACAAACTAAATGAGATTTAATATTAAGTATTAAACACGTAATAACTTTATATAAATAAGATTCAAAGATACCTTCCCTATATATTTTGCAACTTGGCCTTCTAAATAAATTGAATGATCTCGATAAGGAAGAGGGACCTGCTCTCTATAATCACCTTACGACCCTACAAATGAAGAAGATTCCACCATTATTTACTAATCTAAAATAACACTAGACTGAGACCACAATTTATCTAATTATCAAGTTCAAAATACTAATTTAAAAGTGGCTCTTATGACCTTACAGTTCTCCTCTTATCCTAATGTTAAACCGCGCATTTGAGTTCTATGTAAAATGACTAGTCCAACTCAGAAACTGAGATCATCACTGAAACATTGTCTTCAAATTTACACACAACTCCTGGATAGGTCATGTACATCATTTGACACTGACCATCACTTGAAAATCTAAATCCAAGTCTTGGCCACACATTTTATATTAATTCATTACTATGATACCCAGTGTCTGATCATTGTACATATATGATGGTCATTCAAACATGATTAAAAGATGCAGTCATTTACTACACTACTTATCTTGCCAAAACAATTATACTTATCATGCCAGTAAAACAAAACAAATAATTTCTTACACTGTATGAATCCCCTACATCCAGAGCTGTTGAGCCCACCGTGATGTTTTTCTATAACATGACGCATTGTAAGTGAGTAATTTGTCGTAGTCGAGCTAGCTCAATTATTCTTGGACTTCGACATGGTCGAGCTAGCTCAAATCCTAAATTACGCTGGATTCTGTGATATCTTTTTAGGTCTGCACTAGCATCTTGTAAGCATAATACACAAAACTATCCCGTCTAAAACTGTTCTTGTTTTATTTAGTACAAAACATTCACCAAAATCTTGAGTCTTGACTATACTGAAAACGAAACTAAGAACTGGTGAACTACTATATAATTTAAGATATATGACATACCATCAGTCATCTTGGCCTCGATGTTGGAAACATCTTTATCATCATTCACACGATCATAACCATAGTGAAGCTTCCATGAATGAGTCTTCTCAACCGTAGAGAGTTCACAATCCACTGAAAAAAGCCAAGTAATTTGCTATCAAAGTAATTCACACATTCATAATATTAGGCAAAAAGTTAGAATGTAACACAGTCAATGCCCTGGAACTATCTTTACCAATTAACAATCAATGCGTGCTCATTACAAAGTCAATGCACATTATTAGAAAAGACATAACACAGTTAGCAGACAGAAGATGGTACTTTGAATGCGAGCTTTAAAGTACTGTGTCTTTCTTATTTGAAGTGTTTGAATCAGTGTAGTGAAAATCGCTCTCCAAGGCCGAGTACTCTCCGAGTAATCACTACAAGCTATATGACTGAGGCGATTTCCGATTCCAAGTTATTTCCGATTTTTATAAATTAAATCGGCCGATATGCCGATTTGTATCGATTTTTCAGCAAAACGAGTTGGCGATTTTTCCGAGTTGGCCTTTCATGCACCAAAATTATAAAACGAAAAATTTGTAACCCCTCGAATGAGAGTTATTAAACGGAAAAACCTCTAAAAACGTTATAAATAGGTTCAGTAATACAATATTACACTTGATTATATGACTCATGAACAACAATACATAAGTCTCTAATAAAAAGGTTCCGAGTATTAGGCCGAGTTTTAGAGATTTCCAAGTCCGAAGTTATTGCTCCTCGCTCCAAGCTCCCCAACCGAGTAAGACCGAGGAACGATTTCGATTACTTTGGTTTGAATCAAAACAAGATAATAAACATGAGAAGTGTAAGCTACCTGTGTAAGCTCAGCCGACATAATTCAAAGTTCTTTAGCATTCCATTTCTTCCACTTCAGTTCCAAAACACCAGCATTAGCCATTCCTATACAAAAATATTCAAATGCATATAATTTTTTTTTAAAGAAGCCTCAAAAAAACCAATACTCCAACCCTTTGCAGAACTCGTAAAATCAGCAAGGTGTTCATCATGTGCAAACAACAAGAAAATTTGGATCATCAATAACTTTCAGGACCTAATTATGCAACATTCAGAAAAAGTATAGTTATTCTTGCCTTGCAAATTTTTCCATAGCCAATGTATAGCCTGATCGCACCATACCAAACACAGAGTACTAGTTTATTTAGACCACTTTTGACTAAAGAAACTCGAAAAGAAATATTAAAAAAATAATCGACTTGACGATTCAATGAATGGTGAGGGAATAGATTAGGTGATTCATTAAGCCATAAATGATGTACAGTGTGTATGTGGACACAATCGTGCATTAGCTCACTACATACTTCATTTTTCATCCCGCAAAATTATCAGTCAGGTCACACACTCATAACTCACTCAACAACAGTATTTCAGGAACTTCCAATACCTTCACTCCACCTCCACCAACACCATTTATTCCACCACCCTGCCGATACCCTTCACCGCCACCACCTATTGAACCGAAACCTCACCTCCACCCCCACCCTAACCTACACCCCACTAGAACTACTACCCAAACCAATGCCTATATTACACCACCTTTACCAACTCCTCCATCAACAACACCTCCTGAACCATGACCGACTCCACCACCATCAAATCACCACCACCAACAACAACACCTAATAAACCATAACAAACTACTTCACCAACACCACCTCCTGACCATAGCCAAGTCCTGAACCTTGACCAACTCTTTCACCAACAAACAATACCTCCTGAACTGTCAAACTTCTTCACCAACAACACCTACTAAACCATGACCAGTATACCACCACCTCATGAACCATAACCAAGTCCTCCACCGGTACCACCAAAACGTAATAATTAACCACATATGAAATTGAAAAGTTTGAAGTACAAGTATCACAGCAAACCAACACATGATCTATACATCTACAAAAACATGAAGAGTAGGTTTGGTAACTTACTACAAGAGATGAATTTCATGAACCTGCCTTGGAGATTTGATAAGTGTGAAAGTAGTTTAATCTTACAAAAAAACGAAACACAAACTAAATAAGCTTTAATATTCAGTATTAAACACGTAACAACTTTATATAAATAAGCTTTCAAAGATACCTTCCATATATATTTTGCAATTTGTCCTTCTAAATAAATTGCACGATCTCGATTAGGAAGAGTGACCTGACATGGAACCAGTTAGCCAAGAAATAGAGATACTCATTCATACAAGATATACAAACTTTGATAGATGTACCTCGAGGAGGATAGGACCATACATTTCCTTTTAAACTCATGTCGATGTTCTTGTAACCAAATATCCGACATCCTAAAAGGGGGTACATCGGTTAAGTGTATTAACCACTTAGTATGCTCGAGCAAAAACTAGTTTGAGTTGAAACCACAGCCTCTGAAAAATTTATCAGATTTATCTATTAAGCTCGACAACGAAGAAAGTCATGCACTTCAGTTCATCTGCTAAGGTGAAGATGAGGTCTAGAACTAGAAAACGAAGAAGAGTTTCACTTGAGGCACATAGCCTTACCTTCTTGTAAATCATTCGCAATCTTCATGTGTAGTCAACAACCTGAAATTCGCTAAACATACTTGTTCTGCTCCTTATTACCCTTGCTTCATAGTCTATTATTTCTAGAACCTAAATCAACAGAAAGTTCAAAGTTCAGAACTTGTTATCTTTCAGCTATTTCAGCTGATAGGCATATGATAGTAGTATATAGTTGAGAAGCTGGGGAGATTTGATGAAATTGAGGTCAAACACCATTACTATCTTAGGCATATCCATGTCAGAATCGAAGCAAATCGGTCCATGTGTGCACCAAGCTTAATAAGGGTATTTATGTTATACAAGAAGGGGTGCAGAAACAATTAGTTACCTCTGGTTTAGAATTAAGGACTCAAACTTGACATTCCAACATCCACGAGCCATATCTTTCGCAACCGTATTTATTTGCTAGTTCAAATATATCTAATTTAACATAATATATTAAGTTCATGAAGATAAGATTTTTAAAATAGTACCCGATATCTTGTGCAACTCTGAAAATCAAGAACAAAATAAAGCCATAAAATCTCCCACCGCATTCTCTTTACAAAAGAGATCATATTTTGGCATTAAAACAAAAGATTATATAAAGCCAAAAAAAGTTTACCGCATTTAAGTCCTTTAAATCTCCTTCCGAGGAGCACTTTGGAGAATGCACAAGGTACAATTCATCTCACAGTACCAACTTATCGATTCTCAGAATCGGAACATGGAGAAACCCTGCTCAACTACATACATTGGTTCAAAAAAGCATTCCAAAACCAAAAACAAAAAGAGAATACAGTAAATTTAGTGATGAATCTTACCTTGTAACTCAGAGAATGCATACGAACCAACATGCTCTTCAATTTCGTCTTCTACATCATCTCAGAATCTGTTCTTACGAAACCCTAATTCTTTAAATTTTTCAGATTGGTCTTCTTTGTAATCAAACTATCAAATTCGCATGACCATCTTCTTCTTCATGTTATAATCTTCAAAACCCATCCATTAATTTCTTCTTAATCATCACCAAATAGAAACCCTAATTTCTATTCACAGAAAACCCTAACTTCTCAATTGAATTCCTAGTCTTCAATCTCCGTATTTTCTCAATTCCTGATTCAACTATTCTTCTCTTGATCTGAGTCTTGTAAACTTCGTCACCATATCAACTCCCTCAAAACCCTATCCCTGATTCTCACAGAATCAGTTTTCTTCTTTCAATCAAAAATACTAATAAAATCAAATCTATAAACTCATCATCATCGGACTTGACCATCTATCTCACTTGGATTTATTCATAGCCGACAGGAAGAACTTTCAGTGATGAAGTTCAGAGATGGAGAGGAGATAAAAGTTGAGAGATGGAGAGGAGATGAAAGAGTGGAAAAAAATGAAATGAAGTGCTACTCGATCGATAAGGCATGAATATGTGATAACTTGGCTGAAGGGTGGAAACTAAAGGAAGAATACTTGACCGAAGTTTGACTTGGGCGTAATTATCAGTCCTAGTGTTCCCGACCACACACGTGCTTCACACGCTTGAACCAAGAGCGGTTGCTATTCGCAACCTTGTTGGCGCGGTTACAATATTCGTAACAGATATTGGTCGTTGCGAAAATTTAGCAACGGGGATTAGCAACAGAAATTTTGCAAATCCCTTAAAATGGTGTAGTGGGTGTAACTAAAATCCGTATGTCTAAACCAATTGGTTTGAGTACTCACCCTGTGAATCCTTTCAGGAAAGTCAGTTCAATCTTCTCTTCTAACGTTCGAACATATAATAGTTACCTTAACACAAATCGGTCAAGGATATTTCAAAAATATCCTTCTCAAACTAAAGTGAAATTTGTTTTTCAGGGTGTGAAAAAGGTACCAGAAAGTGTAAACAACAATGGTGATGCGAAGGACAAACTAAATCTAATAATTGAAGGGTACAAAGAACTAATCAACATGTCAAATTTCTCCTTCAGGTAAGGATTCAAACTTAGTTTCATACTTTGATGATAGTAAGTTTTATGATACTTTTTCACATAAAAAAGGGTTTCCTCCAAAAATTAGAAAGAAAAAAAAGAGGTTTAACCAAGAACGTTATTCATTTGATGAGCATAATGCTCATACTTGTGTTAATTAATCACAAGTTTGAAAAACTTACTCATAAAAATCCTGCTGAGTAAAAAGTATTAATGATCATGTATACTTAATTGCAAAATGTTCTTTGTTTAGTCGAGCTATTTTCCACTTATTTAATAGCTAGACTATTATTCACATACAACACTTCATAAGTATTTTCATTGTTAAAGTTCTTTCTTCAAAGCGTTTTTTTTTTGTTACAAAATTCTAGTGTGTTACTCTTGTGCTATAAATTTTCTTCTTGAGAGAGTATAAAATTTATTGAGCTAAGAATTGTGAAAGAAAATTTTCACTTAGCAAAATTTTGTTGTGTTTTCTTTTTCCTTTGTAAAAGAAACTTTACAGGTTTTATAAGATTCACGTTGTGGGTCAAGTTTGTGTTCGTACGCGTACCCGACGTTACATGTCACAAACCAACTCTAAAAAACCCTCAAAAATATTCCCTGAAAAACCATTTATATACATATCCTATTGAGTTGAGTTATCTCACTCTAGATTATTTTTCTCATATCAATAATATCATCTCCTTCTCGCTCATGTGATTTTATGAAAGGGTTTCTTGATAACGGTATGGGTTACGGTTTCAAAGAGGAGAAGAAAAGAACACTGGTAGAAGATGAATTTGTCGAATCTCAAAACTCTAAGGACTATCCTGATGTCTCATGTTATTATGCATAAACCCATCAAGATGTAGAGCATGATGATATGGTTTCTGATGAAGTTGTTCATGATTTTCTTAAATACTTTGAGAAAGCAAAAATACAGCTAGTTGATACTAACAAAGGTCTCAATGTGTTACAAACTGAGTTGAAAAAGGTTAATTCTGACTTTGTTTTCATGAAGACGCATGTTAAAGACCTTCTCAATGAAGATATCTTCTCCGAAGAAGCAGTAGATGTTGTAAATCACAAGATCAAAGGTCTTAGAACTCGTGAGAGTTTCGAAAGTGTGCTTTAGTTTTAGCACGTTTTTGTTTTGTTTCTTAGGAGTTGATTTTATTTAATGTCTAGGAAACTTCTTATGAGAATTCATTCTTATGTTTAAGAAGGATAACTAGGGTTTGGTATAGCAATTATTGTGATTACACATAGCTATTTCCAACGATTTTCATCTTGCAATGTTTTTAGATTTATTTATTTAAATTCTAAGTTATTTGGAAGATGATTTTTGCAGTATTTAACCTTTTTGATTTTATATATTGAAATTGTGTATGAGATGAATACCTTTACGTTCGTGAACTGTGCTTTCCCATAAATGCTCAAAAGTTAAGTCCATTTCTTTATGCAAATATTGATAAAAGATAAAAATGAACTTTTGAAAATTCTGCAATATTGATCTTTCCCTGACCCACTTCTATGTGAAAGTACTGTATGGCTCCGTAAGTTTTCTTATGTTGAGCATTTCCGATAAAATTAATCATTAAGGTCCTCTTGTGGTTAATTTATTCGAGTTTTCTGGATACAAATCCATGTGATTTGTTAATGTCCAAAGAAATCCTTCTTTTCATGTAAAAGTAAGGTCGCTCATGTTGTTCTCTTGGGAATGACATCAAATGGGGGAGAGTTCTTCATTTAGCTTGTGCTTAATTGCCAAATCTTTGTGTGGAGTGCGGCTGTGGAATATTGTAGGAGTTATCTTGTATCTTTATAAACTCCTTGATGAATAAAATAAGCTTCGACTATGTGAAATCATCGAATCTATTTGATATGTTCTCTTTTAGTCATGAATTATCTCTTTGAGAAATTTATTATGATCCCGTAGTTTTCATACCTTTACCAATTTATATTGACAAAAAGGGGGAGAATTATTTGGTAGTTCACACTACATACATATGGTTTACGTATTATTATGTAAGGGGGAGTGGTTTTCACTGTGAGATGGAAGTATAGACTAAGGGGGAGTGATACATATCACCATAGTATTATTTCAAAGTTGTGATGCAATTGGACTTTGATTCGATATAATAATACTATGACACTATATAACAATGATTGAGAACATCTTTTTTCTTAATGTTATGGATACGGATCTTCAACAAAAATGATGCTGAGTTGAACACGTCCAAAATTGCTTGAGTACTTGGAGTAGATAAGAATTCAAGGAATGTTGAAGAGCCAAGGAAATCAAGCATGATGGATGAGAAGCTACAAAGTTTATTTATTTTGTAATCCATATGTATTGATAGTTTGGTCACTAAAATTGACAAAGGGAGAGATTGTTAGAGCACCTTTGGTCGAACTTCATAAGCGTTGCTATCTCAAGATTGTTTGTAAAGTTTAGTTGATCAAAACTATATCCTTGATTTCTAGTCTACTTATAGCTATGTCTCGGATTAGGATAGAATGTGCAGTTGAGCTTTAGACTTCACGACGTTCACCAATTGAAGAAGAAGATCTACAAAGGAGCTTGGTGGAACTTCATCAACAAATGGTATGTGGATACTAAAACTTATCTATCACTCAAAAGTCTGTTCTATTATATCTTTTAATGAGACTAAGTCGTATAGCTATATATACTTTTACGTTATACACATTTGATATTTCGAAATGAGTTTATCTCGCTTATCTATTTCTCAAAATACGTGTTGGATGCATTTTTTGATTTAGCTATGTTCATCATATTCTTGACGAGTTTAGTTGGAACTAATTTATTTGTTGGAAACTAAATATTAAGTCAAAATATAATCATGTGAAAATTACCTTGAACATCTTATATGATTTGTGTGAGACAGTCATTTGATGTTAGCTTGGGAAGTTTCGTATTGATCATTCGATCACTTGAAAATTACTTGAAGCTAATGGTATGTGAGATTACACTGTAGTCTTCTACGGATATTTCAATGATTGAAATGGAGTTTAGAACATTTACCCATGTTTGGATACAACACAACATGCGAACCGTTTTGGTATGATTCAGGTCCGGAACTTTTGTTTGCGTACCTAGTATGCGAATGTATTTACCTGAGAAGGTCCAGAACTCTAGTTTGTGTACCTAGTATGCGAATGGGTTTACTTGAGTTGGGTCCAGGACGGTTGTTCGTGAACCTGGTTTGCGAACGGCTTGACTAGGCCAAGGTACGGAACTGTTGTTCATGTACATGGTTTGCGAACACAGTGGTTAATATTTAAAATCGGTTATGTATGATTCTCATACTTATGAACTAAAACATTTATGATTTAAGGAATGCAAATTAACTTTGCAAACCGTGGATTAATGTTTATGAATTGATTCTTGTATAAGTACTTTGTGCACTTACGAATCAATCTGATTTTGTTTCAATTTGTTCATGGATATTTCTATGAGATAGTGAACAATTGAACAACTCTATTTGAATCATAATTAGATTCATTTGATTATCTTTCATATTTGATTGATCATCATAGTTGGTCTAGAAGTGTTATATGAATAAGGCTAAGAAAAAAGTGTTCATATGTCTAACTTTGGTTAACTATTATTGAGCCAACTCAATATACACGTTTAGGTACGGTTACCCATATCTAAATATAAGTATATTTCATTTTTGTGTAACAAGCTAAGACCATCTAATGGTGGATATTAATTGCTTAATTTCTAAGCAGACTTAGCTTGAATATTAAATCAGGATTTCATTTAATGATGAATATATTAAATGCTTTTGTTACTAAGCTATCTTAGCTTTGATTGTAAGCAACCATGATTTGAAATACTATATAAGGGAGACCTCTAGCATCTGGAAACCCTAATCGCGACACTTTCATGTGTCCTAGTTGCAAACTAGAGTCGATTCTTGTTTCACCTAGGTTTTTTCAAAACCATATTATGTTAACGAATTGAAGACTTCATTTGGGATTCGTGAAACCAGATCCAACTATTTTCTCTTTAGTTGCGTATTCTGATCTTACTTGTTCTATCGTATTGAGTTTTATCTTCTTTAAGATTTACTCGAGATTTATCTCTGATAGGTAAGATATAAAAATTAATCACAACAGTTCTTCGTCTCAGACTAATGTGATTCCGCGATAACTTTTTCTGTTAATCAGTTGGGTTATTGTGAGGTGATTGATATTTCTAGGCTGCTCTTCGGGAGTATAAGATCGGATTATCAGTTGGTTCATGTTCACCTTGATTTCTATCAAAAGATGGAACAAAAAGCGAATAAAGAATAAACATATCTGTGGGAGACAAATTTATTTATAAGTCTTCGACTTTGGGTCGTAACAACTCTTAGTTGTGGGTGAGATGAGCTAAGGGAATCAAGTGCGCAGAATCCGACGTGGTTCCAGAGCCGTAAGTAACATGACCGTACCTTAATCGGTGTGGGACTTTGTTAGGGCTCAACTACATTCCAGTCTGAAGTTAACTTGTAGTAGGCTAGTGTTTGTTGTGGCTTAATACAATGTGGTGTTCAAAGCTGGACAAGGTCCCAATTTTTTTTTTTTGCATTTGCGGTTTTCTCGTTAACAAAATTTCTGGTGTCTGTGTTATTTATTTTCCGCATTAAATTTGTTTATATAATTGAAATATCATAGGTTGTGCGTAGTTCAATCAGTTGATAAATCCGACCTTGTTTGTTGGATATAACTTTATTGAAACTTGGGCATTGGTTTTTGGTACCGTCCAAGTTGTTTCTCATATCAATCAGGCTCACAGAATTCTTTCTGTTCGATTTGCTGATTGTATTGAGAAATAGAGATAAAGCTCTTTGATATATTTCTTGGTTGAGTTTCACTTTTAAGTTGGTTCTCTCGGAATTAATTGGAGTTTAGTCCATACAGATTGCCAAATGAATTATTGGGTGTGGTTTTTATACCCTCGCTTTTTTCAAAATGAATCAATCGGTTTATATAAGCTAATAAGAAACCGTTGTGAAAATAGGTTTTTATGTATACATACGGCAGCCGATTCTAAATTTCTTGCGTGAATGAATAACACCAACCCAGAATCGTTCCACGAGTGCATGAACATAAATCGATTCTGGTTGGTGTTTTGGGAAGAAAAAATTAAAAACTTTCACTTGTTTAATGTTTTGAAGTTCGATTAACATTAGCTGATTCCACATCTTAACACGGTTAATTAACACCTAAAATGATTAATTAAGACTAATTGACCAGGGGTAAACTAGGCATTGAAGAGAATAGTTGGTTAAAGTATTTTTTAAATTACTTCCTAATGACCCCTTCTTGTTTTTTTAGTGATAGGCCCCAAATTTAGGCCTCAAACTAGGAAGGTTTATTATGAAGTTTATATTAGATCATTTTCATTTACTAATAATATCTTAATTATATTTCATACTTTATTTCTTCTTTTCCGTTGTCGCCCCCACCTTCTCTTATTTTACTTTTTTTCACAATCTCTTTCTCTCCCACCACCATAAGCACCTCATTTCTTACACCTTCACCACCACCAAAGCCACGTGAAATGACGAGGTACCAATTACATCACAATACTTCTAATATCAATGTATGCAAGACACACCTTATATAATCTAATACAGACACAAACTGTCAAGGAGATTACTTAAAAAAGATGTGCACTTCGTATATAGCTTAAGTTCGAATCTGAACCAATCTATTGGGATCAAACCAAGTGTTGATTAACTTACAAATGTATTTAGTTTAATCATAAAGACAAAACAATATAATGCAGAAATAAAAGTAAATCACACAACACACAAGAATTTGTTAACGAGAAAAATTGCAAGGCAGAAAAATCTCTGAACCTAGTTCAGTTTTGAACTAAGATTTTAGACGTTATAAAAACCTCTGACACTTCTCTTGGACGTGTCAACTGCACCGCATAAGGAGCAGTGTTTAGAGAGACATTTTTCTGGAGGTACAACTACCTTTTTACCACCATAATTTTTCACATTATCCTTATTAGATCCTGCAAGAATAAAGGTATTGTTATGGTGAATAACGTATTACTCTTATACCCAATATTGTTGGTGTTTCCAAATGACTTTTGACCAAACAACATGGCTGAGATCTTATGAGAACTTCCTGAGAGTCTTTATAAATCACACTTGACAATATCAATCTCTTATTCTTTCAGAGATAGGGTTTTAATGAAATTCGCATTGAGTTTATCCAACTCTATATTCTTCACATGAAGAGAGGTTTCGGATTTTTCCAAGTTCTTCTTCAGTCGAAGTTTTTCTCGAAGAATTTCTTACTCTTACTAACGAATTCAAGAATCTCCTTATCTGACTCGTCATCCGAATCAATATCAGTATCCGCATAAATTTCTACTGATAAGGCTGAAATTTCCGCATAATCTTTAGATAGATGCTCACCGGGAATATCATCAAGATAAACTAAGAGAGCATTATTTTCTTGATAATTTTCCTTACTTGGGCATTCCTTTTGCGTATATCCAAAGCCATGATATTTGAAGCACTGAAGAGGATTTTCTTCTTGAGGAGAAGACCCACCCTGAAAGTTAAATCCGTAGAACCATTTCCAGGATCGTCTTTCTCTTTGTTTCTTGAGGAGATCTCTACGTGTTATATGATCATAGACATGGTGGTGTCTATTTCATCGTTATCATCATAACACTCAGTAGCCCTTGATAAGCCAACCTTTGGATGATCAGTGCTTAATTTGGTTATGACTTCAAAATCGGAAGCTTTCTCCTTATCCGTGAGTTGCTCGTGATCAAAGATCTTTATCTTTTCAACGAGACTGCTTTTGAAATCCTTAGTATTGAGATGCTCGTGATCAAAGATCTTTATATTTTCAACGAGACTGCTTCTTGAAAGACTAGTAAGATCATTTCCTTCAGTGATGACATGTTTCTTAGATAAAATTCGGATAAAACATGTTCTTTGTAACACATCATAATATAAAAAACAGTCGAAACTTTGGTTAGGCGCCATTGTACTATGCTCAGTGTTTCTATGATAACAACAGTTAAGTATGTTGAGCTTTTCGTTTTAGCAGCAAACTTTGAAGTCCTAAGTGTGTATTTTATAGAGTAGTTAGACTCGTAGCTGACAAAGATCTCAAAATTTTCATCACAATATCCCTCTCAGAAATAGTCTTACCTAAGGCATGAGAGTCATCCACCATCTTGGATAATTTGTGATTAAATAACTCAAACGAGTCTTTTTCATCCATACGAAGGTTTTCTCAGTCATAAGTTAGTTTTTTGGAGCCTTGCCTCTTTATCTGCAGTATTCCATTCGTAAGCGGCTTCTAAGATATCTCAAGCTTGCTTTGACGTAGTACACGTAGAGACGTGATGCAAATCTTGGCTTATGGCATGGATGGTAGCATTCAATCCATCAGAATTATGCTTAGTATCACTGATTTCATCATTGCTAAAAAGTAGTTATGTTTTTCGAAACAGTTGTTTCGCCTCGAGCAACCATTGGAGGATAATACCCCTTTACAACAAGAACCCATGTTTATAAATCACGATCTTGTAAGAAGGATTGCATAGATAACTTCCAACATAAGTGATGTGTACCACGAAGGACGATGGTACGTTAATAGAGATTGCACTCTTGTCCATCTATTCAGATTGCCATAAACACAAACTTGTTAGGTCTAAAGGTGTTTGTCTGCTTTAATACCAATTGAAAGGGAGAGGGTACCAATTATACCACTAACTTTTTCGTTCTTGCAACCTGTATGGACAAAACCTAATATAATTGTAAGTAGACCAACTTAATAATCCTTGAAAAAATATGTATATACAGTTTATATCTCTTTTTCTTCACAATCAGAAAGTCAAGACAACAAAGTCTGTAAACCTGATTGTATAAAAGAGTACTTGCACGATCTCAAAAATAAATATCCAAGATAAATCCAATCGTATCCAAATATCTGAATCCGAATTCTTCCAAGTATAAAACTTGTTATTTTTCATTCAAGATGCAAATTTTACAAGAATGAGTCTCGTAATTTGACCACAACTATATGGAATTATCTACTAAAATTGATTACATACTACTTGTGTTATTCCTATTATCAAGATAAAACAGTATAGTGCGGAAAAGTAAAAACACAAGAAACTAGAAGTTCGTTAACGAGGAAAACTGCAACTGCAGATAACCTCGGGACCTTGAACATATTTGAACACCGAACTGTATTAAGCCGCTACGGACACTAGTCTACCGTCAGACTTCGACAGAAATGTAGTTGAGACTGAATTCACCCTTCAAGCAATTCAACTGTAGTCGTGCTCCTTATGTCTCTTGAACCTTACAAGGTTCTAGGCAATTGATTCCCTTAGCTAACGTCCTTTATAGCCTAAGAGTTGCTTCATACGAAGTGAAAAAATTTGAACAATCTTCCTCTAACGGATAAGCTTATTTGATTTATGTTTAGATCAAATAGACCGAGGCTTGGAAATATTGTAATCACCCGTCCCTCCACCGATATTATCATACTTAGCCACTGCGGATATCCGACAGTATGGGGCTTTCAACGGGAATCGCTGCGGTAATCCAACAGCAACTTCCCGGATGGTCACACATCCCTGGATTACACCCGCCCGAGCACGCTTAACTGCATATTTTTCTGCCAACTCTGGAGCCAATTGTGCTGAAAAGGCCTCGGTGTTAGGAAAGGACAAACCATTACTTATATTCCATTTGGCCGAATATCGGGGTATTACAATACCACCACCTTAAATTGGAGTCGTCCTCGGCTCCAGAATATGTACAAGCCCAGATCTCTGACGTTTCCTGCCACTCATGAGAAGCACCTGGAACAACGTGACCCGTCGTCGGCTCTGATACCATTTGTAATGACCCGCCCCTCCACCGATACTGTCCCCACTTAGCCACGGATATCCGTCGGTGTGGGGTTTCCAATGGGAATCACCACGGTAATCCAAAGAAGAACTTCTCGGATATCCCTGGATTACTCCCACCTGAGCATAACTGCAGATTTTTCTGCCAACTCTAGCGTCAATTGTGCTGAAAAGGCCTCGGTGTTAGGAAAGGACAAACCATTACTTATATTCCACTCGGCCGAATATCTGGGTATTATATAGATGTTTACAATTAGGAAAAGCTAGCTAACCTCACAAATATAGAAAACTTACACTCAGTTAGTTGAGAAGCCTGTATTATTAACCACCTCTCAAAAACAATCTTAACCGATCAATTAAGAATGGTTTCAGATATATATCTTTAGGAATCACCAAGTCTGAGACAAAGAAAACTTTGCGATTTATATCTATCTCGTTCCCGAAAGATATTACTAAAACCTCGATAACAAAAAGAACAATATCCGAAAGGTAAACGTAGTCGGACCTGGCTTCACGAATACCTAAGTGAAATCTTTAAGTCATAAATCTAATTATGTTTCTCGAAGGAATCTAGGTTCATAGAGCGCCAGGGATTAAATTTTTCGGTTGTTTGAGTCTCTGTATTTATTGATTTTCAAGACTAGGAGAATTCAATCCAAGATAACTTGAGATTCAAGCAAACACTTTCTATAATTAGGGTATGTTTACCCTCCTGAGTGCAGTTTTCTGTAGTTGTGAAAGCTCTCTTTTTGATGTTTGAAACATTCCCAGTCACCATAGATGTGAATATCATTGCTTGGGAAAATTTTCAAATGATCCACAAACTTATATAGTTCTTGAATAAATTATTTGGAATAAAGATTGCTAAGGACTCATGAACATCCCATTGCTTGAATCATATTTGGAGATGTTTAACAAGATAAGCTTGACTTGAAACTTTTTATTTGCAATAATCACTAGAAATTATACAAAATAGTCTCATATAGATAGAATGTTAATACTTATGAGTAAATAAAATGGTTTGGTCTACACATACCTCTTTGTTGATGAAGTTCTCCAAATGTCTTAATTTGATCTTCAATCATCAATCTTCAAGGGTTATTCAATAATGTATGACGCTCAACTACCAAACTCTAATCCTATTCCGAGACTTGACTTAAGTAGAATAGAAATCAAGGTATAATTTTGTGCATCTAAAATTAACTACAAGCTTGAGGTAGCAAAACTTGCGAGTTCGACCGTGTAGTGCTCTAACATCGAGTATGACATACGAACTTATAAGCATAATCATGTTAATTTAACACTCGAGACTTAAACCATGATACACAAACACAGAGTGATTTAGTGATCAAAGTTTTCGTAGAAGAGTGAGAGTTGTAGCAATGCCAATCATATTTGCGAAAATAACGTGTACGCATTTGCTTAATTCGTATTGGGTAAATATGTGCAGGTTTACACGTACCTATGAAGCAGTTCGTTAATTCAGGGTGCTAGGGTACGTGTACTGGGTATGTGTACCCTTAGCAGGTACACGAATTCAGGCCCGATTTTGGAGGGTGGCAACCTATGCTACAACACAAGGAGGCCAATTTCATTTGTTTGTTCACATTTATTTTTTTTGAAACGAAGAGTTTTTACGTTACTATTTGCGAATTATTAGAAGAAAAAAATATCCACCAACTTTTATTTGAAATTTGATGATCTATAAGTTTTGGGGACCGACCACTCCTGAACACCTCTCTTGAGAACGAAAATCTCCTTGACTAAACATAAATTCTTTTTCTAAAAATCTATTTAATGCTTATTAGCTTGGCATGTTTTTTTTTTTTTTTTTTTTTTCGTTAATCTCAAAAGTTGTTTTAACTTAAATCTCTTTTGATACAGATGCTATCCGTTTTAAACGTAATTTTTTTTTCTTTACCTAGATTTTAACTTTTATTGACGCCTAAAAGGAATTGTATATGCGGAGTTTTAGATGTTAGTATATGCAAAAGGCATGAAACACGAATTTATGTATTTTTTCTTTCAAATTACATAATTGACCCGACGTCTGAGTTGTTCAGTGTGCGGAATTTGTCGACTCATGGCTATACATAAAGGAAAAATTGCATTAACTGAGCGTTATAGACATTTTTTTCACTTGGTCATCAAAATGTCAGAGACGGCCTTGCTTAGGGTACGCATATTGGTCACGAATTCAGAACCTTAGGGTACACATACTGGGTATGCGTACAGCCCTTGTTTAGGATGTCAGTTGACCACGATATCCATACTGGGTATGTGTACCCCCTGTGTCCAGAATCTTAGAAGTATTGAAAACCCTCTTTCAATGATTTGAAACATTCCCCATTACCATGGATATCAAATATCATTGCTTGGGAAATTTCCAAATGATCAACTTGAAACAAAAATAGTTCTTGAACAATAAATTGTTCTTAACTAAGATTGCCAAGGATCTATGAACATCCTGCTTGAATCATATTTTTAGGTGTTCAAAAAGACAAGCTTTGACTCGAAATTTTGCAATATAAAATCTACTAAAATTATACGACATAGTCTCATAAAGATAGAATTATAATATTGTGAGTAAATAGGATGGTTCAGTCTTTACATGCTTCTTTGTCGATGAAGTCCTCCAAATGTCTTCCTTTGATCTTCGGTCTTCAATCTCTGAAGGTTATTCGGTGATGTCTGCTACTACCATGCTTTAATCCTAGTTCGACACTTGACTTTAGTATACTATAAATCAAGATATAGTTTTGTGAAACTAACATTGACAACAAGATTGAGATATCAAAACTTGCGAGTTTGACCGAGCGGTGCTCTAACACATTTTTTCCTTGCATCATCCATGTGGTGCTAGGGGCTTATGCAAGCTCCCCTAACTTGCATACTGGTTAACTTCCTTTCATGAAAATTCTAATTCACAATTGGTGCATGCCAACGCCGAATGGCTTGATAGGAAGTATGAACATCCAAGGTGGATCGCAATTATCTCATCATCGAAGAAAACAACTATCTTTTGGATCACATTACCGAGCCAGATGATGTGAGTTACCAAAATATCACAATCACCTCCCAATTATATGATATAGGCGACAAGGTGTTGGACCATTAACTCTGCAACTCATTGCGGTTGCCTACATACCCTTCTCAATGACGAGATCACGCAATGACTGTAGTTCATCGACGTCGGGACAAACAACTAAAGTCAACTCGTGTTACAAGTCCAAAGACCAAGTAAAACCAAACCTGCAGAGGCCAAAGGGTCCTTTGCAAGATATGCATAAGGTTGTGCATAACTGACCTTTTCTTCGGAACGCATCAGAGTGTTACGTTCTTAGTTATTAACAAAGAAACAGTGATGCTTATGCATCATATGCTCAACCTCCAAGGCTACACTGCAATATATGAGGCTTGTGTATTATATATGCTTTTCTGGCTCAATTATGAAGCTTTAATGGTGTTTCTGTGCTGAATGCACCTTCAACCAACTACCCCTACCTATATATGTCTTATGGACATTTTTAGAATTCAAAATTGGGTAGCACTTTGCTATATGCCAAGTTCAGTTGCTTTCACGACAACGAGCCATGAGTAATGCACCACAATGGTGCATTATCCAGTTGGCTCGATTACCAACTTGAGTAATGCACCATAATAGTGGATTATCCAGTTCTCGGCCAGCCTACCACTAGCGTGATGCACCATGATCCTGCTATGGTCCAAAATACTCTAAACGCGCAACAAAAGCTTGTAATGGAGCTTTATCTCGTGCATTGAGCATGTATCATGTGAAAAGTGCGGGTGCTACAACTTAAGTCATTGTAAACAAACTTTGTTTTGTATGTTATATTTTCAATGAATATTGACTTGAAATAAAAAAAAATGGAACAAGTCAAGTCTATAGTTACTAACCTCGAACTGAAGGATGGTGTCTTCGTTGTCTTCGATACGTCTTCGGAACTTTTTAAGTAACCAGAGAAAGTCTCAACATTTATATGCTCCTTTTATAATCTAACGAAGTTGTATTTTGTAATCAAATCAAGTGAATTAGATTTTTGGAACTAAACTTGACATACTAATGCATGGCGGGTTCAACTAAGAAGTGTTATAACAATTATTCCCTTTGTCAATTTTAGGGAAAATACAAGGATATTACATTACATAACATTCTCTTATTTTTATCTTCATATTCTTGATTTCAAGTTTCAACAACATTTCTAGCTTGTAAATATTAAAAAATAGCACTGAAGTAGTGCATACCCTCTATTTATTTACCAACACATATTACTGCTCCCGCGAGAAGGTCCTAATAAACAAAATGAGATTCAAATAAGGTAACACAACACTTTAAAGGTTTTTTAAGTTAACCGATGAAGATGGGGCTTGTGGAAAGAGGGATTGGGAACATGTAGCACCATAAAAAGACACACGAATTTGGTTATGATAATGTGTCATTCTCCAGCGATAATAGAGTAAGATTCATCAACTGTCAAATATCGGGTTTACTGGGACTAGATTATAGGTAGAGAAAAGGTTCGACATGGCATGTGATTAGCTGATCCACTATTGATAATCCGTAGATTTATCACAGTGGAGCTTAATGCATTACAATACTTATTTGTGTTACCTGATTGAGTCAAAGATCTAAACCCAACCGAATTTTTCTTGGATGACAACATTCAAGCATAATCCTTTACTATTTCCTCAAATTGGGCTTGGGGTGGATGAGGAGAGACACTCAATGATGATGGTTGAATTCTCTTTCATTAGGTGTGTGACTTTTTATTGGACCTCCACTGGGACTTCCTCTTCTTTCTCTAAATTGCCACTAGAATTACCTCATATTTTATTACCACTCTGCCATTACGGACGTCTATTGAGTTCAAAACACGCCTCTTTAGTGTATATATATGTTTGTACAATAATCACATTATAGAAAGTCTTTCTCGTTAGAATTTCGTTTGCTTTCTAGTCTAATTGTTGAAACATGAGTAAATGGAGCAATCATATTCAAATCTGAACTTCCTTTAGGTACTGGAGATATTATAGTATCTCGACGAAGTTTTCATATCTAACAACCCCATACACCCCTCTAAATGTCGGCAATGGATATTTTCCAATATTTAAATTAAGATAGGATCAAATTCTGAATCGATACCTGCAAAGAACTTAACAATTCGATCTTTTTCAATTCTATTTTACAATTCAACCTTTTTCAATTCACATGGTTGGAGAAAATTAAGCTCGGGACATAAATCTTGAATATCATTAAAGTAAACTGATAGAGGCTTATTACTATGACTCGTCTTTATAATTCAGCGATTCTAATCATATAGTTGGTGGCATTACAACTCATGACGTAAATATGCAGAATTGCATCCCACACCTATTTTGCAGTGGCTAGGCGCATAAAACTACTTTTAAGATGAAGAGCCATTGAATGTTTGGGTTTGTGGTTGATGGACATACTTTGCTTCCGCTTAAATACCCAAGCTTTCCTTTACAAGTAATGTAAAGTTTCACACAATGAGAGAAAACTAGGTTGTTTGTATCATCCAGCTCATAAGATATAATCTTGACATGCATATTGTCATTATGAGAAAAGTCTAGAGGTGATGGAATCCTAGGATGAGAAGAGTTACTATTCTCAGATCTTCCAGACGTAGATTTATTTTTAACTCAAAGAAAAAAAAGATAAATTTTAATGAAGAAACCAACTTACGCTCAACAACATGTTCTTTAAGAACAACTCACAGATTCTTCAAGAACAACTTACTGATTTGATTTACGAATCTGAATCGCACATCGAAGCTCCAGTAGATGGAAGCTAAAGGATATCTAAGATAAGTTTCTCTCTCTTTAGCTCTGATACCAGGTGGAAACAGAGACAGAGAGAGTGAATGTGTGAGTATAATAACACCCATAAGAGAAACTTCTTCTTTTATACACTTATTATGCGTAGTTACGACGATACCCTTATTGGGCAAAGTATCTAGTTTACACAGTTCATCGACTACACTGATCCCGAGCAATTGCAATAATTAGGTTACTTGACCTAACCATGAAACTCATTCCAACACGTAATCCACATCACTTGATACTTGTGATTCTGCAATCAGACAAACCCTCATTAGTGGAAATTGTGGAAAAGGGAAAAGTTCTATGGACGGAGGTGAAGAGAAATAAAGATCAATGGAGCAAAGTGTGGTTTTCCAAGGGTGGTTTTGGGTGCAGAATTTTAAAGGTGAGATGTATGGGTCTAGGGGATTTGGTGGAATTACGTTTCTCCTAGTACATTTGGTTGCCAAATCCCTTGAATCACATTTTCTGCGGGAATCATTTCTTCAGCAAAAATCTTCAACATGGAGTGTGACCCCTCTCCCCTCCTAAGATTTGTTAGGAAACTTATCAAGAGATTTATGGACCCACATTTTTTAAGCCCTAATATCCCATATATAATTTTATGATTATGAGGATAATGCCAAGCAGTACATGGACTTTAGACTAAGTCCTATGGGCTAGATTAGCAGTTAAGAGTTGCAATTCAAAGAAAAAGTGTGGCCTAAAAGTTAACACTTGCATGTGCTCGCAGTGAAGTAGCAACAGGATTGAGCTTGAATGGTTCAACGGACCACAAAAATCACAAATCACATTTTCAAAATACAAAATTTGATCCGAGACTAAATATCCCAACCGGTCCCAATGACGTGGACGCTAATCTAGTCGCTAGATTAGAATAGGACTCTATTGTTTATAGCACCCATATAGGACTTAGCCTTAAAACAAGGGAGTTCTATGAATCCTGGAAATTCTAAATGAGTTACCAACCACGATGGATTTGCTTGAACATCGTTGTTTATAAATTGCTCGCACCGATGAGTTCAGCAACCAAACACACCATAAAGCTATTTGAAATACAAACGAAAACTACATAAAAATGATTCAGCTATACTATATCTCACTCCAAACATGATTACCACTTAATTCTGTGCCATTCCTCGTAGTCTTATTTTGGACATAGAGATGTTTAATCTATGAATTTCCTCCATATAAAAAACAAAAAAACAAAAAAAAAATTACAGAAATTATCAAACTTAGCGATCAAACTAAAAGTCTAAAAACTAATATCAAACTTAGCGATCAAACTGAAACTAATAAAAGGAAATCCTGATACGTGACAAAATAGGAATATATACAGCTTAAGCTGTAAGCTGTGTCACGCTGAGAGGACTAGTCAACTAATGTCCCATATCACAAAACCTTGTTTACAGTATTGCAGCGATGTACTACAGACTATCCGGCAAGACAAAGAAAAATCTATCTTTATATATGACTGATATATACTGGAAATTTACAAGTTCACGGATATTTAATAGACAAAAGAAAAGGGAGAAGCCATTCCCCATGAGATGCATTGAAATGAAAAGAATGTCCCCTCATCCTAGAGATGAAGAATGTAAAAGCAGCGCCGAAAAGGTGTATACCAAATCCAGAAAACCCAAGAAATGACCTAGAAAAGGTAAACCCAGTTTACCCCAATAGGCCTGCATAAGAGTAATCCTGGCTGCCAAAACATCTGCCGATGAAATGTCTGATAACTCCTTCAAAATGCTGAAACCAAGGAGTACATTGTATTTGACAGTTGTCTGTCAATTGCGGGAATACTAAAAATTTTATATTCATATACACTTTTGAATTTATACACCACAGGAAGAAACTATCTAAAAAGTTGCTAACCCTTTTACTATATCAGTGACTGAATTGTACAGCTTATGTTTCAAAGATAAAAGAATTGTACTCACCTATATCCTAATCTGTCAAGGATCACCACCATGTTTCTCAGGTTACACTTCTAATGTCCTCTGTATCGCCCTTTGTGTGAGTTAATTTTTGCTTTTTAGCAGCTAATTTTGGCTTCAACTGCACATCATAAGCACAAGGGTCATTCTATGTGAAGTTTACGAAAAATAATAAATAAATATAACTTCACGAAAGAGCAAGGACTCACCATTTCTATAAATTTGAGTTGCTTTAGAACTTGATCTGTTGGGAGCTCCTGCAAGAATGTCAACCAAATAATGGAAGTGAATAGAAAGATAGCAGATAGAGTTACAGATGTATAAAGGGATGTTAATCTGTGAGCTTAATGAAATATAATTTTACCTGAGGAACAGCGCAATCAGCATGTATTGGGTCCCAACGAAGAGCGCAAGAACAATCCCAATCATCAGTTTGGACTTCAAAAAGAGGAGCCCTGGGTAATATATAGACATGATTTGAACATTAAGCTTCTAGGCTAATCAATATAGGCCAATCCCCATATGTATGTCCAGACCATTGAGATGATTAAGGGCTAGTTTTCGGGAAAAATGCACTCTACATCATATTTATCATCACCGAAAATCAACCCTTTGTCATCTCCATGTGCGCGACCCTAGGATGCAAATTAGTATTCTCTTCCCTATATAATGAAATCATAACTTTAGGAAAGTTAAACATCATGCTTTTTGGTACAAAGAAGTTCAACATCTGTCTAAAATACATGTGGCATATTTTAAGATAGTTACCTTCGCCACTTTCCACAAATAATTTCCACTTCTGTATTTTCAACCAAGACCTCTTGACATTGAAGCCAATTACCAGCAGAACTGGGGGCTGGGAGTTTCTTGGCATTCAACTCCTGCAGAGGAACAAGAATTCTTATATTCTATTTTCTTTCTGCTTTTTTCTTCATAACAGGAGTTTGCTATAGCTCCAAAAAAGAAAGAAAGAATTGCTATACTTGCAAACTATCTCAATACAAAGAGAACAACAATAAAACACTAGAAGGTAAATAAATCTTACACATAAAGTATCACATTCTGTAGGATCCATTGCTTTACCAACAAAATCAACATCACTGCAATAGAGTAAAGGGGGAATAATTAGACAAAAATGAAATACACAAGAATGAAGGTTTTGTATGAAATTCTAGTCCAGTTAAAGGCAAACCAAATTTTTTATAAACATGAAAGGCATTTCATAATTCATTTCAGACAGCTGAAATCCTAATTTTACAAATTCTCGGTTCCACCATGAATGAACAAATCCAAGCACTTCTCAGTGAGCATGCAACTTTTTAGAGACCAATATATCTTAAAATTATCAAAAGAAACCCAGCAGAGGAGGAAAAAAATACATCAGAACCTTGACCTGGTCAAGGTGTCACTAGTTTAAATAACCAAGCCATTAACAGGTCCACATGTTGAACCTTAGTTGGGGGAACCCGAATGTAAAATAATAAAATACGAAGGAAACCTCAGGATCCCCCCAAAGTTTTTATCATGAGAAGTACCACCTTACAGACATTATTTCTGTGTAAAGAAGCACAATTTGTCAGTCAAAGACATTTGACTAGGACCAGAGGCTTACATCATGACTTTCCAGCAAACTGAATTCTCACAGGCAAACAAAATGGTGTGAATATAAAAACATAAACTTTCAGCTACTATTTTAGTATAAGATCCTCAGCATTCATCTTATTTAACCCCAATGCTAGTATACCAAATGCGTCAACTCATAACCAACACAGAATCATGAGGATGGGAAGGAATAAGAGAATCTTACCTCGAAATGGGACCAGACCAGTCAGGAACATCTGCTTGAAAATCTTTTCCTATTCGAACACCTGTAGTATATGGCTCAGTGTCACTTAACATGGACGCTATATGATCTTTCGGTGCTGCACTCTTGCGCCTGGATGCTCTTGCATTTAGTGATTTTCGAGGAAGTCTGCGTTGCTTCCTTGAACAAGGCTGGCAATACCACTCATCCACTGGTATCTTTCTTACTTTGGGATTACAGCAAGTAATATGAAATGCCTCCTCACAATTATCACAAATCAACATACTCAGTGAATTTTCCAAACCGTCACATATTTTGCATGACTGAAGTTTATATTTAGCAGCACTGCTAGAACCCACAACATCATTGGACGTGGATTTTCTCCTAGAACAAACCTGCTGATGAAGTACATCTCTTAGAAGTATATATATGAGTCCTTTTTCTGTTGAGTGTGCCCCTAACTGATTTGTTGTCAAAATATCAGATGAGGAACATTCCCCTGCATCTTCCAAATCACTTTTCATGGAACCCGAACCATCGACGTAAGATTTTGCCGACGAACAGCTATCATTTACATTGCAGCATCCAAAAGCTGATTTTTGGACACAATTATTTTGTGCCTCATCAAATTCTTCTACTTCGCCAATAGAGCATTCCATATTAATGCGCTTTAAAGAAATCTCCGGACTCTTAGCTTTGATAGGTTTCATACAAGGAGCAATATCAAACTTTTCTGGAAAGACCTGCTGGGATAAGGATGATCTCCCATTAGCAGTTATGACATTGCTGTGTAAACATGAGGCAGAAACAGGATCTTCTCTGCCAGTGTGACTATCATTCCCAGTATTCGAGAAAATATTACGATCATTTTCTGCTGACAACGAAGGCATTTCAGAACAACGGCAGCAAAGACGTTTACCACTACCTTCTTTATTGTTTTTTAGCTCTGCAGTTGGAAGATTACTAGTTTTCCTACGCTTGTAAACAAGATTTGGTACGGAACAAATGCAGCAGAGACAACCACCACAACTGTTGTCTTTGTTTTCCCGCCTTGCTGCTGCTAGAAGATTAGTAGATTTTTTACGCTTGTATACAAGAGTTGGTGCAGAACAATTGTAGGAAGCGCAGCCACCACTATTGTTTTCTTTGTTTTCCCACGTTGCTGCTGCTAGAAGATTAGAATAGTTTCTACGCTTGTACACAAGAATCGGTGCAGAACAGTCGTAGGAAGGACTAACACCACCACATCTATTGTCTTCCCCCTCTTGTGTTGTTGGGAAACTAGTAGGGTTTCTACGCTTGTATACAAGCTTTGATGCAGGACGATCGTAACTAAGAGAACCACCACTACTGTTTCCTTGCCCTGCTTCTGCTAGATGATTGGTAGAGTTTTTACGACTTGGTGCAGAACAATTATAAGAAAGACAACCACCAGTACCTTGTCTATTGTTATCACCCCCTGCTGTTGTTAGAAGATTATTAGAGATTTTTCGCTGGTACACAAGACATGGTGTTGAACGATTGTAAGTTAGACAACCACAACTATTGTTTTCGCACTCTGCTTCTGCTAGAAGGCTATTAGGGTTTCTTCGCCTGTACACAAAATTTGGTCTTGAACAATTGTCAGCTAGACAACCACCGCTACCGTTACTATTGTTGTCCCTCTCTGCTTCTGCTAGAAGATTAGCAGCTTTTCGACGCTTGTACACAAGATTTGGAGCCGAACAATTGTAGGAAAATCGACCTACACTTCTGTTTTTCTCGTTTCCCAACCCTGCTGCTGCTGGAAGACTAGCAGAGTTTCTACGCCTGTAAACAAAGTTTGGTGCAGAAAAATTGTTGGTAAGTGAATCATCAATAGGACCTTTATCGCTTTCCTGCCCTGCAGCTACAAATCTAGTAGATTTTTTGCGCTGGTACACAAGATTTGCTGCAGAACAACTGTAGGAAAGAGAACCACCACTATTGACACAGTTTCTATTATTTTCCTGCCCTACTGCAGAACAACTATAGAGATGAAAGCTATGACCACCCTTTATATTGTTTTTCCCCACTACAGCTAAAATACTATTAGAGTTCCTTCGCTTGTACACGAGATTTAGTAGAGATCTTTTGCACATAGCGCAGGTCGCTGATAATCCGGAGCAGATCCTTAAACAGGATTTAGAGTCATGTACTCTCTCCTTCCTAGCTGAATTAATTGTTGCTCGAGGTGTTAAAAATATATGCCAAGTTTTCACAAGAGAAATCCAATATGGATAGCTAAAGATGAAGAAGCTTCTTCGACAGAACAAGGAACAAAACTTTCAATTAAATTCTCACCAGTGGAAGTCGTCCAAGATGTTTCTTGAAGCACTCGATCCCAGATGAAAAAACAAAATCATCTATCACTTCCATGTATGTTCTGAAAGAAAATGCATCTCCTTTAAGCCAAAAATCATTTGCAGCGTCCATTAGTATCCATTATAAAAACATTCTAGAAAATTACAAAAGATATCAGGTAATAGCGGGCCAAAAGGAAAAATAATTAAACTTTAGAGACTACTTTGAAATTCACATGAGAAAGTAATAAGTACTGGTACATAGTAACGTGAAGCTTCTGTTTTGTGCAGCTAATGCTCACAGCAAAGGGTGCAAAGACTGAAAGCTTTAATTCTTAAAATAGCTCGACTTCCTTTAAAACCAACACAAGACAGAGCCTAAGTTTTGCTTTGACAATTTGTCAAATCTGGCATGACTTGGTAAAAGCAGGTAAACATAAAAGCAGGTAATGCATGCTTAACATTTGTCGTGCCCAAAGTAGATTCTGCTTACTATCCTAATGTTCTTCCAAGTGCATTTTTCTAATGAAATCAACAACTTCGATCTTTAATTCCTCTACCTCTTGAACAAAGCACATCTCATACCCTATTTTCTACTTCACCTGAATCATGTTCTAATTAACTTAGTATAGTTAAACGTTCTCTGTTTTAAATATACATATCTTCCAAGACTACCTTCGGGTACCCTAAAAGTTTTTTTAATTGCATTCTATAATCCACTAACGAGTTCAAACCTGCCACAATTATTCAATCATATGCAATATACCTTATCTCCACCATTTTCACAATCTGCGATTAGTTCTCCTTAATCTAGAGTTATAGCACTCAAATATATATTTTCAGGTCATCTGAGCAATAACATACAAAGCCAAGCTTTCAGATTTTGGTTTATTAAAAATTTAAAATCACATATAGCAGCAATTACAGCCACTTGTTTCTTATTCCCACCAGGCAGGAACCTAATTCTCATAATTACAACACTATAGTTTCTCAATAGTATATCAATCTCCAAACATCATCATCTTTACTTACCCTAAACTACCAAAAAATCAAGAAACAAAATTCAAACCCTTCTTGCACACAACAATATTCTACAAAATCTCAACGAACTCTTAACAATTCAATTATCAAATCCTAGCAATCTAACTTTCAGTTTTAGATTCCATAAATTAATAATCGCTGTTTTTTTGCTATGAATCCGACCGGACAAGAACCTTATCATTCTCGTCATCTCGTGCCTAGATAAAACACTACAGTTTTCAACCTCTAAATATCATTATCTCTTCCTGACCTAAACTATCGAAATTATCAAGAAGCAAGCCTTCTTGAATTCAACATATTCTACAATATCTGGCAAACCCTTAACCGTCTACACCGCAAAAGGAACCCTAGAAACAAACACATCTTTCAGTTATTGATTTCCAAAATCAACAACCACAGACGTGTTGTTATAATTTTGAGCAGACAATAACCTAATTATCCGCGTGCCTACATACAAAACTCTATAGTTTCTCAATAGCATAAAGTCCTAACTATCTAATCTCCATCAAAAAAAGGAAAAACCACATTCCATACTTTCTTGCATTCAACATATCCTACAAATTGTCAAACAAACTCTATACAATTCAATGTTTCGATATTGCAAAAATATATTCACAAATCCAACAACTTCAAATTACATCAAGATAGGTCAAAAAAATAAAGTAAGATAAATCACCAATCCTAATCAAGATTCAACATACAAAAATCAAGAAATAACTCATAATAACTTGCAATAAAGATCCAAGTTTACTCACAATCAAATTGCAGATTACATATCAGAATCAGATGAACAATTTGAAGAAGAAATTAATTAAGTGTAAAAGATTTTACCCCTAAACCAGCGCGGATGAGAAAACCAAGGAACCCTATATTTCTTGGAAGTGCCCAATTTGGTAGTGTGTGTTATGGGGCAAGGGTTATTACTTTATTTTGAAATTTGGGTGGAAAGGAAACTGTATAAAACTACCCCCTCTTGAAGTTTTGGCGTTATTTCACCGGAGGGCAAGAGGTACCGGTGGAGTGCAAATGGAAATCACTCAACACGTGACCAAAGAATTCTCGCCGGACCGGATTATTTTTCTTTTTGGAATCATGTCCAATGGAAAATGGATTTTAAGAAATTTATTTTATGTCAAATTAGTTGGTATACAAGTAGATAAAAAATTTATTAAAGAAGTAAATGGTGTTGGTAAAACTTTGTAGAGAAAGGTAATTTTAAACAAACTAAGCTGAGTTGGGAACTTGGGATTAATTTTTTTTATTCATGTAGGGAGATTATTTTATAGAGAGTGTACATGTATTGTGATAACTTTGGTTTCTTTGAAACTTTAACTATGTTTTTTTTGGTTTGTCTCAAATAACAATTTTTTTGTATAGACACACAAAACATTTTTATGGTGGGTCTTTGTGGATTTTATTTGTGAAATTTATTTGGGATCTACTATTCTCCAAAAGGCTCACCATTCTTTATAAGGGTATATAGGGTATCTACTAGTCTATTGACACATTTGTCTATAATGATTAAAAATTAGCTCCACCAAACACATGCAATAAATTTATTTTAAGAGATTGATTAACTCAAAGTTACACGGATGATATCGACTACTTGGAAATGGGCCCAGCAAAAGCCCCAAAAAATAGAAATCAATTTAGCCAATTTTGAAAATTTCAACCTTACATCACTTTTGCTCAAAGTAAATGGAAGTTTAATAAAGAAATATTTAATAATTTTTATGGCATTGTGATATTTGGTTCTTTTTAATTTGTATCCTAGTATACAAGCTAAGGAAGTATAAAAAAAATAGCAGAAGTATAACCAAGTGAAAAAACCTCTCTCCTCTCTAGCTTCTTCTCAAAACCAAAAAAAATCTTCCTCTTCCATTAAAGCTTGCTGCTCAGATCTAGTCCATTTTGGGCTAGATCCGAGTGAATTTCTTTACTTTTACCGTTTTCATAGGCAGTTGAAGTCTAGGATAATTTTATTTAAGTTTTTGTGTCAATCTCCATTGCTTTTAGGAGATTTTTATGGTATTCTCGGGGGTGTGTTGCCCTTTTTGTTTGTGTCTTCTCCTTTATGGAGATTCTTCATGCTCTCTCATGAAGTTTCTTTGTGATCTCAATGGAGATTTTAGATGGAAGTTCAAGTGTGAAAATCAAGATTCAAGACTTTGGGCATATTACTCTAATATTGTTATGAGAAGATCTCTTTTCAAGAAGAAAAACCCTTTCCAAATGGTTGGATTATAATCCCAAAACCATTCTCTCAATCTTAGGATTGTTTCCCATCAAAAAAAAAAAAAAATCTTAGGATTGTTTGGTACTCTTGTTGGTAATTTGTTACCTCTCTTCACAAGTTACTCTTTGTTAGTACCTTTGAATTGTAATTTGATCTTTGATCTTGATGTACTTGGAATCCATGTAATCTCTATTTTATCATGAATGAAATTTATGAGATTTATCAAAAAAAAAAAAAAAAAAAAAGTATAAAATAATATATTTTTGCTTTGGGTGATGTGGTTGTTCTTTGATATTTGAAACTTCTTGGAAATCTGATTTGTGATTTTCTAAAAATGGTTATTTACATTTTTTTCCCTTTGGTGTTCATATATTTTTTAACCTAAAATAAGTTTGTTATATCATGATACAAATCTTCAGAAATACAAGGAGGTGGGTGAAGAGTCCACTCCTCAAAAACATAAGTTGCTAAAGCCATTTTGGAGAGGGTATCATCAACCATATTAGACTCACGCAAGTGGTGAAAAAAAGAAACAACCTGAAAGGATTTTGTAAGCTCATGAATGTTAGACAAAAGGCCTTCCAAGTAACAAGGTGGGGAAACAGTCGACTTACAAAAATCTATAGTAGAGGTTGAGTCACTATCTACAATAAGATGAGTGATATTCATCTTCAAGGCAAGAAGGAGAACATCACGGGTTTCCCAAATCTCAGCAGTTGCAGAAGAGTTTGTGCATAAATGATGAACAAAAGCGAACAACAAAAAGACCAAAGCTATCACTAATTATTTCATCGACACTGCAAGATAAAAATCGAAGGATGAGGAACCGTCACGGTTAAGTTTAAAGAAAGGAAAATGAGGAGACTCCCATTTAATTAACACAATTTGCTTTGGCGTTAAAAAACGAAGCTTAGGTTTCTCAACAAACAACCAAAGTGTTCGTAAGCCTGGGAATAAGCTAGTCTGAGAACATGATCTACATCAAAAGATAATAGATTAAACAAAGCATTATTTATGGCAATCCAAAATATTCCACAAAATATAAGGGTAAAAAAATGACCAAAGTATAAAATCATTCATAAGCGAAAGAGAATAAGTATGCAATATAATGTCATTTAAAGAAATATGCATTAAAGGCATAATAATGTTCCAAGAATCCTGTATTTTCATCCAAATATGAGCCGCGTGATATGATAGTCAACAAATAGATGATCCAAAGTCTCATCATGCAAATAACAAAGGGGATATTTTGGGTTTATTGCCAAACCAATTTTTGACAAGTAAGCTCTAACCAAGAGATTTTTGTGAACAAGAAGCCACAAGAAAAGTTTCAGTTTTTTTGGAACAAAGGGAATGCCAAAGTTTTCTCCATAGAGGATCCACATGAGATTCTTTAGTGATCAGATGAGAGTAAACATCTTTAACTTTAGGAATTCCGGTTTTAGAAGCATGATAAACCATTTTATCTGGAATTGAAGGACAAGTAATTACAAGAATTGGTCTAATGAGTGACAAAATATAGGTGGGAAGAATACCAGCCACACAAGATAAATCCCACTTGCCCGTATTTTTATTCATAAGATCAGAATCTTTCAAGTCAAAATTGAAGCAAGAATCAAGACTCAAAAAAGAAGCTAAGGGAAGATCTTGAACCCAAATATCATGTCAGAAACTAATCTTTAGACCATTTCCTATCTGCCATCTAATCCCTTCCTTAAGTATATCCCTACTTTTCAGAATAATAGACCAAAGTACTATTGTATAAACTTCATAGCACGGTACCAAAAAGAATGGACCTAAAATATTTAGTTGTAATTAACCCAAAGAGGAATCCAAATTAGACTAAATCATCCAAGCCATTTTAGCCAAGAAAGCCAAACTTGTTAGAAGAATTTTTTTTTAATACCTAATCCACCGGATAGGTAGGATACACACGTATTCCAAGCTACATAATGTATTTTTGATGACCACTAATATCTTCACAAAGGAAACCTATGCACATCTTATCTATAGTTTTAGTGACACCAACAGGAATATAAAGAGTGGACATTAAATAGTTTGCAATAGGATCAATACAAGCTTTAATCAAAGTATTACGACCATCAAAGTTCAAAGATCTTTTCTTCCAACCAGAGTACCTTTGTGCAATTTTATCCAAAACATCCTTGAAAGTCTCAACATTAGTTCTAGTCCAAAGGATAGGAGTTCCTAAATACTTAGACTTAGTCCAATGGTCTTCTAATCTAGCATCTAGATTGGAAGTCCACTTCAGCTAGGACAACCTCCTAAGTCGTATGATAGTTTTGATCTAGCATACTAGATGCGCTAAATCATTCATCGAAAAGTAGATTTAGGAAGTTGCGTTGAATCATTCAGCGCAACCAATCTCCGCTGCCAGATCAAAAAATAAATGTAGATCCGCTGAACCATTCCGCGAAAAGGTGATTTCGATTGCGCTGAATGCTCGCTACTAGTTCACATGCGAGCGATTGCTAGGAGAGACAACCAGTATTAACAAATTAGACAACTTTTTTTTTGAACTACAACACTTTTTTGGCTAATCTAGCAGCCAATTCTATCCCATAGAACTTAGTCTTACCTGGATTGAAAGCAACCTTAACATTTAAAACTTTAACGTAATTTATAGCAACAAAAGGCGAAACATTAGAAGAGAAAATGATAGAAGATTTTTGAAAGTTGATTTTTTCACCACACCAACTACAAAAAAGAGATAAAAGAGAGAAAATATTAGCAAAAATAGAAGATGGAATTTTCAGAAAGATTATACTATCATCCACATAGAAGTTGTGAGTAATCATTGGGCTCCTCGAGAAGCTTTGAAACCTATTAAAGACTTATAAGCAACAAATTTGAGTCAATAAGTAACGATAGGAATTCTAAACAAATGATAAACAAAGTGGGAGAAAGAGGGTCTCCTTGACAAAGACCCTCGAGGTTGTAAAAATAAAATGAGAAGGAGAACTATTTACAAGTATTTGGAAACAAAAGGTAGATATACAAGACATAATCCAACCAATATGAGTAGGGTGAAAACCAAAAGATTGAAAAGCTAAATGTAAAAAGTCCCAACTTATTCATCATACGCCTTTTCAAATCAAGCTTTAAGGAAAACCAGCCAAACTTTTCTTTCTTATGTTTAAAGGAATGAAACAACTCATTGGTAATCAATACATAATCAAAAGTTGATCCATTCTTAACAAAAGAAAATTGAGAATGAGACACAATATAATATAAAAAATGAGACACTCTAGAACTTATTATCTTTGCAATTATTTTATAGCAAAACTTACATAAACTGGTTGGACGAAAGTGTTGTGCAGAACACTTTCAAGCTTCGGGATTATAGCCAAAAACTTTTTATTAAGTTCCAGAGGCATACAACCATTAATTAGAAAAAAATTAACTAAAAAAGAAACATCAAGACCATTAATATGCCAGTACTTAACAAAAAACTTTCCCAGAAAGCCATCAGGACCTGGTGCTTTCAAAGGATCCATGTTATGAATAGTTGTTGCAAATTTAGCATCAGACACAGGATAAACAAGTATATTATTAACGGAATCAGAGATTAGTGTTCTAACTAAAGATTTGAGTGAAGATAAAGAACAAGAGGATGGTCCGGTAATGGTAAAAATATTTTTAAAAAATTGCACAAGAACATTAGAAACACCTACAACATCCATTACCCAATTACCATATGAATCCTTAATACAGTTAATCTGATTCCTACGTCTACGAACAAGAGTAAACACATGAAAAAAGGTGAGTATTCAAAGTACCAAACTTAATCCAATTAACTCGAGATTTTTATGCTGCAAATCTCTTCAAGATGAAGAGAATTCGAATAAGATTGAATACAATCATCAACAACCAATTTTTAAAAGCGAAGGCACATAATCAAAGTGTTTATGAGCAATATCCATATCAAGCTTTGCGTAATTAATATTATCCTTAAGTGGACCAAACCCTATCTTATTCCAAATCCGAGCATACTTTCTTAAGGAAGAAAACTTGTCAAAGATAGAAGGATTTTCAAGTGTAGCAAACAAAAATACTAACACTGACTAACTACATGTTCAAAACGAGGATCTCGAGCCATATTGCCTCTAAACAAAAAAGGTCTAGACACAAGTTTAGGTTTAGAAGGATTAAAATCTATTGAAATGACTCTCCATGGTTAAAGTTGCAATACGAAAGATTAGTAACTTGAATCGATGGGAATTGTACCTGAAAAGAATCATTCACAAAGAACATGATCCAACCTTTACTTGATATGACGATGACCACATTGATGATTGTTCCACGTAAATCTTGGAATAGAAGAAACCAAGTCAATTAACTCACAGTTATTGAAAACTTGAGCCAATTCTTGAGACTGAGAAACATAAAGTGGATTTCTCCCTATCTTGTCACCTTAATGCAAAACAACGTCAAAATCCCCCAAAACCATCCAACAACCAAAAATAGTAGAAACAAACTCCAATTCCGTCCATGGTTATTTAAGAATAACATGATTAAGACTCGTATATATTGTAAACAAAAGCCAAGGCTGAGAAAGAGGGTAATTAACCATTAAACCACAACATGAATATACCAACGAGAGTAATAAGTACAACTAATATCTATAATATAGGGATTCCAAAGCAACCAGAGACCCCCAGAAAACCCAATCGGATCAACAACAGAAACTTTAGTAAAGTCTAATAACTTATTCACAATCTTCGCAGCTCGTTCTGCAAAAGCCCTAGCTATTTACACAATATCCATTATTACATGATAATGCTCACGAATGATGTCTCTTGAAATATGAACTAAAGATGGCCTACAAGTACCACGGCCATTCCAAAGAATTATTTTCATTTGAAGGTTTGGGATAGGGAAGAGACTATGATAACAAGTTTGAGTCAAATGATCCAACAATTTATGCTGAGTCAATATAAATATTGTTCTTGAGATAGTGGTGGGTCTTGAAACAAAGGTATAAGTCTCATTCGAAAGAATCGTTGGTCCAAGAAATGAAAATCCCATCGAGCTATTATCTCCAGTTGGAACAACAACATGTTCTGGGGAATCCAAATAACAACTGGGTTTCTACTAGAGGAGGAATGGACGCCTCATTGATTTTGTTGTCGTGCCAACTCCTTGAGTCGCATCTTGGACTGGTTTTTTCGGTAAAAGGTTTAGAATATGGAGTTCTTCTTGAGTAAGCAAGAGGGAAAAAGGTTGAAATTTTAGAATTGGCATAACTTTTGCTTTCTAATTTTTATTGATTGTAATAAATTTTTTCCAAATTAATAAAATTTGTGTCATTCGAAAAAAAAAACAGAGGTTGAAATTCTAGAATTGGATCTAGTGGGAGCACCCATTGTGGAATTAGGTTGAGAGAGGCCGATTAAAGAAGTCGACGATGAAGAAATAACATCTCATCTCTCTCAGTTGACGTAACATTTCCAACTGACTACGTTGATGAAGAATATGTTGCTCCACTGCATCCTCCAAAAAGAAAACACCGCGTCTGCACCTGTTGAAATCCTGATTGAGTTCTTTAACCATCCAGGAATCCAGAAAGGTTTGATTGAAGTCTCCCAAAAAGAGATTGGTAAGAGGGGGATCACAATAGAAATTACAGAAGAAAGCAAAGAAGGACAAGAAGAATTAATCAAAGGATAAAAAGTGACAGAGGGGAGAAAGAGAAACTAACAAAAAAAGGAGAAGGGTAATAGATAGACGCAACAAGGGGAGGGAGAAAAACATATAAAAGTAGAACAAGAGAGGTAGAAGACAAAGAAAAAGAATTTGAGAGAATGTTAGCATTAATTACAGGATCTGCAACATATAGAATTTGGAATTCTTGTCAATCAACATGCATGGTTGCATGGGAGTCTTAGATCCACCTGGACTAAATAGAGAAGGGATAGGAGAAAAAGAATGTTGATGTGGGTGTTGAGAAGAAGACACAACAACACAAGAGGATGAGCTGGGAAAAACATTAGGATAATATGAAGGAATTTTAACCGTGGAAGGATAAGCTTTACCAAAAGCCTTATTTTTATTTTTACGGAAAGACTCAACCCGGTTATAGTTGAGACGATTCAAACCAAAAGTGGAGATCGAGTTAGAAACAGAAGCAACAGAGTTAAATCGGGATGAAGAACTAGAAGTATATTTTCTGGGTTGAATTAGAGTCCAAGGACCAAGCCCATAAATGGAAGAATGAGACTTTTGAATGCTAAAATCATTATCGGGAACATCTTTAAAAAGAAGGCGACAATTCTGCTGAGTATGAGATAGTAAAACATGTTCCGATATTTCATAAGAAGAATTCAATACACACCGGTGACAAACTAGTTACAATAAACACTCCATATATGAATAAAATTATTAATATATAGAGTTTATTAATATAGAGAGATAATAAAAAAAAACTAATTTTTTATGTTAATTCAAAGTATGTAAATGATAAAGGCTATGGATGTCTTATTAATCATCCAGATGAGCAACAAGTCGTATATGCCCTAACCAAAGAAGAAATCATCAATGTAATAAGACAAAAAGCGGAGGGAGATAATACTAATGATGATAGTACGGATATACCAAATGTTTCATGCTAAGAAGTTTCAAACATGCTCGACAAGTTGGAAATGTTTTGGCTTCAACTTGAAGGTGCCCACAATAATGAGGTCTTGCACATCCACAATTTAAAAATGCAATAAAAATCAAAAAAGTTACATCATTTTCTCAAACAACTATAGATAAGTATTTTATTTCATCTTGAATTTTGATGTATCAAGATATATAAGTTTCCAGTAAGATATGGAGGTAAATTCCTTATGATGGGACTAGAAAAGTCTGTTAATATTAAATTGTAGTACAATTTTTAACTTATAAAAAAAAAAATGTTAGCAACTTGGCTATTCCCAGTTGGTTAAATTTTTTTTTTTGATGCAAACAAAAAGTTTTATTAGCCAGAGGTAATGTTCAATAGGACCTGACCCTCTAAGACACTGGGAGGTTTATTATACCAACTATTGGTTATGTTATACCTTATATTGTATTTTGCAAGCACATCTGCTGCATATTACAATTTTTTTTTCACAAAACAAACCCTCCAACTAAGTATAAAGTTTAATAACGCTAAAGAATCAATGTGAATGTTCTCATACTCCCAGGTGATTGTAAAAGCAAAACTGTTGATACAGTCTGTATGTTCTTCAGATCAGTCTCGAATATAACATTTGTCAGCTTCAACTCACTGCTCCACTTCACAACATCCATGAATGCTTGGCATTCTGCTTGTTCCGCGCTTAACACTTTTCCCAAGCTCTTTGCTTTGCATCCCCTCCAATGACCTGAAAAATCATTTAAAATTAGTCTAACACCTCATGTATTACCTTCCATAAGAAATGAAGCATCGCAATTTATCTTAAGAAAAAGGCTGAGAGGGTGGAATCCAAGTTGGTTCAGATAAGATGAGTTCATGGAGGCTTATGGAAGTGTCTGCATCATCGTGTTGCATAATTCTATTGAGGTAGGCTGCAAAGTTGATGGCACTGGATGCTACTCTTGTCTTGGGGTCGCATTCTTGTCTTGAAAAACATAATCACATCTGGCATTCCAGATGCTCCAACACATGACCATCGCTAGATTAACCCATGCACCATTCAACTGAAGTTGCTTATCCTGGTTAACCCATTCCTCTAAAAGAAGAACGACACTGTTATACGAACTGTTGAGAACACTACTACCACCATATAGGCTATAAAAGCTTGCTTGTCATTAAAACAAAGATTGCGGGTTTTACGGAGCTCCAAGGATTGAGTGAAAAATGTTGTGTTAACTCAGTATCTAAATCTCTTATTTTTTTAACATATTTCTTGATTCTTTATGTCTAGAGTTCTATCTGGGTTACATTTATAAGTACATTAGTCATATTTATGCATTAGTTTTTGTTTCTTTACTTTTCCCTTTTGTTTCAATATGATTCAAAACTTTTATCTTTCAAAGTGCATTCTTCAGTTTCATTTTTGATGTGTAACTAATCTTTCTTGTCTCTCTAATATGTGTTTTCAGATTGTCTTGTCTATTATGGCGTTTGCCAATATGTCTATTATGATTATTGCATTTGTTGAGTATGTCTTCAAGCTTTTATTGAAAGGTTCCGTCTGTGTTGGTTTTCATGGTGGTGAGAAGAAAACCTCGTTGAGAGCTAACTCACCGAGTCATCTATTGCCTATCCCGCGTAGTAAATTTTTCAAAATTCAAATTTAGTCAAAGTGGTTATAAACAGAAAGTCCTCTTTCTATATATATTTGGCATTTTTTTTTCTCCAATTATGAGGCTTTCCATTCAAATGAGAACATCTTTGCTAGTCATAACCGTAATTATATCCATAATAACCTCAAAATCTTTCCAAGAAGAAATATTCTTAACCCTTATTCCAACTTCATCTCTATCAATGTTTATCATCACCATTCATATTCTCTCAAGCTTCATAAAAAAATTATCCAATATGGAAGAAGGAAACCATCCCAAGTTGGTGATTTAGTTAACAAATACAAGCAAGCTACGTTAGAGTTGGGGGCACAAGTGAAATTTTGATTGTTCAGCAAGGCAACAATACGGATGATGGGAAAGATACAAACTGGGAGGCTAGTGCAATCAGAAAAGTTATAATAGAGGGAAGAATGAGTTATGATACTCAGAGAACGATTTATTCAAATTTACTCCGCCATTCATGGCTCTTGAAGATCTCGAAGATGATAAAGATAAAACCTAATATGATGATTTTCAAGTTCAAAAATGGGAACTTTTGAACATAGTCATTGATAAAAGGCCATGGAGTATAAATATGCACCTTCTTGTGGTCCATGACTATATTCATGATACGGTTTACAATAGCAAACATCAGGGATTTCAACAGCTTACAATTCAATTGAAGTTCTTACTACCGGAACATATGAATTTTTATGTTGCGACAAAAATTGGTGAAATAATTGGAGAGGTTATTGGAATTGAACCTAAAGATGTTATGTCAGTTGGAAGTGACCCTGTCAAATTTTGCGTCAATATTGATCTATTATTTCTACTCATAAGAGGTGTTAAAGCCTTAACCAATGTTGGGATTACTAAAGGGATCAAGTTTTTTTATGAAAGACAACCAAGTAGCATTTATATTGAATGTTATGTTATTGACCATTGCAAAGGAGCTTGTAAGGATGCTGCAAACATCCTAGCCAAAGCTCATGAGAAGCCGTATTTTTTTGGTAACAAGAATAATATCAGGAAAAAATTACAAGATATTTCAACCAATGTTGTACCAGATGTTAGAAACAATCAAAAGAAATTTGTCAAAAAGGCTGTTTTTGTTCCTCCTAAGGATGTTATCCCAGTTAATCTTGACTTCCTGCTCAAGAATGATGCAAATGAAGGTACAAATGACTATAGGCTAAGAAAGCGACACAAAACTTTGTCTGATCCCATCTTAGTGGAGGTAACAAGCTCTCCCTCTATCTCACCTAATGATAACAACACAAACCGCCCAGGACTACTCATAGGGTCATAAGTGGAGACAAGCATGTTGGAATCACAAATAAGGAGACTTAGGTAACTTGTTCACTGAATCTTTTCTTTTCTTTATTTTTGATAATTTGCATTACTCTTGTTTTGTTTTGTTTTGTTTTGTTTTGGTCTTTCTATAATTACTGTGTTTTCATACCCTCAGACTTTAACTTTTGGTTTACTATTATTTTACGTTATTGTGGATCTTAGTTACTGATTATATGTTCATCACGAAGATAATTTCGTGGAATGTCCAAGGTCTTAAAAATATCAACACTAGGGATCACCTAAAAGATCTTATTAGAACTCAAAACCCTGATATCATTTTCTTGTGTAAAACTAAACTTAGTGAAGCCAAAATGAAACCATTATTAGCTGCTTATCACTTCCCAAATGTAAAATATTTCTCTTCAGTGGGTCTTTCTGGAGGTTTAGTTATAATGTGGAAGAATGGTTTTTCTTGTGAATTCCTCAGTGTTGAAAACAATATGATTCATCTCCTTATTCAAGATGATCCCAGCCAACCAGAGTGGCTCTTAACTTGCATGTATGGCTTTGGGAAAGGTCCTAAAATTAAGGAGCAATGGGAATCTATCAATGAGACATGAAAAAATATTATTAGTCCTTGGTGCTTAACAAGAGATTTTAATTTTCATCTGTTGGATTCTACTGGAGCTTCTTCTTCTTCTTCTTGCAATGGGTGGGTTAATTATATTCTCCATGACATAGGTTTATAAGATATTGGTTATTCAGGTCATGAGCATACTTGGACTAGAAACAATTTGGGAACATGTAAAATGAAATCTAGAATAGATATGGCATTGGTTAATGCTAGATGGCACTCATGTTTCATAATTCCAAATTACTTCATCTTACTCAAATGAGTAGTGATCACTGTGCTATAATGCTCATCACATATTACAATCAACCAAACTGTGGAAACCTTTCAAGTTCTTTAAAACCTGGCTCAATGATAAGAGATGTGCTGTAGAGATTTCCAAAGCTTGGGGTACTCATGTTCATGGATCTGCTACTTTTAAACTTACCAAAAGAATGCAGTTCACTAGGATTGCTCTCTCCAAATGGAATAAACTTCATTTTTGGGATATCAACCTTAATGTTGATACTCTTCAACAACAATTGTTAGATGTTCAAGCTCTTCCTTATTCTGAAGAAAATACTTCTAAGGTTTTTCTTATTAATGAAGAACTTCAAAAATGGCATCATATTCAACATGAGTTCAACAATCAAAAATCAAGAGATAACTTCATCAAAGAGATGGATAACAACATCAAATATTTTCATACTCTTACCAAAAGGAAAAGAGCAAGAAATAATATTAATTCACTCAAGGACATGAATGGAAATTGGGTTCATTCTAGAGATCAGGTTTCTTCCCTCCTCACTGAAAACTTCAGAGATATAAGTACTTCTATAAATCCTCATATTGATGAAAAATCCTACAATCATCTACCAAATATTATTACTGATGAGGATAACAGAATGCTTGTTGCAATTCCATCGAATGAGGAAATATTTAGTACTTTAAAAAGCATGGAAAGCTGGTCTGCTCCAGGTCATGCGGGTTTTCAAGCAGGTTTTTACAAATCTCAATGGATCTTAGTTGGAGAAAATGTTTGTGACTTGGTAAAAAATTTCTTCACATCTAAACACATTCTAAAATCTCTTAACAAGACCTATATTTCCTTGATCCCCAATACTAAAAAACCTACTTCTCCAACTGAGTTTAGACCTATCAGTCTTTGTAGTACTTCTTACAAGATTGTCTCTAAAATTCTTGTTAAGAGAATGAAGCCCTTAATTAAAAAGATTATCTCTCATTCTCAAGCATCTTATGTCTCTGGAAGGCTGATCAATGACAATACAATCATAGCTCATGAACTCACTCATCCTATGAGGAAAAAAGAAGGTGAAGGAGGTTGGATAGCTCTCAAGGTTGACATGTCAAAGGATTTTGACAGACTTGAATGGAATTTTATTCTCAAAGTGATGAGAAGTTTTGGATTTTGTGAAGACTGGGTTCAACTCGTTCAACAATGCATCATCACTACATCTCTCTCTGTCATTCTTAATGGATCTCCTTGTGCTGAATTTCATCCTTCTAGGGGTATCATACAAGGATATCCACTATCTCCATACTTATTTATCTTGTCCATGGAATGGTTGTTTTCTCTTGTGCTCAGTTTGCTAAAGAAATACCAGGTATCAAAGCATCTAGAGGTGCTCCTCCTATCAATCATTTACTTTTTGCAGATGATTGCCTTGTTTTTACTTATGCTAATTTAACCAGTGTGACTAATCTCTTGCAAGTTTTCCAAGATTTCAGCTCACAATCTGGTCAGGTCATTAATTTTGACAACTCCTCCATTTTATTCAGTAATAATATGGATCCTTCCACCTGTGACACTCCTAGTCACATTCTAGGTGTACAAAATATGAGTGAAAATGAAAAGTACCTTGGATCCTCTATTCTTATAGGAAGGTCCAAAGTTAACTCTTTTGTAGAAGTTAATAATGCTTTTGAAAGAAGGAATTGGCTACCTGGCAAGGAAGTACTATGTGTCAAGCTGGAAGAGGTACTATGGTGAAAGCTATGCTCAATGTTGTTCCTACGTACCAAATGAGTTCATTCAAGATTCCTAAAAAAATTATCAAAAATTGGATACCATGCAGAGAAAATTCTTCTGGGGATATAAAAATAATAGAGGTAACAACCTTGTGGCTTGGCAAGACTTGTGTATTCCTAAAGAATTTGGAGGTCTTGCATTCAGAGATATTAAAATGTTGAATCATGCCCTCCTTACTAAGCTTGACTAGAGAATCTGCAACCATCCTGATCTCTTATGTGCACAAATATTAAAGGCTAAATATTTTAAGAATGAGAATTTCCTTCATATCAGTCAAGAAAAGAGTAATACTTCTTGGATTTGGAGCGGTGATGAAGTTGGTCTTAAAGTCCTGCAAAGTGTCTACATGCAAGTGAACAATGGGAAGAAGACAAGAATATGGGTTGATAAATAGATCATTAATCTGGATGTGGTTCCTATTCCTACTTCTTCTAGCCATATGAACTACACTTTTAAGAGTGAACTAATGATTCCCAATACTTCTTCTTGGAATATCAATCGACTGCATGAACTTTTTAGCTTTGAAGTGGTTAGCTACATTTCCAAAATGAATATTAATCTTACTGAAGAAGATATAATTAGATGGAGACATACAAAGGATGGACTGTTCACTGTCAAGAGCGCCTACAACGAACTCATGGAAACTAGAGTTGCTCAACAGATTTGTTAACAACAATGTGCCTAGAGAAGTATGGAAATCTCTCTGGAAGGTGAAAATTCCACATAAGGTAAAACTTTTCACCTGGAAGTGTCTCAAAGGTGTTGTTCAAACAAGAGATAAAATTGCGCAGTTTAACAGCTGTTCAGAAACCCATTGCAGCATATGTGACTTCTCTGAGGAATCCCTCATTCACATTCTTCTCACCTGCAGATTTGTAAGAGTCGTTTAGGGAGGTTTCAACATAAATATTTATCAAGTGGCAGCAAACTATAACAACATTAAAAACTGGATAATATCTTGGTTTACCCCCTCAAATATTCTCGGTATGGAAGATCAACATCATTGGAGAATGACTGTGATGGTTGGATGTTGGATTATATGGAAGGAAAGATGTGAACACATCTTCCATGATAAAACTTTAAACCCATTTTCAACTGTTTCGCGTATCAATTTTTATTTTTTTTTTATCTGCACAAGTTTCACCAGCTGATACTCTTCGTCTTAGTATAGCTGACAACTGTCCCTCAGATTTAGCTTCAGTTTATGTTGATGTTTCTTTTTATCACTTGACTAACTCTATAGGCACTGGTATGGTGTTGTTTTCCATTGCGAGTACTCGATATGCGATCAAAGGATCATATGCTTGATGGAGTAATTAATCCAGAGGCAGGGGAATGTATGGCATTGATGGAAGCTCTCAGTTGGATTAAGGAGCAAAACATACTAGAGATCCATCTCAAATCCGATGCTGAAGTTTCGTGCAATCCATAACATCTAATAATGTCCAAGTCAGATGGGATAATTTTCATCTCATTAGGAGTATCAAAAGTTTAGTTCTTTTAAATTGTGTAAAACATCTCATGTTAAAAGAGATTTTAATAATGTCGTTGATCTTATATCAAAACGAGTTAGAAGAGAAAAACTAATTCTAGAAGAATACATGGATTTCTCTACATGGGTTAACTCTGTTTTTCAAAGGCACCCTGTGCCAGAAACCATTTAGTTAATAAAATTTCAGTTTATCCAAAAAAAAAAAGAAAAAAAAAAGAACACTACTACCACCAGATATGCTCATCCATACTGCCTTAGAGAAAGGACATTTAATTAACCAGGATGTGCATCGTGTCTTCAACCATCTGAGAACACATCTGACATGTCTGGTTAATGTAGATGCAGACCCGAGCCAATCTCTTATTCATTGGTAGTATATCGGATAAAGATTTCCAGAAGAAATGCTTAACTCGAGGCCACATGCTTAATTCCCAAAAATCCTTCCATATCATTGAAGTTCCTTGAATTGTTGTGGAGATTTGAACACTGCCAAGGCTTTGCTCAAATAGCTTGTTGTATGCAGATTTTAATGTGAAACCTCCATTCCTTGTGAGCATCCAAATCAATCTGTCTGGGGCATTTCGAGGTAGCCGCATCTGAAGGATCAAATTAGTTGTATTACTGTCGAAGAGAAACTGGACCCGTTGAACGTTCCATTCACCAACTTCAGGAAAAATAAGTTCACTAACCGATATATAATCCTCAGCATTTGCAGCTGCAATGTTCTGTTTGGGAGGATGATCAAGTCCTTGAACCCATTTATCCAACCAAATGCGTATCTTTGTCCCATTACCAACTCTCCAAAAACTATAATCCTTAGTGAGCAAAAGTCCTAACCGCGGGATTTCACTCGTAATCGTCATGAAACCCAAACCGAGCCTTTAGGATTGGGAGATTCTCAAATCCGACTGATCAACTCCTTCACCCGCACCGTAGGGTACAAGGAAATTTTGATATCTTATTGATGCCAAACTTGTTTGAATTAATCTTTGAATTGAAAAAACTAATTTACCATACCACCTGAATGACCGAACGAGGTCCGACTCTAAGATATCCGAACAATAATGTACTGATCTTTAATTTCACGTATTTACATCAATACCAACTCTCCAAAAACTATAATCCTTAGGGTGAGCAAAAGTCGGAGCTAACTTTGCGGATTTCACTCATCGTCTGTGGATCGTCAAAATCTTTGGGCCGTCTCATGATGAAACCCAAACCGGGATATATGGGTGGACACGAGGTGAGATTCTCAAATCCGCACTTTTAGCGGTTTATTGCATTGGACTTTGAACTCCAACTGATTCACCCACACTTTCAGGTGAGTACAAGGAAATTTTGATATCTTATTGATGCCAAACTTGTTTGAATGACTAATCTTTGAATTGAAAAACTAATTTCGAATGACCGCTGAAACGAGGTCGACTTCTAAGATATCCGAACAATAATGTCTTTGGAAGTTAAAGAGCTAAGAAACTTAGATGTGATTTGGTTGCGGTTTAATTTCAATTTCATTTCATAAATATGAACCGTGAATATTTCTTACAGCTAGTATATGCGAGCTTCAAAGTTTATGCCATTATATATGACTGAGATTGCTAGCTTTTTGTGGACTCTTGTTTTTTTTTTTCTCAACTCTTGCTCAGGTCACCTTAACAACATGGACTTAGAAAATGATAGGCACAAGAGAAAAGAAGCGAGACTCTAAGAGCCCGTTCGGTTGAGAGAATTAGAATCCTAGGAATTCAATTACAGGGTAATCCAATTCCTGGAATTGGATTCCAATCCAAAAAATTCATGTTCGGTTGAGGTAATTCAATTACCTTTGTTATTACCCCGGAATCCAATTGCGTTGCATCATTGGACCAATGCAATGGAAATCTATCATTTTGGAGGGAATTTGATTCATAGGAATCGAAATTCCCAATTACCTTTGTTATCATTTAATCAGCATCCGGTCCGTACGATCCATTGATCCGCGTATGTCAAATCCACTGGTGATTGGACTGGACACGGCAGCGTACTACTACATAACCTGAGACCTCCTGGAGCGCATGAAACCTCTGTGGAGGGCATGAAACCAGCTGATCTACAAGCCGGCAGCGTAGCCACCGGCTTACTCCCCACTGAGCAAACTCGGCCCCCTGAACCCATAGTAAAGTTAGTATAATTACACGAGTACTCTAATATTTGAGAGGAGACTCGAACTCCTGACCTCCTCCTTGAGAGTCAAGCTCCTGGCCAACTGGGCTAACCCCAGATGGTGTTGCACACCCTATTTATCCCGAATAAAAGGAATGTTCCTTTGAACATTTTTCTAGGCCCAAGAAGATTTTGCATTTTCAGTAGAGTGCAACATAGTGACATACCAATTGGTTAATCCGTGTTGGAAAAAAACTTGCAGGGAAAACTGAATATATAATGTCTACATCCATGGAAAAGAATTTGCAACTAATAAAATTCTCCATATTCCATCCGTAGATTCCGAACTGAATATTCTAAAGATCTTATAAACAAGCTAGTTATCCGATCAGAAGATTCCATACGAATGGATGGATTGATCTTAGTCGACATCGTATAGAAAAGGAATTTCTTTTCGCGGTCCAAATATTTATTTCTAGAACTTAAGGCATACATTTACTTTTCATTTTCAAGGGTTATTTCCTATCGAGCCAATATATTGTGTCTACAGCTGTACGTGATAATGAAGAGAAAATCTCGTTTTCAGTCTAAAAGATAAACATTGATTTTCTTTTAGTGAATCTAAATATTGTAAAGTTCCCAAACCTTTTCAAATTCTCACAACTCACACACAATATACTTGTATATATAGATAGAAACCCTTATGAGAGTTAGACACAGACATAGATAGGAAGAAACAATGAGGTTTTCTGGAGTTCCATGGTTGTCTTTTATTGTTACGATCATTCTCTTCTCACTGTTACAGGCTCCATCTTTTGCTATTGGTAAAAAGGTTTGTATTTTTTTATCACTTTTTTCTTTTGAAGGCTACTTCAAATATGATATTTTGATCGGCTTCTTCTCATATGATACAGTCTTATGTTGTGTACTTGGGTGCGCACACTCATGGACCAGAAGTTACATCATTGGATCTAGAAAAAGTGGCTGATTCTCATTATCAGTTATTGAGTACTGTTTTAGGAAGGTGAAGAGTTTTTAATATAATTTTTTTTTTTTTTTTTTTTTTTTCTGAAGGAGAAAGGTTAATCTAGTTCTCCCTGTTTTAGTGCACGTTCTAATGAGATTTCACTTGTGGTGACAGTCATGAGAAGGCTAGAGATTCGATATTTTACTCGTATACAAGATATATAAATGGTTTTGCTGCAACCCTCGATGAAGAACATGCACAAGAAATTTCCAGTAAGAGAAAATAATTTCTTCAGTTATATTCCCATGTTTTTCCCTATAATTTTTTTTCTTTGGCTTTAATCTTATAATTATATTCTTCAATGTAGAACATCCAAATGTTATATCTGTCTTTGAAAACCGAGGAAAGCAGTTACACACCACCCGTTCATGGAACTTTCTAGGACTAGAATCAGAGAGCGGTGAAATCTCGTCTCACTCGGCATGGAATATGGCGAGGTATGGCGAAGATACGATCATCGCCAACCTTGATACTGGTAACTTCAAATTCTTTTCAAAATGTCGCACTCTCAGTAAGGCATATCATTATATTTTCAAACTTGACGCTTGTTGTTTCGTTAAATGTATACCTCATAGGAGTGTGGCCAGAATCAAAGAGCTTTTGTGATGAAGGGATGGGACCAATTCCATCCAGATGGAAAGGAATTTGTCAGAACAACACTAAAGAAGGAGTTCCTTGCAATAGGTGCTTATTCTGAATATATTCATTCATGCATGTACCGATCTTGAAAGATAAAACAACGCTAAATGCTATGCTTTTGAGTTTTGTAGGAAGTTGATTGGAGCAAGATACTTCAACAGTGGCTATGCAGCCTATCTTTCAGAAGTAGATCCATCAAAAATTCCAGTAAATGTATCGGCACGTGATGAAGACGGACACGGGACCCATACATTATCAACGGCTGGTGGTAATTTTGTACCAGGTGCTAATGTGTTTGGTTTCGGGAATGGTACAGCCAAGGGTGGCTCCCCGAAAGCTCGTGTTGCTGCTTACAAAGTCTGTTGGAAATCGATAAACGAGAGTGGTGGATGTTTTGATGCTGATATCCTTGCTGCATTTGAAGCTGCTATTCATGATGGTGTTGATGTCATATCTGCATCTATTGGTGGACCTCCTTCTGATTACTTCAGTGATGGTATTGCCATTGGTTCGTTCCACGCAGTGATGCATGGGATCACTGTAATCATGTCAGCCGGTAATGATGGACCTGCGGATGGATCTGTGTCTAATGTCGCTCCATGGATATTAACAGTTGGTGCTAACACGATTGACAGAGAGTTCCCTGTTAGAATTGGACTTGGCAACAGGAAGCACCTCAAGGTATGCTGCACTCCATTCCTCATGCTCGAAATGAGGCAAAATTGATGCAACATTGAGTTCTGATTAGATTTTTCATCTTTGACATTATCTGTTACAGGGGCAGAGTTTGTTTCCAAAGGCGTTGCCAGTTCCGAAATTTTATCCTTTGATTGACGGTACAGCGGCAAAAGCAGCGAATTCAACAGATCATGACGCGTAAGGCTACATAATTTGTTACTTCTTATTCATTTTCAATACCTGATAGTGATATATGCTATGAGGACTTTTATGGATGTCTAAAATTGATGAATGCAGTCAGTTGTGTCTTGCTGGGTCACTTGATCCTGAGAAGGTCAAGGGTAAGATATTGGCATGTCTTCGCGGCAGCAATGGTCGAGTAGAAAAAGGTGTTGTCGCACGCCAAGCTGGCGCCGTCGGGATGATTCTAGCCAATGACATTTTGTCTGGAAATGAAATTGTAGCTGATCCTCATGTTCTTCCTGCTGCACATATTAACTACACTGATGGCCTCACCTTGTTCTCTTATATAAATTCTTCCAAGTAATTTTCTTTATTTTTGGCTTTTCAAATTATTTCAACTTGTTTATCCCTGAGATAATTACATCTCAATCAAAATGGTCAGTATATAATCATTTTAACTATGCATCCTATAGGTCACCAGATGTTTTCATGACGCGTGCGCGTACACAAAATGGCGTTAAACCAGCCCCTGTAATGGCAGCTTTCTCATCCAAAGGACCCAATGTTGTCACTCCTGAGATCCTTAAGGTTGGCTTGTGAATGTTATTTCAATTATATTTTTTTTTATCAACTGCCTTCTTCATTTCTATTTATTAATCAATTATTTTCTTTTGCTATGTGGGATTAGCCTGATATTACTGGACCAGGAGTAGCTATTATAGCAGCTTACACCCAAGCAGTAAGCCCTGCAGGTGAAACAGACCCCCGCCGAGTTTTATTCAATATTGAGTCTGGAACTTCAATGTCATGCCCTCATGTTGCTGGTGTTGTTGGCCTTCTTAAAACACTTCACCCCCATTGGAGTCCATCTGCAATTAAATCAGCAATTATGACAACGGGTGAGAAGCCAATTTATTTCGTTAAGTTTCGTGTAACAATTAACCCCCTGATCTTTTTATCTGTTGTTCATTATTTGACAACATACATTTACATTCATGTTTACACAGCAAGGACTCAAGATAACCAGAAGATGGAAATGCGCAATTCATCAAACCTCCAGGCAACACCATTCAGCTATGGGTCAGGACATGTGAGACCCGATGCTGCTATGGACCCTGGTTTGGTTTATGATGCAACTATTTTCGACTACCTGACCTTCCTTTGTGGACTTGGCTATAATGAAACTCAACTCCAGTCTTTCACCGCAGGCATACCTTACAAATGCAACATGAAGTACGGCCTAGCCGATTTTAACTACCCATCTATCACTGTACCTGGTCTAGATGGCGCAACTCAAGTGAAAAGAACCGTTAAGAATGTTGGCTCTCCTGGTACCTACAAAGCTCAGATACATGCGCCTGAAGGAGTAAAGGTGTCTGTTAAGCCAAAAACGTTGACATTTGAGAAGATCGGTGAGGAAAAGACTTTTGAAGTGTCTTTGAAGGTTATCAACCCTTCGTATGAATACGTATTTGGGAGTCTAACATGGACTGATGGTGTGCATTTTGTGAGGACCCCTATTGTGGTGGAGTCATTCCCTGAACGAGATTAGACACCCCCTTTTTTTTTTCTTTTTTTTTTTTTCCTTCTTCTAACTTGGTATTTAATTGTTAATTCTTGAAGTAGCAATATTCTCGTTTTTGCTTCCACTACAGTATCTCTGCACATCTGAGCAGCACCATATACAGAGGTTGGAAAACGTTAAAGGCTGAGCAAAATTTTTAGTACACTCTAGTTTTTGATCTTTCACATTTTTTTCTTTTTTGCTAAGAAAATGATTCATTTCGAGAGAGAAGATTGCATAGTTTCAGAAAGAAAGGCAAGACTCAAACATTCATTCTCCTTGTGCATGATTTATCGGCAAAAGAATTATAAATCCTTAGCCACTTTATCAACATAAGAGTTATAAATCCTATCACAATAATTGAATTATTGTGATAGAAATCAAACGATTATTGTGATAGAAATCCTATTTCCCACAACACCTGCAAAGTTAGGATTAACAGCGCAGAACAAATCTTTTGTGACTTGACAGTCAACTAACAAGTGATATGAAGTTTCAATTTCATCTCCACAAAGAGGACACTTACTGTCTATATCCACCACATATCTAGCAAGTAGACAATCATTTACATATTTCCATAAAAAATGTTTAATTTTTTGTGGAAGATCAAGCTTCCAAAGATCTTTACATGGAAAATCAGTTGTTCATTCCCATACACCATACACTTCAGAAATGATGACTCTATAAGCATATTTAACACTAAAAATCCTATTATGGGCCGGTTTGTATCTCAAAACATCAAAACCTGAAGTAAGAATTCTTATGTCACAAATATCTCACACTATATTCCTATCAAACAAAGAATTTAACAGATCCATACTCCATTTGCATTCATTTGGCAATATTAACCTACTAACAAATTTCATGTTAGAAGATGAATCAGTTGAATCTAATAAACCAGTTCTCTTCGGGACCCATTTGTCTTTCTATATTTCAATCGATTTACCATCTCCAACTTCCCAACAATAGTATTATAATGGCGTTAAAGTTTGCCTGGCGGATTGAGATCCAAGAGATGGCCTAACGTACTTATTCTCAACTACAGCAGTTGAAATTAGATTTTATCTTGGTCGCGGGTGTGGCCTAGGATGGCGCTAGGGTTTGGCACGCCATAACCTAAAATGGCGCTATCGCTAGCTTGACAAGATGCGGCCTTAAAGTGGCTTAGTACGTTTGGTCTTAGCTACAGCGGCTGAGGTGGAATGGTGGGGCCATAACTAGGCCACAAACATAACAAGTCGACCACGACCCATTGGAGATGTCATGGCATATCATATTCTGGACAGATGACACCAAAATCGGTCGTGATTGAGACCAAAATAATTGGTCACTGTTTTTCTTTTTTCTTTTATGAAGCATGTTCACTTTTGCAGCACAAGTTAAGTTAGAACTGTTTTTTGGGGACTAGTCAAAAAAGGGGGACTACTCTTACGTTTTTGGGTGGATATTAGAAGTAATATTGAGTCACCCCTTATCTAATTTTTTTAATACCAAATTTACCCTTTGTCATTAAATTAGTTAGTGTGATGATTAATTAGTGTTAGTGTAATAATTTATTAATGATTAGTTAGTGATTAGTGAGTTATTAATATGATTGTTTTGTTAGAAACATTATTATTGAGAGAGAAGAAGAAGAAGGAAATAGGAAGAAGAAGATGGGTGAACCCAGAAAATCTTTTTTTTGAGTTTAATAGTTATGATATGGGTGATTCTTGTGATGATACCTCATCCTAAGAATCAGAACCCCCTTCACCTCCTAGTATATCTGTCAATATTTCTAATGATCCGGAGATGAGTTATTTGTTAGATGATGAAAGCTTTTTGCCCCAAACTCAAGCTAACGAACCAAATGATGGATTTTATCATCCACAACCTGAAGATGAAGATACGGGTACTCAGGTATGGCTCAAAGTTAGTTAATATAGCTTGAATTGTGCCAGAAATTGGCCAAACTGAAAATTTCAGGAACAAATTTCGGCTAGGTCAAAGTAGTTCGGTTAGCTATTCTGCAGAAATGGTAACCGAACCTTTTTGAATGTGCAGTTCAGTTACTAAATTCAGTAGACGCAGGTAACCGAACTATATTTTAATGGAGGTTTTTGAGAGTTCGGTTATGTTTTTCCAGAAAATGTAACCAAACTATTTTTATAGAGTTTACAGTTCATAGTTCGGTTTAGTCGAGTTTAATACTTTTGTAGCCGAACTCTTTGTTTGGAAAGGTCGCAAACTACTTTTAGAGAGTATCTAACCGAACTCAAGTGTTCGGTTTAGTCTATTTTACTAATTTTATTGCCGAACTTTACCATAGAAAATCCAAAGATCAAGTTCGGCAAGGCCGCAAAATTTTTCTAGAGACTACATAACCGAACTCTATGTTCGGCAGGGTCGATAAAAACTTTTACATTGCCGAAATTGTAAGTGTTTCTTGTTTGTGTTATTGACGTTGTGCTATTACTTGTAGGTTCCATGTGATCCAATAGAACCAATGGAAAATCAACCTCCCCCAGTTGGTATTTTGTACGATGACACATCCCATCACTACATGAATGACTTGGAATTCAAAAATCCGGAAGAGGCAAAGATTTGGGCTAGACAACATGCACAAAAAGACATGTGCGTATTAGTATTGAATGGGAGAGAAAGCAAAACTCGCTTTGAACTGGTTTGTGAGAGAAACGGTGATCCCGATAAAAGCCACAAGAGGAAGTGTTATGTTTATAAAGGAAAGACAAATAGGAAGAACAAAACTTTCTCAAAAAAGATTAAATGCACATTCAAGCTTGCATTTAATTACAACGAAGATTTGGGTGGATGGGTTCTCTAACGGGTTATGCAAGGTTGTCATAATCATCCTCGTCCGGAGCATCTTGAAGGACATTTCACGGCGGCAAAGCTAACTCCTAAAGAGATGGACAAGGTAGCTAAAATGAGGACAATGGGTATTTCACCGGTTCAAATGCTCCAAATACTAAAGGAGGATAACAAGGATAACCACTCATCTTTGTCCATCATTTACAATGCAATTGAGACAATTAGAAGGAAGGAATAGAGAGATAGGCAAGTAATGCAACAATTGTTTTTTTTGGCCCAAGAGAAAAACTACGCGGTTCAAAAGGATGTGGATTCGGAAGGAGAGATAACACAACTCTTCATTGCGCATCCGACGAGTGTTCAATTGGCTCAATTCTTTCATGAAGTTCTAATAGTGGATTGCACTTATAAGACGAACAAGTATGAGATGCCATTGTTGAATATTGTTGGGCGTACTTCGACGAAGTCACCGTTTACCGTGGAGTTTTGTTTCTTAAGAGATGAGCAAGAACCTAGTTACATTTGGGCAATACAACAAGTTAAGGGAATCTTCCGTGGTAATGATATTCCCGGGGTTATAGTGACGGATAATGAAGTCGCGCTGATGAATGCAATATAGGTAATGTTCCCCTTAGCACATAGTATGCTTTGTACGTTCCATATATGGTGTAATTTGATTCATAGGTGCAAGCCAATAATTTTTCCACCCAAGAAAAAAGGATATGATGAGATTAAGAAGCTACCGGAAGATGCACGAGCGGATGCTAAAGAGGAAGTTGATAAACAATACGAACTAATTTCGCTAAATGGGTTGCTTTCAACGGTGAATGGGAGTCATTGTGTTGGTCTCTTACCGAGGAAGAGTATCATCTAAATATTGTGCAGTTTATCTGCCATTGGGATACTCCCGATTACCCCGATGTTGTATCGTATGTTATTCGCCAATGGTTGGAACCGCACAAAGAGAGTTTTGTTTATGTCTATACCAACCAATATAAACACTTGGGAAATCAAGCTACAAGTTTGGTAGAGTCGGCTCACCACCAGTTGAAGAAGAATCTCTTTGGATGTGTTGATAATTTCGTAACCCTGTGGAATGCTATAGAAAATTACTTCAAGCGCGACGTTGATAGAATTAAGGAGAAGTTCCAAAAAAACCGTATATTCAAAATGACCGGAAAATATGCTAATCACCCATTGTTCAAGGGAATCCATTACAAAGTATCTCGGCAATGTATGAAGTTGTTGATTATAGAAGTCGAGTTGATTGATAAGTGGGAAACCAGGCGAAATGAGTACGTCATACTCACAACTTACAACTAATGTTTTATGAAATCATAATTCATTAAAAATCAGTGCAAATAGTAATTAAGGAATTAATTAAATTTACCACATAATGAAATTAAGCTTTGTCCGTCGTCCCAGAGATGGGTTCTAGCTCCTCATGGTGAAAACACGCTCAAAATAATAACTCATGGCTCAAAAGGTGTTTTTATTGAAGAAATAATACACACAGGAATTTGTAACGCAAGATTGGCGTCCACGTAAGTCAACATTACTAAAATTGTTGCAAAATCAAGATAATAGTTACTAATGGACTCATTCTAATGCATTGAATATAAGACTCTAAGTACGACTGTTCTCTGTGCCTATATGTTCTTCAGCTTAGGGTTCTTGAGAACGACACTTCTGATGTGTCGTCTGCAACTACTTCTTCATGTTGCTGCTGCAACTCCTCCTGCAGCGTGATTCTTCAACCTCGGCCTACCGCTAACTCTCCACCCTCCCCCCCTCCCCCATATGAGTCTCGAACACTCTTTATATACCCAACTGCACCAAGAATCTCCCATAATAACTCGTCAAATATCTGTAATAATTCCTATGCAGTCATCGGGAATAATTTCCTGAATCAACTTCTTCACACGTCTGCATGTACTCTGCACACACTCAACAGCCTCAAACACGCTCCATAAGAAGTTTAGCATGCTTCAAACTCATGCAAACCTTCAAAAGATGAAGTGAAAATCCCGAGAATATCTCCAAGAACAAACGTGCCCGCTTTTCTTCCAAATCACACCACACTTCTATTTTCTCGAAATTAAAGCTCTTACCATCTCTCGTTTCGATCAAACAGTTGGTCTCGACTAATTGAACGAGAAAAATCTCCCCAAATCTTCTCGACTTTAATGAAGAAAATCCTCCTATACACGTACTGCCTGTTTTCTCCCACGCGTGATTGTAACCAAAGTTAGTCGATTTTGACAACATTAACAACCATGTTTAGTCAAAACAGGATACTTGATGCCAACTCCAGCTATTTAATCTCCTTGAAACTCGTCGAAATCTTCAAAGGCAAACTCTCGGGTTTTCAAGAACCAATTTCCCCGCCAAAACGAATTCAAATGAAGAAGAAAGGGTTGCCCCTTATCCAACAGCTAGGGTGCGAATATCAGGTGTCCAACTGAGGTGCCCCTTATCCAAAGTAGGGTTCCGTTTAGTGGTTGCCCTCCGGGTGCGTTTAACAACTTTTCGAGCCGAATTTTCCAAAAATGTTTATTTCCCATAAATGCCTACAAACACATAAAACATCAAAATTAGTACAAAATCGAGCGCCAACAATACATAGTATTGAGAATAAATTAGACACAAAAATGTGTCCATCAATGAGGTGTGTGTTTGTAACATGAAGAAGTCTATGGGACTCCCTTGTCGACATATGATAATCAACTACGAGCATGGAATAATCCCTTTAAGCGACATTGATCCATTTTGGAAGCATCTAAGTTTCATCCCTCCTCCAAAGGGAGAAGAAGCCGGAGAAGAGTTTGGTGATAACGAAATGGGGAAAACCGTACTAGAGATTATCGAGGCATGAATAAACTCCAGAAACAAATCTTTTGGGATGACATGAGGACAATCATATATTCACAAACTTCGGAGAATTTTTATGAACCAACAAAAGGCAAACGCAAAGGTAGGCCAAGCAAAAAATAGACTAAAAAACAACTAAGAGAATATGCAAAGGTGTTAGGTAAGAAGAAAAGTGAGCAAACCGCAAATACTAGAGATCCTTCGGCCCATGAGTACACCTCGGCAAGTTACTTGGAGAACGCCAAGAAACGAGGTAAGAGTATTGAGGAGAAAGGCGAAACAAGTGAGCGAGATTTGAAGAAAAAAGGTCTGATGTGTCCATCACAACCAAGCCAACCATCTTCTATCGACGTGAGCCTTAAGTCTCCAATTTGCCCCATCCAACCATCTTCTGGTGACGTGAAGCTTAAGTCTCCAATTTGCCCCATCCAACCATCTTCCGGCGACGTGAAGCTTAAGACTCCAAATAAAGACTATTTGAATGAGCTACCTCTATACATTAGAGAATACGTTATATCCACCGACGACGTTCCTATGTATGGTAATTGTGGTTTTCATGTTGTCAATCAAAAACTTGGGCCTTTCATAGAATGTGTCAAGCGAAATAATGGGTGTGCAATCACTCATATAAAGCAAAGGTTGTTGTCCAAACTAAAATAGAATCCGGCCTTTTACAAGGTAATGTTGTGCGATGGGGAGGGTAGTCTAAATGAGAAATTTGTTAGGTATCAACGTCATCTTCATGGGGGTCATCCGATCACAACGGATTATTGGATGAGCATGCCGATATGTGGACATTTAATCGCAGAGGCATTCAATTGTGTGGTTCATTATTTCTCAAAATATGCTAGTTTCACCTTCACCCCGACAACAACCGCATGTGTCGAGCAACTCAAACGAAGGAGATGTGTGATGGCATTGATTAACTACAACCACTTTATAGGCCTCCGGTTAAAACCCGATTGTCCATTGCCTATAATATCCGGAACCTCTTATTGGCCTGCATTTAATCCCGATATAATGTTGGGTTGGTGTATCATGTATGAGCATAACATGGAGATGTGGAAAGCTTTGAAGAAGTCGGACGAAATTGTACATGAAGTTCAAATTTCACTTGGGGATGATTAAATGACACATGTTCGGTTACCTGCGCAAATATTTCAGGTTGCCGAATTTTTAGCATTATGGCCACTTCTGTTTTTGCAGCACAGTTCGGCAACCTGAAAAAAAATCACCAGGTTGCCGAACACTGTGTTCGGTTAGGTCGCGCAAATTTTCCAGGTTGTCGAATTTTTAGTTTAAAATCCTAACACCATTAACTGCTGTTTTTGAACGGCTAGTTTTGATTTCTACCCCGTTATTACTCATCCAACGACTATTTTTTTAAAAAAAAAAGTAGCCGTTGGGTCTTTATCTTCTCACTCACCTATTTCTATAAAAGGAAACATGTCCCTTTCAAAATCTCTATCTCACTCACCTATCCCTTTCAAGTTATTCTCTTATCTTTTTTATTCTCCTTCATCCATCTCTTTCAAACACCAAAAATGGATCCTCCCTTAAATAATGATGAAGATGTCGCTATTGTTAGATCATTGATTGCAGTTACGAAGCACGATTACGATAGAGCGTGCTTTAACTTTATTGACCACGACAGGATCCAAGATATGTACCTTAACATGGATCAAACATCTGATGCTTGGTGGAATCGTATATATAGGATTTTTGAGGCGTTGGACGGAAATATCCATAGGAGGACACAACAAATCGTGAAGACTAGATTCGATGAGGTATTTAAGGAATGTGAGGCTGTGAAGCTGACTAAAAATTTCAGGTTGCCGAAATATGCTCTGCAGCCAAAATTTCATCCATATAAAACAAGGTTCTAAAACAAACATAGTTCTAAAACAAACATGTAATTGAAAACACAAACAAGGTTCTAAAACAAGTATAAAAGTGTTATACATACCAAACTACGAAATCCATAACTAATTGTTTAAAACACACAAACATACGAAATTAAACCATACGAAATCCATAACTAAGATGTTTTTTGAAACAAGAACCATACGAAATCACTAACTACCACTACGACGAACCCTTTTACTTCCTTGTTTACAACGAGTTTTAGGTTGAACTTCCTCATCACTTGGGGTTTCATCTCCTCGACCGGTTTTCTCCACCGTGGTACGAACGGCACGACTTGAACCTTCTCCTTGTTGTCGACCCCTCTCATTGCTTAGACCAACTTGGCTCCACCATTCTTTTAGTTATAAGACCCTCCCACTGTCCGTAGTAGTCAGTTTGTTCCTTAGTCGACATCAGCTCTCCACCACGGATTTTAGTCATCCATTTCTTCAACAATTTCGTACCCTTCTTCACCTGATTCCAACTTTAAGCACAAGTAAATATATTTTCAATACTTTCAAACAACCCAAAAGTATAAGAGAAGACATTTTCTTACCACATTATCCCATAACCTTTTTGCTCCTTCTCCACAAATAGGGATCTCCTTATGAGCTCTCTTAGCTTCCCTCTCATTTGCCTTCGCCTTCGCCTTATCAACGCGAGCTTGTTGTTCTCTATTTATCATAATTGGATGATTAATACCTTCATACCACTCCATATAATCTTCGTCACATGCATTTACATTTTCGGCTAAAGGGACACAATCACCTAAAGGTAAGTAGTGCTTGTTAAGTTCATCCCAATATTCTACTGTAGGAGTTTGCTCGTGTTTTGGGATAAAATAGTTTTCGGTGTTCTTTGTTCCTTGAACCATAAAATTGAAATTTTCATTCTCCACTTCGGGCACCATTTGGACACAAGAAAGTTGTCGTAGTATTCTCCGTGGATTATACATTGAGTAGCCTTTATTGTACCAAATCGGTCCATAGTAGCCCGATGCCAAAGACTAATTCTGCATATCCATTTTAGTTACATCTATATCATCGGGTACGGCGTATGGGTGAAATACAACATCGTCTACTGTGAGATTATCCAATTTCCCCCTCAACGAAGTCAACTGCTCTTCTTTAGACTTCTTCTGGTTGTCCAAAAACACCCACTTTCCTGCTGTAGGATCGCCATAAGGATAAGGGGTCTTCTCATTAGCCAATCCCAAAGAAGGGAAGTGGTCGTAGATCCAAACCTATGCGAAAAAACAAAAATATTAACCACATAGATGAAAATTGAATTGGAAGCACAAAATCTTACAAAATAATTTGCTAATTAATAATGTAGAAGGTCACCTGAAAAAGATTTAAGTAGCCTCCAATTTGATTTGTCTTAATCCTCGACCCTTTGTTAAGCTCTATTTGAAGAAATGCAACCACCCCAGTGGCCCAAGAGTATTCGTTGACCTTATTGAGGTCCTCCAAAAGCTGTAGATAATGTGCATCCACCCTATTTCCAGAAGTGTCGGGAAAAATCACGGCTCCTAGCTGATATAACCAATAAGCAGTGACATGGTGCTTAAGCGTCTCCTCGTCCATCACCAACTTTCCCTTCTTTTCCTTTTGTTTTGTCTTTTCAAATGCTTCCTTCAACTTTACCAACTTGAACTTCCTGTTCATCTTCTTCCAGGCTCCATTTTCTTCATGGGGATTATACTCATCGCCTTTTTCAGGCTCCTTCACAGAACGTCTAAACTCATATCGGGTCTTTCTTGCATCCCATTCTAGACACTTTAGAGCCAATGCATCAAGAGATTCATAATGCATCGAGGGGTTGTAGCCTTCTCGAAGACATCGACCTTCCACTGGTAGGCCGGTGATTCTCATGCAACAATCGGGAGTAATTCCCATCTCACCAAATGGAAGATGCATGGTGGCTGTCTCTGGATAATGTCTCTCAAGAAATTCAGATGCGCTAACAGTGTCAAATTTCTCGTGTGCAAAACTAATTTCCTTCCATAACACACATTCTTTAACCTTCGCAACAAAATCGGCACACTCATATTGAAGATCCCATGAAGATGCCTTTTGACGACGAATAAGACGGGCTGCATCATTATGATCCTACAAAAAAAAATCACACTATTAATACTTAACGAAATAACTAACGAAACACATGTCCAAAAAAAAATATATGACTTGTTTAGTTTGTTAACAATACCTTTGTCGCACAAATCTTCGCAGCCCATGAGTGTTGGTAGACAAACAATGTTTCTCCTCCGTCCTTTGGAGTACCATAAGTTGGGTTCTTGAGTGACAAACACAAATTAGCAGGAGCAATGTGTGAATATCTAGGACCAGGCGGCCTCGGCTTCTTCTTCTCTTTAAGAGGAACAATCTCTTGAATTTCTTGTTCTTCAGCCTCTTCCTCTTCTTCAGAGTCATCCTCTTCATCATCTTGTCCTTCTTCGGACTCTTTCTCTCTTTCTCCTTTTTTGCCTTGTTCTTGTTGTTCTTCCTCTTCCTCTTCATCATCTTCTTCTTCCTCTTCATCCTCTTCTTCTTCCTCTTCACCCTCTACATCTTCATCCTCATGATTGCCTTGATCTTCATCTACTTTCTCTCTTCATCATCTTTTTCTTCTTCAACATCATGCTCAATTGTATCCATCACTTCTTCATTGACATTTTGGATTACATTACGAACATTCTCTTGGTTGACTTCCAGTAACGAGCCCTCTCCATGTTTAGCATTTTTGGTACCACGGTTTTGGAAATCTAAATGTTTTGCTCCACGAGGGGTGGAGTTTTCAAATCCTCATCTATGGGGGGATTAGATCTTTTTCCTTTGTTCCTAATAAACAAAAACCAAAGTATTAGCTAAACAAAATAGATATATTGTGTTATCAAATAAAATAAAACTAAAGAATGAAGTAAACACAACATTTGGTGTCAACAGACAAAAGTTCGGTTACTTGGTATAAATTGCGAGGTAATCGAACCAACTATTTAGCTACTACCATACTAAAGTTCGGTTACCAGATAAAACTTGCGAGGTAACCGAACTACATATTACCAAATTTCGGTTACCCAAAAAAATTTATCGACAAAACCGAACTCAGTTTTTCCTTTGAAACAATGAGTTCAGTTACAAAGGTTTTATTTGCGATCTCACCGAACTATGAAGTTCTTGCTGTGTATAAGGCTACAATACCGAACTGTTCTTATTTCTAGAAGTTCGGTTACCAAAATCTAGGGTTTTGTAAAATTCTCCTAGCCGAAATATCTATTGTAACTACCATTTTCAATGGGTTTTGATTATTTCTAATTGATTTCTTCAACAAATAACGAATTAAAAGGAATGAGTATGAAGGAAATTACCCGCGGATTTGCATTTGACTCGAATCAGACTTCTTTTTTCCTGTTGGATGCTTGATTTGGTCTCTCAACTTTGCTTCAAGTTGTTTATCAATTTGAATTTGTTTTGGGAGATTCTCTATTTTTGCGAGACCAGGACTTGATCCTGGAACTCTCGGAGTTTTCTTGCTACGCATTGTTAATAAACGATTGATTAATCAACGATGAAATTTTTTCGAATCGACGATTAACGGCGATGTCTACGAAGAAGGAGAAAAGAAGAAGAAGAAGAAGAAGAAAAGAAAGGAATATGGATGGTTAAGGTTTTAATTAAGTGGGTTAGATTAGTGGGCAGTGGTTAGATTAGTGGGTTATTAGGGTTAATTATAATCTTAATTAGGGTGAGGGCAGATTAGTATTCTCTAATCTTTTAGGACACCCCTTAAAGTGTAGGATGGATGAGCTTATCACTTAGTAGTTCCCACCCTTTTGAGTAGTCCCCAAAATGCCTAGCTAGAAGGGGGAGATATTTGGGCCTATCACTCCTTATGGACCCAACAACCATGTTGTTCCTTACCAGTATAAAGGCTTTGTCAAGTTAAGAATCGCAATACAGGAATGAGTTTGCAGTCGAGCAAAAATAGAGAGAAGAAAGTTTTTGCAGAGAAGTTTGAGGGAATTTGCAACATCTTGGCGACGTTGATCCATCAAGTACTTCGTCGTATCTTCTTCAACCCAAGCTTGGAGATCAACATGGTTTATTCAAAGGGATCCACTTTACAACTAAAACAAACGACTATTGGACATAAATCACAATTTTGACCTTACACATTGATCGAAACCAAGTTATGAATCCAGTTATTAACCACTCAGATAAAATACAAGCACAGAATTTTAAAATGCTGATTACAAGCAGATATTCAACTTCTACAGATATTGGCTAGCTAATTTCCCCTCCTTGACGATATAGTTTGCCGCAGGGAACTCCTCCCCTCTGAAGTATCTGTCCAACATATCTTTGGTTCCAGCAGCATAACGCAACTGCATGAATGATTTTCAATTTACAGCGTTTATTTAACAGATTATTTCATTTCAAAAAAGGAATGAAAAAGTTAAGAAGTCAGAAATGAAATCTAACAGATTAACCGAAGAGTTGTTACCTGTGCGTCAATGGTGGTACCGGATATATGAGGAGTCATTGCCTGGTTAGGCATGTATCTCCATGGATGATCCTTCGGGGCTGGCTGTGGGTACCATACATCCCCACTATAACCTAAACCATCATCAATACAGTTACTAACAAGAATGGGATATATGAAGTTCGACAAGAAGAGCTAAACGTGTGAAGGAAAAATGTATGTGTTACCAGCAATATGTCCACTAGAGCAAGCATCAGCAACTGCTTGAGCATCCATGATAGCACCGCGAGCATTGTTCACAATCAGAACTCCCTTCTTCAGCTTTGCAATCTTTTCTTTGTCAAACATTCCTCTGATAATAACCGTATCAACACCATCATTTGTAAGTAGATGTTGCACAAAGAAGGCAAATAGAAAAAGAAACTGAATTTAAACTTGAAATAGGAAAAACTTCTTAACTAGTTCTTACTTTGTTTTTTCTGTCAGAGGCATATTGATGACAATTATGTCACACTTAGGGAGCATCGCATCCATGTCCTCCTCGAACGTTGCACCAATTTCAGATTCTAATTTTGGATCCATCTTTAGGCGATCGTGATACAGGAGGTTACAGTTGAATGGCTTCAACCTTTGTAGTAATAGCTTGCCAATACGCCCTGCTCCTACGGTACCTACCGTTTTCCCCTCAAGATCATATGCTCTGTGAGCAATTGCTGCGACATTCCAATCTCCATTAACCACCTGCTGATAACCAGGTATGAAGTTTCGCACGAGAATTAATATTCTCATCAGCTCATCTTCAGCTACGGAGACCACATTACTTCCTGTGACCTCAGCAACTGTTAGCCCGGCATCGGCAGCAGCCTGTAGATCAATATGATCAGAACCAATCCCAGCAGTCAGAAGAAGTTGTAGATTTTTTGCCTTCTTAATCCTCTCCGCCGTAACATAAGCGGGATGGAAAGGGGTCGATATTAACACATGGAGATCAGGCATGTGCTTCTCAAGTTCTGCATCAATTACATTCGAACGGTGGTGTTAATACGAATCATGTCAAAACCAACAATACAAAACAAAATAAAAAATCACTACATCTAAATTCTAGAGAACTAATCTTCTTTCAGGTATCCGTATTTCTGCAGGGTGTGAATTCTTCGACAAATTGATACATTTAGTACTAATATGGATGTTCTCAACCAACTCTTGTCGACTAGACATTTAGTTGTAGCCTGTCGGAAGTTTAACCGTGTTGAAACACCAAGTTAAGCCAATATAAACCAAATATGTTACAGAAACAGGTAGCATGAAAAATACTGACCAGAGTTTGGCCCTTCTTTGTCATCAGTGACAATATATTGATGACCTTTCGATTCGAGCCAATCTCTGATTCCCAAACCATTTTCGGCACAACCTAGAAAGTTTGGATTCATAGAAGCGTACTCATTTGCTTTATAGAACACCCCAACAATTTTCTTGCTTCCAGGACCAGCCTGTACGCACACACATATACCACAAAAATCACCATCAAACAACAACAACAGAAATCATATAATAAATTCTGATGACTCACAGAGTCGACTCAGATCGGAGTCCCGAGTTATTCTATTCTTTCTCTTTTGACTGTTCACTGCTACAGTGATACCCCTTTGTTCATCATTTTTTGGCTTCAGTTAAACGAATTATCAAGATAGTTTGAGATTAAGGTCTTAATTGACTGCATGCAATTACCGATCCATGAAAAACCGACTCGATAAAACCGATTCACATGAAATCAAACAGCAAAAACAGAGAAAAAAGGCAGAATTATAGAACAAAAAGTGGACTAAAAAACAAATGGGCAAGTGAAAAGAAGTTTACATGAAGGCATCTGTGAAGAAGAAGAGAAGGAGGAGATGGGTTCAAAATTCTTGAAGCAACAGAATTAGCAACTTTCTTCATCGCCATTTCTTCTTTTCTTTAATTACCTGATCATAAAATTCAATCGTACCCACCACAATTAATCACTATAAAACATCAAAAATTAAAGAAAGAAAGAAATTCATAACTTTTTTAGACATAATCACATGGAGTCCATAAAGTGAACATGTACTTACCAGTGGAGTGGTTAAGTGGTGATAAGCTGCCAAGTGAAGAAGAAGAAAGAAGAAGTGATCAAATTGATAATGGGTTTGTTTCTATCCCATGACTCTCAAACTTTTGTATTTATAACCCAAAAATTGATGTGAAAAATCAACGTCAAGTTTGAATTATTATTTTTTGATTCAATCCAATGCCAATTTGTAACTTCTTTTGAACTCTTTTCTCATGATGCAGAGTAAGAGTACCGACTTCATATCACAACGTGTCGATTTCTATTCCGATGTTAGGACATAATTGTGTAGGGCTGCGTTTCATTGAATTATTATTAGTGGAACTGAAGGTTGGTAGTGTTTTGGTACCACATACAAAACCTGTGGGCTGTGGCCTATTTTTATTTTTTACTGCTCTATTTACTGCCAAGCAGTATTGTGTAAAATTACTATTCATATTACCACTAAAGAAGGAAACGCTTCTCTCTCTTTCTTTCTCAAAAAAAAAAAAAAAACCTCTTCATCATCGTCTTGCTCAGATCTGGTCCAAAAGGAACAGATTTGAGCAAGGATTATTATTTTTCTTTATTTTTAATAGATTTTCTAATAGAATAAGATGTTGTTTTTAATTTATGGTATCTTTTGACACATTTCTTCACCATTTTGGTGATTTTATCCAGAGGGATGTAGGGACAAATGGGGTCCGCCGACCCCACTTGTTTTTGAAATCTCATCCATATAGGCTTATAATTTTTGTAATTTACATGTCTTGTGAGGGCAAATATGCTTTGATAAAATTAAAAATTTATTTTTAATGGGGTCAAAAATATAAAATTCATATAAAATTAATACAAATACATCGATGTATGACGTAAAAACAAAAAAACGATCTAAATTACAATATCTAATTTTAATCCAAACTTTTTATGATTTGATTTTCACTTAGTTAATACTAAAAAGTCAATAAAATGTCCAAAAAAAATCGGGCAGCCTTCGACTGCATACCAGCTAGTATATACAGACTTTTACCATATGAATTTTCCCTCACTTGGAAAAAAGACTGGCTCCGTCACTGATTTTATCTTCGCTTTTTTGGTGATTTCTTCGCTTTGAGAGCGATATTTCTTCACTTTGATGGTGAGTTGTTCAATCTTTGTTGGTTGCTTCATGGCTTGTAATTCTAGATTCGAGAACATCGGTGATTCAACACGGCATAGCTTTGAATTCATCTTCAACAAAAGAGATTTTGGGCATCCAGGTTTTTCGTGCACATATACAAGATTAAGGGCTAATCACTCCTTTATTTTTGGAGCATCTCTTGTTATAGAAGACAAACATTCAAAATGGTCGGAATTGATTCCGGATTATACCATCTTTTCTCTCTACTTTTCATACAAAAATTGGGTACATTTGCGGTATTTTGCTCTTTCTCTTCGCGAATTACATGTAATTGGTATCTTTATTTGTATTTGAGTTATAAGTTTCTTGTATTTTGATGTTCTTTTTCTTGTAAACAATCATGTAATCACCTTTTTGGATTGAATGAAATGTGGTCTGATAAAAAAAAAAAAAAGAAAAAAAGTATTGTCTAAAATTAGAAAGCCGGGCAAAAATATCCTGGCGCATTGTCACATGCTTTCGGGTAGGAGCCACCGTTCTCTTCAATTTTTTACCAACTCTTCATTTTAGAGTACAAGGTTTTTGGGTCGTTTTTGAAGTTAGTCTAAGAAAGACCGAAAAACAAAACTAAAATTATTTTTGATGAAAATGGAAGGGGCATTGTTCATAATTTGTGTGGTTAAGTTTTGAAATGGGAAGTTTTTATGTGTAGTCGATATGTTAGATAAGGAAGCGCAAAATAAAAACCATTGTATATAACTTTAAATCGTTTAGATTTAGAAACTTTATTAATTTTACCTGGCTTGATTAGGTTATACCCAATGAGACAAAATAGGGTCATTTTGAAGTAAAGCCAAGCCACCCCTTAACCTTGTATTTTCAAAATGATTAATATGCCCTTATTTAATTAACACTAAAAAATTGATTAGGTTAATTAATTGAGTTTAGATTAAAATTTTGAAAATGAAAATCCAGTAGGGTAAACCTTTAATCCGTCTTATGAGTTCGATTTCGATTAAAAAAATTGGTTTTCAAAAATGTCAAAGGTCTGGCAAGATATACGTTTGAATAAGGTGCCGCTTATATATGGCCTAAGATGGTCTTTGTTTGAATAAAATGCCACCAATTTTAGCCTAAGAAGGTAGTTAAATGAAGAACATGCCGACTTTATTTTTTTGACACACAGAGATGGCTATTGAAAAATATTAGCCTCAAGAAGGTCCACAAAAAAAAAAACCCGGCCGGTGAAAACCCCGCTCGCGGAAAAAAACCCCATCGGCGGTATAAGCTCAAGAAGGTATTTAAATGAAGAACATGTCGACTTTATTTTTTTTGACACACAGAGAGGGCTATTGAAAAATATTAGTCGGCAAGGTCTACAAACAAACCCGCCTATTGTTGAGAAAAATACCACGGCGGTTGAAAACCCCACGGGCTGTATAAGCCTGGCAAGGTCTTCAAAAAATACCCCGCCTACAGAGAAAAATTTATCATTCGCCATGGATGTTATGAAAAGCCTGGGTATAGATATGGATATCTTGCCGACCCCGTAATTGCTAATTAGAGATGAAAAGTCGGCATGTTATTCAACTTTATGCCCCGCCGACTATATTTTGGTTTACAAGGTCGACAAAAAATACCCCGCCGACTTTTGGTTCGTTTTGATTCTTCGTTTTTTTTTTTTTTTTGATTTCACATGTATAGTTAGAGTGTAGAAGAAAGATTTTGATTTTTTTTTTTATATGTTTTGGCCGGCAAGGTTTTTAGTATGGGCAATTTGGTCTTTTAACACCTTTTAGACACCCCTTAGCACACTCCTTTGGATGGGAACAAAATGGGTATACTCCAATTAATCTGGGTATACCCCAATCAAGCCACGTAATTTTATATCGTTTACATTTACAAACTTTATTAAGTATGTGAATATAAAACTACTATAATCTATAACAAATAATCATTATGTATCTTGATGACTAAACAAGAAGATTAAGTTGAAGTAGTTTATTATGTCGTCAATTGCATTGGTATGTCGTCGACTGCGTTGATTGTGTCGTCACCTACGAGCAGTCGAGCACAGAAGTATAGTTGGCATCATTCACTGCGTCTCTCGGGATTTAAAACTAGTATACGATTCCATTAGGGCCTGTCATGATATTTTTGTGGCCCCAAGCAAAATAAAAAATTATGGCTCCTAATAGACAAGCCAACTTTTTTTTTTCTTTTTTTTGTTTCTAGAATGCCTAATCCTACATTACATGCTTGTATATTGTTTATTTCGCAAGCAAAATGGAACTCTAAAGTAAATTATGAAGGAAGAATCGGGGGATATGCATTACTTCTCCCAACCAAATGGGTCTGTTAAGGGTGTTTTGGGGGCAAAAATACTAAAATACCCTTCCCTCAAAATAAAAATCAAAAAACGAAATTTTATCCCCCATTTCCATGTTCACCTCTTATTAATCTCTTTTAGGGTTAGGGGCTTTGTTACTCCCCATTCCCTTTCAAATTCGAAATTTTTCCCATTCCCTTTCAAATTTTCTTCTCCTTCTCTGTCGGTTCCTCACTTTGAAAACATTTTTTTTTCTTTTACATTCGAAAGTGATGAAGACCATGCCGGTATAAATGAAGACCATGCCGGAAGTGATGAAGCCCATGTCGGTAGTGATGAAGACCATGCCGGTATAGATGAAGACCATGCCTATGATGAAGACCATGCCTAGTAGTGATGAAGACCATGTCGAAATAATTTTTTTACATCGCCTAAGTGATGAAGACCATGCCTAATTGGTGAAGAACCATGCCTAAAATGGTGCCGGCATTCTTGGTAACTAACATTCAATGTCGTAACTAAGTGTCGGCATGCTCGATAGAAATCTATCAATGCCAAGAGTCAAGTGAAAAAAATGAAGTTTCCGGATACTTTTTATCATGTGCCGACATAGAAATTTAAGCAACATACTATGCCTAAGATAGGTACCTATGATGCTCGAGAATTAACCGATTGTGCCTTAAAAGGGACTCGATGAAAACCAAAATAAATAGGTTTTGAAGATCAAAACCAAAATTTTGTCCCTGGACCCCAGGATAGTGGCAAACATTTATGAAAATTTCCAACAAATGCCTAAGATGGATTTTTAGGTTGAATACAATGCCTAAGACCGAGCTATTTTAGCTGCAACAATGGTGGATTTAAAGAAAAAATCAAATTTTCAACCTCTTAGCAGAATTCTTTCTTCACAATCATCCTCCACTTTCACCAAAAAAAGTTCCTCTCAAAATTTTTTTCCATCTTTCTACTCTCATCTCATTCACCCAAATACAAATACATACTAATCATTTAACAAATACTTAAGATTTTTACTAATTATTATTAATCACTAAACCTGATTAATGAGGGGTAAATTAGGATTTAAAACAATACTTAGATAAGGGGTGACCCCAAATTGATATCTAGATCCATTTTTTGTCCTTTTCTTATATCCCCAATTCCTTTTTATATCCCAATTTCGTCTAACAAGATTTCACAACACGAAATATCTTACCAAAAAAAAAGTCGGAGGCTTTTTCTTTCCTTATCGGCACAAACCTGGCAATACGCATATAATTATATGGCGTAACACAGGTCTTAGTCTAAAGTACTTGTTTAACTTACACTAATTTTTATCTTTATTAAATTCTTATCCCAGTACTCAAATTAAATATGCTATATACAATCATGTTGATTGGTTGTCACCGGTCAACCATGCAACTACCGTCACTACACCAAACAAATTAAACAGTATTTGTGTGGCCTCCTTATATTTGTGGCCCCAAGCAAGGCTTTCATTGCTTGTATGGCAGGGCTGGCCCTGGATTCCATCCTTGTCTCTCTAAATCAGGGAGAGACTCATGATTCTCTGTGTGGTAGGTCATTTGATTGCCAAGGCCACTGAAGTAAATATTTGAGTCACAAAGTTGGCAGGCAAATAACTAAAGATCAAAATGAAAAAAATTAATAAAAAAAGCGTAACCTAAGGACAAATTGTGGATTTACACTTTACACAATAAAAATCGAAGAATTAATATATATATATTTATTTTTATTTTTTGATTCAAAAATGATTTATATTGATCTAAATATGATGATTACAGATCGTGAAATCTTGCTTTTGCACAATCTAGAATATCTTGTGGAAGATTGTTAACACATTCAAAATTTATCCTATCAATTCTGGCTTTCGTTGCTACTTTAAATCTATTAACTGTTTGACAAGAGTAAAACTCATGATTTTGCAAGAGATATTTGATGTCAAGGATAGTTCCTTGATTCATCCAATGAACATAAGAATTTTGTTTTCTTATTGACTTCACTAAAATTTCACTATCAGACTCAAAAACAGCTTTGGTGTAGCATCTAGCAATTGCCCATCCCACCGCACGTTTCATGGCCAAACATTCTAGCTTCTCCACCTCTTGATCATCTATCATTCCCCTATTGAAAAAGCACCATTTAACTCGAAGGCAACGGCCTACAAAATTTCTCATTATTAATCAAATCCCTCATGTACAAGGTGTTTTAAGAAATTGTTAGAGCACTGCTCGGTCGAACTCTCATGCGTTGTTATCTCAAGCATATTTGTCAATGTTAGTGATCAAAACTATAAGTCTTGATTTCTAGCCTATTTATAGATGTCTCGGACTAGGATATAGATTGTGTAGTTGAGCTTAGACTTCATGACGTTCATCATTTGAAGACGAAGAACTACTAAGGGGAGCTTGTGGAACTTCATCGACAAAAGGTGTGTGGATACTGAAACTCATCTATCACTTGGAAAATCTATTTATACTCTATCTCCTATATTGAGACATAAGTCGTATTACGATATAGTTTTCTATATACACATTTGAGATTTCGAGCTGAGTTTATCTCGCTTACATATTTCTCGAAATATGTGTTGGCAAGCTTTCACTTCGACCAAGTTCATCTTATATCATGTGAAAATTTCCGAGTAACATCTTACATTGTTTGTGTGATACAATCATTTTGTGTAGTCTTAGAATGTTTCGTTATGATTATTTCAATATCTTAAAATTTCCTTTGATGCTAATAGTGTGTGAAAACGGATATTGTCATCCTCTAAGAAAGTTTCAATGATTGAAATAAAGAGCTTAGAATGATGTAACCATGTTTGGATATAAACATAGTGTGTTATCACATTTGTGTGTAAGTCCAAAACCGGAACCTGGTATGCATACCCGTACGCGTATCGGGCGGTTGTTGGATGTCATAAGCATGCGTACTCAGACGCATACCGCGTAAGTCTCATGTCCGTGAATTTCTGCTGGAGTTTGGAATGTAAATTGGTATGCGCACCCGTACGCGTAATAGCGTAACCAAACTCGGTCCGGCTACTTAAGTATGCGTACACGTTTGCATACTTGAGTTGGTTACTTTCTAAAATTGGTTGTGTACATGAACTTAAACATTTATAAATTCAGGAATGCAATCTTTGCAAACCGTGGCTATAATGTTCATGAATTGATTCAAGTGAATCACACCGATTTTGCTTCAATTGTGTTCTTATATACTGCTATGAGAATATAACAATTGAACGGCTCTTTAACTAGTTTCATTTGAGTCATTTGAACTAGTTATGGTTAAGATGAGTAAGGTTGATATGAGAGTAATCATATGACTAACTTCGGTTAATTACTTGTGAGCCAACATAGTGTACACGTTTGGGTACAGTTACATAAACCTAAATGAGGGTACCTTTCATTTGTGTGTAACAAGCTAAGTTCGATATAACAGTTGAAAGAAATTAGCTTGGTTGAATCAGGTTTTTCATCTAACAGTGAATATTGAATGCTTTGTTACCAAGGTAACTTGGATTGAAAACCCTAATTTGAAAACTATATAAAGGAGAACTCTAACAACTGGGAAACCTAATCCCCACACCTCATGTGTGTTACTAGTTGCATAAACTAGAGTCGATTCTCCTTTAACCTTAGGTTTCTTTGAGACCCTGTAGGTTAACGACTTCAAAGACTTCATTGGGATTGTGAAGCCAGACCCACCTGTTTTCTTTGAAGTTGCGTGTTCTGATCTTGACCGATTCTATCATATTGAGTACAATTGAAATAATTGACTCGAGAGTAATATCTCCGATAGGCAAGATAAAAGTAATCACAAACATCTTCGTCTCATCGTTTGTGATTCCACAATATCTTGTTTCGCTAGTCGATTAATATTATTGTGAGGTGATTGATAATACTAGGTCGTTTCTTCTAGAATATAAGTCCGGTTTATCAATTGGTTCCCGTTCACCTTGATTTATCAAAAGACGGAACAAAACTCTTGGGTATTTCTGTGGGAGACAGATTTATTCAATCTATAGACTTTTCTGTGTGAGACAGATTTTTTTATCAAGTCTTCGACTTTAGGTCGTAGCAACTCTTGGTTGTGGGTGAGATCAGCTAATGGAATCAAGTGCGTAATATCCTGCTGGGATCAGAGACGTAAGGAACACAATTGTACCTTGAATCAGTGTGAGATTGATTAGGGTTCAACTACAACCAAATTGGTTAATTGGTAGTAGGCTAGAGTCTCGTAGCGGCTTAATACGGTGTGGTGTTCAAACCGAACTAGGTCCTGTGGTTTTTCCGCATTTGCGGTTTTCCTCGTTAACAAAATTCTGGTGTCTGTGCTATTTCTTTTCCGCATTATATTTTTTTATATAATTGAAATATCACAGGTTGTGCGTCAAGATCAATCAATTAGAATATCCAACTTTGGTTGTTGATTTAAATTGATTGACACTTGAACATTGGTCTTTGGTACCGTTCAAGTTGTTTCACATAATAATCAGGCTCGTGGATTTATATCTGTTTGATTTGATGATTACATTGTGAAACAGAGATATTAAACTCTTTGATATACTTTACTCTAGATTGAGTCTGACTGTCTAGTTGATTCTCTAGAAAGTATATTGGAGTAAGTTCTCTCAAATTTCCAAACGAATTGTTGGGTGTGGTTGTTAGACCCCCCGTATTTTCAGAAATGATGCATCAATGTTAATTTTAACATATTCTCTATATGGTGGATCCTATTTGTGAACCTGCAATTGTAATTTGCCATTAGTAGCAATAGCAGTGTTATTATTAGATCCACAGTTGTCCACCAAAGTAGCAATATTACTCATGGATGTGAATCTGTTTAGCTTGACATTCTGAAAAATAACAACATACCTATCTTTCCAGATTGTCCAAAGAGTGGTCATAAGAAATTTTAGTTTATAGTCTTTGTCATAAAGGGATACATTACCTTGATTGGCTCCTACATCAAACCTGCTTATTATCCAATGCAATAAGTCGCAATGCATAGGTAAAACATTACTGATATTTATATTAACACCGAGCCACAAAGATTTAGCATAAGGACAATCTAGGAATAGATGATCAATTGTTTCAAGATTGGTATTACAGATACTACAATGAACATTTATATCATGCTTGTATCAAGAAATTTTTTTCCCTAGTTGGGACAATATTTCTAAGGCATTTCCAGACCAAGAGCTTGACTTTGTGAGGGACTTTACACCTCCAAAGATATTTCCAGACATTACGAGAGACAAGATGGTTATCCATATTACTAGTTTCATAGTTGCAGAGCACTTTATAAGCACTTTTGACTGGAAAAAAAAATCCTTTTCTATCAGGTTGCCAAATTAAGGTATCAGAACCATACATAGAAACCCGCATAGCCAAAATCTCAAAAGCAGTATCATTATAAAAAAATTGATTAATCAGTTGGACACTCCAAACTTTAGTTCCTGGCAGGAACAACTCATTAACAAAGGTTAAACTAGAGCCAATATTCATATCAGTTGGTCCAGGAAGAAAGTCAAGACCAATCACCCATTTGTCAAGCCAAATTTTCGTTTTACTACCACATCTAATAGACCAAAAGCTATTTTCCTTAATAAAATATTAATACATCTATATATACCTTTTCATATCCAAGAACTATTCTCACTCATTTTGTCTCAACGTAGTTAATATCGGATACCGGTTTGTCTCGGCCGGGGACCGGTATACTGGTACAACATTGTATCGGGAGATTTCGGTTTCAAATATCGGTGCAATATCGGTTCTAAATTTATATCTATAATTTTTATGACAAACATTTGTTTTACACATCAAAGATGGGAAGATGCAAGAACTGGAAAAGATAAAATTTATATCTATAATTTTTATGTTATGATGATGATGAGAAGATGCAAGAACTGGAAAAGATAAAATCAATTAATCACAAAGGAGGAAATCTACAACAAAGATATATCAGAATTAATAAATAAATTCATCATTGAACAATTTGATACAAATAAATCATACAAAGAAAAACAAAATCGCAGCAAAAGAAGAATTTAATAATCAAAACCCGAACCTCTTGATCAATTGAATCTCGCCATTGAGATTGAAAAGAAGAGTTTTTTCGGCTGTGAAAAAGGGTTTCTGATAATTGTTTTGCTGAACATTCGAGGAGAATCATGAGATTTAGGGATTTTATCACATATCAGAGAATTCCTAAAATGCCCTGATGTTCACAGCAAATCCTGAAACTATCACATATCGAAAAATCGGTTGTATCGTTTTCGTGTATATCGTCCTATCTTATCGGCAGAAAATCGTATCACGATATTGCTATTTCCGTTATGATATACCACCGGTACCGATAATATCGCCGATATTTCGGCTGGTACGGGCGATATTAACTATACTACTTTGTCTAAATGTAGAAAACTGTCACTCTTAAAATATTTAGATTCTAGAATTTGGATTCATAATTCCTCATCTTTAGAACTAATTTTCCAGGATAGTTTCATGATCAAAGCCTTATTGAAATTTTCTAAGTTTCTAAAGCCTAAACCACATAATTCCTTAGGCTTATTGAGAGCAGTCCAAGCAAAAATTAATACCTTTGTTATTTTTGTGCCCTCACCAGAAGTTCATTTGAAGAGTATTCAGCTTATCGGTAGTAGTTTTAGGAATCTCAAAATAACCCATTAGTTAATTAGGGAGAGAATTAAGCACAAATTTTACTAAAGTAGTTCTACCTACTTGGTTTAAAGAGATACTAACCCAATTATTTATCCTAGCTTCAAACCGTAGGCAATACATTTCGGTCGACGGTTTTGCCCAAAAACCGGACCGACCGACCGTTGTGCAGCCCTAGCTATGATCCTTGGAAACTTTGTTGGTCTGTTCAGGGAAGTAAGGACAACAGAAGCAACAATGCTGAATAAGGATGTGAGTGATGTATTAGCTGCATTAAGCATGGAAATGGAAATACAACTTGAAGCATCCACTACCATCGTTGAAGCTAACAACAACATACTCATCTGGTTCACCATAGGCTTTCTGAACAAAGATATAATTGGTGTCTCAGTCTCTTAGACCAGAACTATCACCAAAGAAATTCTTTGCAAGTTTAAATTAGAAAGGTTTCTTGTAAAAAAAAATTTTTTTTATTATTTTGTGCATCTGCGTACAAGATATCACCATATCTATTCATTCTCTATATGGAGTTCTTCTCAAGAATGCTTTGTAAGGCAGAAAGCTTAAAGAAAAACCAAGGAATCAAACCAAGGCAGCATAGCCCAAGCATCAATCACTTACTATTTGTTGATGACTGCATTCTCTTATGTAAAGGCAAAGATCAAGATATTAGGAATCTCCTAGACATCACCAGCAAATTCAGTAATGCTTCAGGCCAAGTGGTAAACTTCAACAAATCCAGTGTGTTCTTCAACAAGCATATGCAACCATAGAGATGTTCTCATGTCACAGGTATACTTCAAATGATGACTATGGGTTTAAATGAGAAACATCTTGGCATGCCTCTCTTTTTGGGCAAGAATAAGAGAGAGAGTTTTAAACCAATAGAAGAAAAGGTTCAGAACAGGTTAAGCACTTGGCAAGGAAAAATAATTGATCAAGCTGGTAGATTAACTCAAGTCCAGTCAGTGCTGGGTACTAGGGCTAATTACTAGATGGGTTGCTTTAAAATGCCAAAGTATGTCATTGATTCCATTGACAGAGTACAAAGAAGATACTGGTGGAGAAAGGACAACAATGAAGGAATGAATCCAATTTCTTGGGGTGTTGTTTATAAACCAAAAAGGCTTGGAGGAATGGGCTTCAAAAACACCACAAAATTCAATGATGCTCTGCTTGCAAAATTGGCTTGGAGAATGATTACGATCATAACTCCTCTCGTGCTAGAATCCTTAGAGCTAAATACTTCCACAACAAAGACCCTTTATGTGATAAAATTACTTCTCATGGTTCATGGATATGGAAAAGCATATATAAAGTTCTATAGATTGTTAAGAAGTACTATATTTGGAGTGTTGGTGATGGCTTAAGAATAAAAATCTGGAGGCATAATTGGATTGCAAACACACATCACACACAACTTTCAAATGCAACACAAGATTTCTTAGGAAATAATGATACAGTTCAGAGCTTAATTCAGCAAGAAACCAAACAATGGAATGTTCAAAGATTAAATCAAGTCTTCAACATCACAGAAAGTAAGAAAATTCAGGAAATAAGAATCTCTGAAAATACCAGAGATACTCCCAACTGGAGCTTAACAAGAAATGCTACCTTCACTGTCCAGTCTACCTATAAAGTTTTAATCCAAGAAAACAATGGAGAATGCATCAGCAAAGAAGAGCAGAAATTCTAGTTGAAGATATGGAATTTAAAGCTTCCTTACAAGCTCAATTTATTTCTCTGGAGATGCTTAAAAGGCATTCTTCAAACAAGAACAAGAGTTGGAAGGCACATTCAGTTGGAAGACTATAACCGCCCTTTCTGCAAGCAAACACCAGAGACAGACATGCATATCCTTCTGCACTGTGATCTAGCAAAAGTTATCTGGTTCACCATCTTACCAAAAGCCATGCACTCTCAAAATCACTTCAATTCTCTGCAAGAATGGATCAAATCCTGGAATCAAGACCAGAGCATCATCTCTTTTAAAAAAGAGAAAAGTATCCTTTTAGCAACAGTTATAATGTGGCAAATATGGAAATTTAGATGCATGACAGTCTTTGAAGGAAAAATCTCACACCCTAACAACATCATAATGAGCATTAGACGATTTTGCATGATATATAATATTATAGGTTGTGAGACTAACTCTATGTGAAAAAACAAAACTTGTTCAACTAAGAAAAAATAGGAGAAACCCCTGAAAATTGGTGGAAGTTAAATTTTGATGCTGCTTTTGATAAAGACAAAAATATTTGTGGTATTGGTCTAATCTTAAGAGATTGTGCAGGGAGATTTATGGAGGCCATGGTGAAAGTTACAAAGGCTAGATATGCTGAGCAGGGAGAAGCTTAGCTTTTCTAGAAGCAGGGGAATGGATAAAGAGTAGAAGTTGGAAAAATGTTATCATTGAAGAAGATTGTAAGACTGTTATTGAAGCTGTGACTTCAAATTTTGTTAACTCTAGCTGGCAGGACCATAATCTTCTTTCGGATATTAGTAGGACTGTAATATCTATTAGTAATATCAAATGTGTTTTCTCTCCTAGGACTGGTAATGAAGCGGCTGATGGATTAGCCAAATATGCCAAGAAGTTCGAGTGTAATCAAGTGTGGTCTGAAAACCCACCAAGATGTGTCCTCTCAACTCTTGATATGGACAACTCTATGTAATATGGTTTTCCTTTGAGTAATGAATTTGCTTTTATGATAAAAAAAAAAAGATAAAAATTTTATAATTTTGTGCATCTGCGTACAAGATATTATTAGCTTTGGAAATTATATAGTGAATCTATTGGACCGAAAAAAAACCTCTCTCTAAAAAAAGATCTCACACCTGAACCTGTTAACTTGGGGGTTCCCCCCTCCCCCCCCCTCGGAAAAACCAGATCTACAATTCTTTCATGAAAAACCTTCAATTCCTAGGCTAATTCGCTTTCCACCGGCCCTACGACACTAATTGGATCAATGCTGCTCATATTTTGTGATATTCTCTTTTGTTCCTGGCTCCTGATTTCCTATTTACTTTGCTGTTCGGTTGAATAGATTTTCAATGAGGGTTTCTCATATCTTGGTCTCCTATAGCTTAATTGGTTTTTTGGCCTAGTTTTAGGCGAATATTATCTCACTTTTAAACCAATTCTCCTTGAACCTGTATTGTGTTTCTCTGCAAGGCTGTTTTTTTCTTCAGCTGTTTCTCGACCCGTAAGGTGTTTTTGTTTTGTTGGTGGGTTCCTCTCCGGTGCAGGCCTTCTGTGTTCTTGTGTTATGCATGGTGTTTAGATTTGAAGGTTCAAGGTAGCTTTTTATGTCAGGGATTATGGGAATTCTGTTTTACAGCCTAGTTTGGTTTGCTTTTTGGATCTTTTCGTGTTTTAAGACCAGATATGCGTTTATCTTGTGAGATATCTGTTATGTTGAAGTTATGAGACATTGTTTTAGTTTTTGGGAAGTTAGGGGACATTGTTTTGTTGGAATTATCTGCAGAAGCTTTTGTTACCGATAAAACATCTTTGAAGATCAATATCTCATATTGAAGAATTATTTGCTTAACTGCCTTATGAAGAAACCTTTAACTATAAGAGTTGGCTTCTTCAACCCGAATATGCTATTCAACTTATTTTGTGCGTCAGAGGTGGAACCAGCAAGATCAATCATCTCATCATCTTATTGATAACAGTTTGAAGGAATCAGGAAATTGCTACACTATTATCACAAGAGAAGGCTACAAATCCCAATTAGATGCTAATGGGTCGGTGGAACAGCCACCATCTTAGTAGTTTCTCGGCATTATTAGTATAATCTTAGATAGTATAATTATTATAGTATGTTGGTTTGCAAACTTTATTTTACTTGATGTATTTAGAAGTCTGTAGAAGTTTGTTGTCTATAATTGTTAACTTAATTAGATCTTTCTAATTAAGTATAGTCCAGGTCTAGAACCGTATAGTCTTGATAATTAGGCCACGAATTCAGATAGATCTCATCCAACTAAAGGCTCAAGTCAAAGGCTTTCTATGGATCAAGAAGGGCAAAAAAAAGACGAACATGTAACGTACGGGCTGTACACCTCAACATCTGGACTCAAATGTCTGAATAGAGCCACGGATCAACTGCATCGAAACCAACCATCAACAAACAAGTTCCTTAGGGCACCTCGGTGTCCACCAAAAGTACAACTTTTCTTGTGGAAAGCTTTGAACGAGGGCCTATTGACTCTTGACACCCTGAACCATATCCACATCGCAAATTCCAACCCCTTTCCCCGATGCAATTTCGACCCGAAGACTACTGCTCACATTTGGACTCACCTACATGATGCTGAAGTTTCTGGAAATGCCAATCAAATTATATCTACCATGTCCTCTTATGTAATAGCTCTTTAGTAGTTTAAATAAAATTTTATGCTTCACACACACGAAAAAAAAATGGAAATTATAAACAACCTTAAAATATATAAGGAGATTTTTTTTTTTTTTTTGAAGCAATATATGTATAAGGAGATAATGTTCATTTGCAATGGAAAATTCAAGGGTTAATTTGCGTTACCTCCCCTGGCCAAGATCATAATTAGCGTTACCTCCCCTACAGAAATTAAATTAGTGAAACCTCCCCTCGTTATATTTTCCGTCCAAAACTGGTTATCCTAGTCAGCAGCTTTGTACACGTGGACCAGTTTTTACACTTGGACTTTGACTTTCCCAGAATACCTCCCCTGGCCAAGATCATAATTAGCGTTACCTCCCCTACCAGTTTTTAATTAAAGTTGAAGCTGATTAAAAAAGCAATCAAAATGTGTTTGGTAAAATTTCAGATTCAACAATTGTTGTTGTAACAAATGACAAAAACAGACATATCACTCATGGTAGTTTTATTCAATCTTATTGGGTTTAAAAATAATTAATTTTTTTACTATATAATATTAATTTTCATACTAATTACCACTATTATTATGATTGTTAAGAAATTATTTTACTTAACAATTAAGTAATTATTTAATATTTGTTTTTATTTTTACTGTTGACAAATTAAGTAATTATTCAAGCAAAAAATGAAACTAAAATTAAATAATTATTTAATATTTAATTTTTATTTTTATTTCTACTGTTGACAAATTAAATAAACGGTATATAAAATAGTTCGAAATAATAAAAAATAATAATATTTATAGAATGCAATATAAGAAATAGTAAAAAATTGATTGTATATAAATTTAAGGGTAACTTTTGTCATTTATAAAATAAAGTAGGGATAAAAAAGATAAATCAAGCATTAAATTTATGTGGGACCATAACTTATGTTTTTGTAGCTTCTAAAAGCTCCTCCTCCCTGGCTTTTAAAAATTGAGGAATTTGGGAAGTGCTTTGGATAAAAAGCACTTTAGTTTTTTTTTACCAAACACCAACTTCAAAATTTATTGACATATATAGGTTTTAAAAGTGCTTTTGAAAAAAAATAAACATTACCAAACTCAGCCTTAATTTATGTAGGGGAGGTAACGCTAATTATGATCTTGGTCGGGGGAGGTAACGCAAATTATCCAAAAATTCAACTATTCTCTCTGCAAACTAGTATAACACACACGCGCTATGCGCCTGCCGCTTGAATCAAGGAATGCGCGTTCTAAAATTTATACGATTCTTGTAATTTAAGCGTTAATATCAATTTACATAACAAAAATAAAATGTGAAGGAAAAAAAAGTAACCAAAATAACCTTATAAAAGCAAGCTTAATTTTTATTTATTATTATTTTATTTTTTTTGGTGCTAAATGCAAGCTTAATTTACTTGGTATTATTTTTCCATTTAAAATGTTAGAAGAACTTGAAGAAAAAAAATTCCCATAGCTTATGATCAAATTACCGACTTCAATAGATGATTATTCGAAAATAAATAAATGAATATAAGGATTTAGGTTTTTTCTTCCTCATTCTCATTGCACGTGTGAAATGGAGTTGTTTTCACCAAGACACATATTTCTGGTTATCAAAGGGAAAAAAATACACTTGTCGTGATTCGTGAAACCCCAACTCGTCTTCCCCACTGGTCATACTCGAACTCTTTTCTCTTTTTTCCTCTTTCTATCTTCTTTTTTTGTTTCTCTCTCTAGACAAATATTCAGAACAACCAAAAGCATCAAAATAGTGGAACACAGTGGTATAACAGTCGATCAATTGACTGAGGTGTTTGAAGATTAAGATAAAAATAATATCAACAACCGGGTTGATAAATATGGGTGTAACATACTAATCTGAGGAGATGAAGGCTTTGGAAAGATTTCAAGATCAGTTTGCGTTGTTTTGTTTTACCGGCTTCACTCACACGAACACCGTCACCACTAATTGGGTACCCAACACAGTGAAAACATGAATGACATTTAGCAAATTGAAGTAATCGATTGCTATGAATCAGTTTGTTGGTTTTCGGAAAGAATTAAAAATTCCATGTTTTCGAATTTTAAATAAGTTGAATTTGAGATTGATCAAATTTGTTGAAATTTCAATTTGCTTAAAAAAAAAAAAAAATTGTTGAATTTTTCAAAATGGGTTAATTTAGTTCCTGGTAAGATTAGGACGTTTGAGAGGATTTAATATGAAATTTTAATAATTGTTTTCACCCTTTCACTATGTTCAAATTTATACGGTTACGGTGATGGTGGTGCCGGTGCTACTGGTTATGGAGTGGTGGTGGTGAAGGATTCAGCGACGAATTGAAAAAAATGAATTTTAAATTTTAGTTTTAGTGAAAGTTAGCGGAAGTGCTGATGTGCTGATTACGGTGGTGGCGCTGGTTACAACGTTGGTGATGATGGCGCTGGTTTCCATGGTGGCGATGTTTGTAAACCGTTGACGGTGGAGTTGTTCAGGGAAAAAGAGGAGAGCGATAAAGAAAACGAAGATCCAAATTAAGCGTTTTTCAATTAGAATCAAGTTACAGTGTTACCCTTTGTTGCATTGCTGGATAGAAAAATAAGCGAGGGTAGTTTTGTAACTAAGGGTGTCCACGGTTGAAAAAGGGGTCTTTTCTGTTATAAACCATTGTTTATTTACTAAGATGCCCTTTGTGTCTAAGTTTAGGGTTTACATGTCTTGGACACCAAGTCTTCTATCTATATAAATAGAGGCTTAAACATTGTATTCTACGCACATATTAATGGAATTCTATCTACTTCTTTTCCCTATTTCCTGGCTCCTTCTCCTTTTACAAGACGTTATCATGCACGTAACTCTACCAAGACGGGGATAAACTTTTAATCTCATATGCGAATACAGAGTCATTAGGGAAATATCTTATTTTTTAATCTTTGTTTTTAAGTTTATTATACCCTTTTATCATAAACCAAAGGTTTGTTACATATGGGTTCCCGCTCGTAACTAACTTTCTTTTGGCTTTTTGTAGATCAAGTTGTTGCACCCACGATAAGCTAGGGAGATTTTAATTCTCCAATCCTAGTTAACTGTTTGGTTTGCAAGATGAATGAAAGCAGTTTGTGGGTTGGATTTATCATTTGCGCGTCCGTCGACCACAAGTATTAAATCTTTTTATTTGAGTTTTTTTTTTTTTTACCATTCTTTTTTTCGTTATTGTATTTATTAAGGTAATCAATCCCGTTGATGAGTTGATTTTCCTTTCTTCTCTATTTTTTTTCATTGAGAAAGAAAAAAACAAACCCATCGAAAGTTGGTTTACCGTTTCTATTCCACTAGTGAAACTATAATCACCAAAAATTGTATTTGGTTACCTTCATGGTAAATAATCGCGATTCACATGCATGGTTCATAAACCTCCGTCCAATTAAGTTTGGTATCTTCATCCATTAGATGAAGATCATGTGATTTACATATATGGTTTCTATTTTATTTTACGAGAAACCATCCGCAACCCCGCAAAGTGGATTTTCTCTTTGTGATGATTAAAAGGACAATATTTTTTTTTCTTTTGTCGATGTGATTTAATCGTACCGATTAATAAACCTTTACAATCAAATATGGTTATATTTATTGGTTTCCCGTCCTTACAAGAAACCATCGATCAACCACAAAGTGATTTTTATTTTCTTCACTAAAAAAAAAAGATAATAATAACGATAATAGCTTCATTATTTTTTTAAGGAAGCATTATCTTTATTTCATTCATTAAAGGATAAAATATCGTTATTGTTGGTTAAGCCAATTGCCACTAGTAAACGAGGAATTGTTGCATTCCTGAGGGATATTGAGCAATATTAATTTATTTTTGCCTCATGGTATTAATCTCCATAATCATGACCGTTCCACTTGTAGTTGGAATACGGTACACAAAAGATCAAATGGGTGCGCACCCGGCTTGTTAGCCAATATCATTAGTCCTTGTAGTGAATATATTGATCTTGATTGATTTATTTTTTTTTGATAAATAAAGTGTCCAATAACTTCAATCTAAACCATTATCTCGTTGGCCCTCGAGGTCACGATATTAGAGATTTTATTTGCATATTTTGCCTGTAACCAATAAAATCCATGGTTGATTTTTAATTTGTATGAACTACAATTTTTTGGACATTTTTTTTATGGCTTTTGAAGTCAATATATCCTATCCAACGTGGTTTTCTTAAAATCCAGAAATCATCGTAAGTATATGTCTCGAATTAATCGGATAATACTTTATAAAACTTGTATATGAATGAAAATATTTACGCCATAATTAAGAAGAGATTATGCACTACCGGACGTTGGTTTTCATTAACTTAAAAGTTATATAAATATCTCTCCCATCACAATCAATTTGATTTAGGCTGTCATTATATGATTGGCGTGAAATTTCTCATTTTTCTTTTATATAAGCTTTTTCCTTTTAAGAGGAACTCCAATCACATCTAGCAGATAAGTAGTGTTCTATAAGAGGCTACAGGTAATGCTCCAATTGAGTGTACCGAATTCACATTCTCAATTATAATATCTTCTCACTTGAATATGAGGAGATTATAATGCCCATGGCGCCGGTACCAAAGATTGATTGAATTTTTAAGTATATGCATACATTTGAGAATTATGTGGGATCATAATAAGCTAATATGATTGTCGATTATTCACAAGAGCTACTAAAATAATAAAAATGGTGGTTGTTAACCCCTCTCCAGAGAATATCGAAATATGTGATTGGTTGGCATACAAACCAAATTAAGTTGGATTAGTTTCTCAATTAACGCAATTTTTGGATCCAAAACTTAACACTTTAAAAATGCCAAGCCTATTAATTACAAAGCCGTGTAGTCATAACGCGTTATACGGAAATTTTTCGTTGTAAATACGATTTTAAGGGTTTCATTTTTTTCTCAGACCCTAAGATTGATTCATTATTTGTTCTCTTTATACAATGCACTTGGCGTGGTAGTCTCTGAAGGACTCATATTGCATTGACACATGAAATGTGGTCGACGAACATATTTAATTTGTAATCTTTTGAGGATTCAAATTTTATTCAAAAACCACCTTATTTGCTTACATAAGGTTTAACAATCCTTTATGTGTTTTTAAAAAATTTGTACAAAACCAAAAATCCGGATTAGTTGATTGATGATATCAACTTTATAGGTCTCTTGAGGAGTCCTTAAAAACACAAAAATCCACGCTTTAGCAGCATAAGTTCTATTTTCTTTCCTTTCTTAAATCTGTAGTTAGAATTATGCTAACATAAACTAGTCTTTAAGATAGACTAGAGTTATTTTGTTGATGCTTATTTTTTATAAAACTCATATAGTTGGGTTAGCATCGATAAATACGTCAAAAGTTGTACTCTTTTCCCTTCGTTTCAGGTTTTTTCCCATGTGGTTTTCCTGACAAGGTTTTAACGAGGCAACATCTTGTTGACGTTTAATTTTCTTTCAAAATGTTGATATTTGTGCTCTTTTTCCTTCGTCCAAATTTTTTTCCCATTGGGTTTTACTGGAAAGGTTTTAGTGAGGCAATTTATTCAACATGGTGGTCATCCAAGGGGAGTTGTATAATTTCTAATATTTGGTGGATTCCCACCATTAACTTGGTCATTTTGTTAGGCCAATCAACATAACAAGCCCTTAGTAATTTGGATGTCATTCGATCCATATAAGGTATGACCACAAATTCAATTTTGTTCACTTATGGTAATTTATCTACATCTTGGCTCTATGTTGAAGAAACTACATCAACAACTTCGCAAATCATCTCGGAAGCTATCGATCCATTACACAAGTTCTCAATGTGTTGAAGAAGTATGTAGAATCCGCAAAAGTATAATCAAGGCATTATCGTGCAACACAAATAAAGACTTCATCAACTATCCGACATCTTCATGAAACTACAAATCCTCTTTTGCATTCAAGAAATTCGCTCTTCAAAATTGGAAAGTCTCGACTCAAATATTTGCACGCCAAGATTTGATTGAAGTATTCATCGTGGGGAGCGCCATCATCAAATTAAGGTGTATTCACCGGACTTTATCGCGTTGTACTCTTTTTTTCTTCGTCAAGGTTTTGTCCCACCGGGTTTTCCTTGTCAAGGTTTTAACGAGGCAACATATGCGTGTCCAACACCTGTCCGAGTCTTTACATGCTTAAGCAATTTCAGTGTTTTTCTCTTTTGAGTTTTCCTAAGATTCTTGAATGACTTAGCCACGTAGTCATCGGGAGTGTTATAAACCATTGTTTATTTACTAAGATGCCCTTTGTGTCTAAGTTTAGGGTTTATATGTCTTTGACACCAAGTTTTCTATCTATATAAATAGAGGCTAAACATCAGATTCTACGCACATATTAATGGAATTCTATCTACTTCTTTTCCCTATTTCCTGGCTCCTTCTCCTTTTACAAGATTTTCTTTATATTAGTAAGATAAGATAAGATGTACTCTCCACCCGTAATGGATGATAGATTTTCCTTTTTCCCTCAAATTCCATGGCTTCTTCTCCTCCTCCACGTCGTTCTTTCAGGGACTTCACTCTGGCAGACATGATAGATTTTATCGACCTCCAACTTGATGAAACCAATTATCTTTACTGGAGATGCAAGATGGAATTAGACCTTCCAAGGCATGATATGCTCCAATACATCGATCCAAAGGTGCCAATTCCTCCAACTGAAACCCTAAATTGTACTACAAACAAATTAATCCCAAACCCTAAGTATGAAGAATGGATCAAAGTTGATCAATATATACTTTTCCAATTCATTAGAACCATAAGCGAACCTGTGATTTTGAGTCAAATCAGTGGATTCAAAACTTCTCGAGAAGTTTGGCTTCATTTAGAGAAATCGTTTTTTCGACCAACACTCACTTAGGGTTCCTGAACTTCGACATCAGTTGTTAACATTAAGAAAAGGTGATGATCATCGTGATGATTACCTGAGACAAATTAGTAAGATTAGTAAGGTTTTAAGGTTCGTTGGACATTCAGTAGATGAAGATGATTTGGTTCGTTTTGCACTCGGAGGATTAGGCGAAGAACATAATGATTTTATTCAAGGTATTTTGGCACGTCCTCACCTTCCTGCTTTCTATGAATTACGTGAGCTTTTAATCGAGGAAAATATCATATGATTGTTGAATACTTTTACTGCTTGGTTTCTAGTAAGATTTCTCTGTACACATGAAATGAATAAAAGCTTTGTGGTTTTAGCATGATTATGTTTATGGGTTTAGCTGGAAAAAGTGTTCTTGACCCAATTCTGGGTTGCATTTTGGATAGAACAGAGTTAAATGAATGGTTAGTAAGATTTTGCATCTGTGGAACAGCGGAAGAGCTGATCCTTTTCCGGCTTTTTTTGGTCATCACAATCTTGCACATTGTTTTCTAATAAACTAATAAGACATGTTTTTTTATAAACCTGAGATTTTGTTCCTTGTTACGCTCGGACAAATGAAATTGAAACATTTGTTCTTATTCTTGTGGATCGAACTTCATCGAAGATACTGAACTGACCATACAGTGCATAACACTATACTAGTGGCATATATGGAGATTTTTTATGGCAGTCAGGTTGCTCACTGGCATACTTATGTTCATCAAACAAAAAAAATCTTTGTTCACGCTTACAATTGAATGTTTCTTATATCTATCTGATACAAAACTAGTCTAAGAAACCAAACAAGTAATACAGAAATGTCCTAGGTTTGAGACACATTGCATCTCCTGTCTATAATGGAAACATTGAACTTCCCTCGTATTGTCTTGGGAAAAGTATGTCGTGTCATGGTGTCAGACCTGTAGCGGCTAGGTCCGATACAGGCATACAGCTTTTTTTTTTGTTGGCTAGGTCCGATACAGGCATACAGCTAGACAAGGGAGTTTATGGGATTTAATTGGGAAGAAATAAGAACTGTGTGACTAGATGAATTTGACAGCTTGGGACTGTAATTTCAAACCTGGTCGCAAAGAATGGAAAGCGTTATAAGTAGAAGGCGAAACACAGATGCTACACTGGCTTTTAACTTGAAGACAATTGGTGCTTGTGATCAAAGCCGGTTGGTTTAGCCTTCTATTACCCAGACACCTTAGAATCGCCTATGTGAACGGGGTCAACCGCAGGTAAATGAACATGCTGCCAATTGATTTCACTTCACTCAAGCTTAAGCTGGCATTCTCAATATTGGGTGGTCGGAAATTATAATTGTGTAAGAGCTATGGGTGGTTGGGATCAGATGTTAAATCTGTATTTAGAAAGTTTCCCCATATCTCGACACAGAGGGACAAGCATCTGAAACTTGTTATGCGTTTCTTTATAGAGGAACTTGGTTACAGCCTTTGAGGACATTTTATTAAATCCGGGGTTGCTTAGTTACAACTCGGAGAAGAGATTGAGACCTCGGCATCAGGTATTGACAGTATTAACAATAATGGGTTTGATGGAGTCAACACGAACTCTTTTAACATCTCCTGCATGTCAGACCAGAGGTTTTCGGGGAGATTAGTTTCAAAATCTCTTTTGGGGCTCTCCCTCTCTTTTGCGGTTCAAATGATGCTCATTCCGAATCATCAATTGATGCTCTTTAGTTTGTTCAGCTATGAAATTTTTTGAATTTCAACCTGTTCTTTCATGTTTCTGTCATGGAAATATGTCTGTGCTTACTCTCTTACTCTTTATAGAACAACTGATTGGACTTAGCAAAAAAAAAAAAAAAAATATGCCATGGAAATATGTCTGTGCTTACTCTTCTACTCCTTTCTCAATTGTAACATCACGTTTTGTTATATTGAATAGCTGCTTGTAGCATTCAGTAAAGAACTCGTACTATGAAGTACTTATGCATGAACCTATGTGATGCAAGGCTACAATATTCTGTTGCCCAATAATCTCTGTAGAAATATCAACTCACAAATAATTTTTGTGCTTGATAATGAAGTGATTCATTTCTGCGTCTGTCAATACGGCGGATGATGACTTGAAACATATTCCAAGATGTTCACTCGTTCATGAAATGAGCATGATTTCTGATGTTTATCACATTGGTATTCATGTCGCACTAACCTTAAAATTATTACTCTCCAGAGATGGCTTTCTCTTATTGATCAACACAAAAATTATCAAAAACCGGATCAGCATGCTGTTTGCAGTCTTGTCAAAACGGGATCAAAAGGTCTCTGTTTTTTTCCTTGCCTTATACTAAAAAAAGAGAACAGACTAAACCCAGAACCGAACTCTGGCCTGAATCTATCAATATTCAAGTTCTCAGAAAACGGTATTGAAACTGAGAACCAATGGTAAAGCCGCTTTTTTTTTCATTCCAAAACCTTGAAATAATAGTTTATTGTACATTTTAATTTTACAACTACTAATGAACCCATTTTGGATCCCTTTGTTACAATGCCAAAATCCCCATAAGGGAACAATAAAAACACATGAAAAATAAAAGAATATGGGAAGAAAAAAAAAATCTAAAAAACATATTGAACTTGCTTTACTCGTGCACACTAGATTTTCTTTGGAATTCCATCACCGTCTTCACAGGTGCCCGTGTCTTTAAAATCATTTCATCGTACTCATCTTCTGGCTTTGACAGAGAAACAATTGCTCCTCCTGCTCCAACAGAAGCTTCACCTTCATGTATGACAACTGTTCTTATTACTATATTCAAATCGAATGTTTGATTATATGAGAAGAAACCTATAGAACCAGAGTAAACACCCCTTGCACAATTTTCAAGAGAATCAAGAATTTCTATTGATCTCAGCTTGGGCGCACCAGTCATCGAACCTCCTGGAAATGCAGCTCTGACACAATCTATTGGTGTCAAATTTGCGCACTTCTCCCCTCGAATTGTGCTCACTAACGTGTGAACAGTTGCATATGACTCAACCTCCATTAATCGGGGAACATGAACTGAGCCAGGTTCACAGACACGGCCAAGGTCATTTCTTAATAGATCAACAATCATTAAATTTTCGGCTTGGTCCTTTTCACTGTTGAATCAAGAGAGAGAAAGAGAGCAACAGACTTATTAGCCGTTAACCAAATTACTTCTGATTCTCGCACTAAATAATATAACATCATCAGATCAAAGTTTGAACATGTTACCTGTGTTGCAGCTGTGATTTAAGCTGTTCATCCTCAACAGAATTCGAACCACGAGCAACCGTGCCTTTGATTGGCTTTGCTTCCAACGTACCGCTTCCATCCAATTGTAAAAACCTCTCAGGGGATGAACAGCATATAGACAGATTCTCTTTGGAAAAATTAAGCCAAGCAGCATATGGAGCCGGATTTTTCTCTCTCAAACTCAGGTAAAGCCCCAGAGAGTCTATATCGCCTGTTTGCTTTCTCATTTGAGTCGTCAGGCACAATTCGTAGCTTTCTCCATCTTTAATGAAATTCAAACACCTCTCAACATCTTTCATGTACTGATCTTTTGACTTCTCGGCATGGAAACCCAACTCTTGTGGGGTTGGGATGTCTGACTCTGAATTCTTCTCCTTCGGCTTTTCAGTAGCTGCTGTTTTCAATTTTAGGAGCTTCTCCTCCGTCTCATCCAGCCATGATTTATTCTTCGAGTTCAAAGCTTGTTCTGAAGTACTTTCAGGATAAGCATTTTCGTGTATTGATAGAATATATACATCATCGGTACGATGATCAATCACGACCATATTATCCACAAAGAAAAAACAAGCATCGGGTGTTCGTGATTCGTGACAGTTGGATGACATACCGCACTCGGCTTTAAGACCATACCTGTTTGATATGGAAGGTAAGAACAAAGTCAGATATGATGGCTGATGCTATAATCTAAACAGTTTGTGCATAGGAAGAGTAGATCCCATATGGTCACAAACATGTTTTCGTCTTAGGCGTTTAGTTGCTTCCTTTCTTTTTTGATAAAATTCCTGACATCTTTTAGCTGTCAGATTGTAAAAAACAGAATCAGCAGATTAAGAAACATGAACATTTTCTTTGGTGGGAAGCGGGAATTATCACCCTGTCAGGAGAACAATGATTCCTTGTCTTCTTTTGTTACCCAAGAATCAAATCATGGAACTTAGACATTTAAATGACCTAAAAATTCATGTCTTACGTCATTTCCACCTATGTCAACCTCGAGGTCTTTGAGTTCCACTCTTACACTTTCTACTTGAAAACCAGAGGGACGCGACTAGAAGTGTTCAGTATATGGATAATAATAGCGTTAAAGAAAATGACCTCAGAAAACAATATATTCCAATCTTCTCAAAAGTTCAATTAATGTCTATAGAAAACTAGTACACTCTGTTGGCGAAAAACATAGTAAAAAGGTTCTTAGCAAGTTAAAGCGAAACTGCTGCTAATTAACGAGAATGAAAAATGTCGTATTATTTGGTGAGAATTATTCTTTTTTAAGTACCTATATTAAATTTATTCGATATTTGCATATTAAAGTTAAGCACTTACCCCATAAAACCAACATATCCACCACAGAAGTCAAAAGGTAACTCTTCATACTCTTTTTTCTCATAACGAAAAGAACGAAGCTCCTGCAAGACATGTCAAGAGAAGAATTACACATGGAAACTCGCCTCTTGTTGTCCAAATATGCTATGCTTCCAGCATAAATAACACATATACCTTGTCCAAAAAGTCAAGAAACCCATCTTCAAGAAACTTGCTTTCCACAAATCCCTTTGCATCTTCAATTGATAAATAACCTCCCGATTTTGCATTTATATCACTGGCATGAGCACCACATCTGTTAATAAATGTAGATATTTTACATAATACTACCTCAGTAAGAAGTTAAACAAGAAGCTCTACACGTACGAAAAATATTGTATTTATCAAGATTATAATCTAGGAGGTGTGCTTAACTTTCTTCTTTTCTTTCAACTGAGCAAAACCTTACAAGTTTTTTCCTGCCTTGTGGGCGCAGAATGGCACTTGGGCCATTGCACTAGCCCATTCTGCATCCAAATAAGTCTTGCTAAACAGTCAAGGTTATCAAATCAAACAAGTTTTGGGTGAATGCATGGCCAGATACTGGACAACTAACTGAACCTGATAGGTTACTAAGCAGGTTCCAAATGTATGAGGTATCATTGGATGTACAAAAGTCAGACCATTTTTATTCCAAAAATATCCATTGTAGAGATAAATTCTAGTATGCATTAAGCAGACACAATTTCACCTTTTGTCAGACAGTTTGAACGTGAATTGTTTCCACAGAGTTCCACTTTTACCCCCCATAAATGAAAAGCGTGCTCTTCTCTGTAAAAAAAAAAAGGTAAAATGAGTAATCAATACCAGTGTAACTAACAATATCAGAAACACATGAGCATCACAAACAACCAGTCAAAAGATACACATCCTCGTAAATTATCGTGATAAGAAAACATTTGTTTAGCAAAAAGATAAACCTGTTCTACTGAAGAACTGTCCAACCAAAAGGTGTTTTCTGCTTTCCCATCTCCAAACAACTTACAGAATATAGTTTTTGCTCCACCAACTTGACTAGCCAAGCGACCCAGTTTCTTCCACTTCAACTTAAGAAATCGTGCACCAATGCTTTCATTCAATGGCATCACCGGTTTGCACATACTTAATGTTTTTCCTGCCAGCACACTGTTCACTAACTGCTTACTTTTGAGCTGTTTTCCTCGAAATACTCGACTTGCATGAGGCAACTGCATCTGCATCCATGCTAATCAAAGTTTTATTTAACAGAGAAACAAAAGAAGGGACAGCTCCGGCATGTATAATTTTGAACATCTGACCGATAACTAGAGGACTAAAGCACGGCTAACTTAAAGAGAGGGACTGAACCATTTCATAATAATAGCAAGATTATAGATCCTTACGAAATCAACTGTAAAGATTCATATAAAGAGTTGAAGATCCTTAAGAAATCAACCGTAAAGATTTATATAAAGAGCAAGAAGATCCAACGTGTGGTGGGGAACTGCACCCACACCACTACGCTATTATCATCCTTAGATTGTTTTTGAAAGTCAGAGATTGAGATCATAATCAGGGAAATGTGATGCAATTTGACTCCTCAAATGGGGCTAACTCGGGAATATGAATGAAACCTCCTATATTTCCGTCCTATATATAGTTCTTGTAGGATTTGAAATAATTGATATTTCACAAATAAAAGCCTTAGTGCAAACAAATATAAAACATGGTAACATTATATCACATATATAAAATACTGCAAGCATTCAAATAAAGCCAATAAGACATATCTCATGCTTGGGATTCACCTTTCATTCATATGTTAAGTCTGTTAGATTCCCTTTTCACGAAAACCTTCTTTCTGCACAACTTCCAATTGTGACAGCATTATGTTTACATTTAAGTTTTTTTGTAGTCTATTTTTTTTTTTCTGAAGGAATTAGGGACTACTTTTTTTTAGGTAATTAAAATAGAGGCAGGTTCCAGTGACACGCTTATATGACATTAAGTTAGGTAATTAAAATAGAGGTAGGTTCCAGTGACACACTTATATGACATGGTCAGCAGCGCCCAAAGGCCCCAAGCTGTGAAAGCACACAAATGGCTAGTTTTTGAAGAGATGGTATAGATGTCATGGAGAATGCCAAAACTCAGCCAATTCTACATTTAGAATCCTATCAGCTGTTGAGTGTAAATATTACTTGTATATTCACCATGAGTATTTCCAGCACATAGATCACATGGTTATACATTTTAGACTGGGCTAACCTATGGTGATGGTATTCTAGTCATAAGTAGATCAATGTCCCAGAAAACCAGCCACTACGTCCCACATAGATGATATGGGTTATTGGGTGTTACCAAGAATGTCATTTGTGTATGACAACAGAACTTACCACATCATAATAAGTAAACTAGTGAACTAGTATAATATTGTTATATTGTCTTTTTCGAATGGTTAGAGTATGTTTATGTTCGTTACTATGTCTATTATGTGTTTATATTTAAAGGGATGACACCATTTATATTCCAAGTCAAGTAAGAACCACACAATCGAATGGACAATGGTAACAGGTCTTATACCTAACTGAACCAAAAAGAGGGAAATTATATTATCCAAACGTAACTCCAATGTCTACAAACACACCCGTGTTAACTAACAGGTATCCTGAACAATCAAATTAATGAACACAGCATCTCTACATGAGCTTAGGTGATGTTTACAAACAAATATCATAGTAGCATCATTATAAATGAAACATCACAAGGTTTGTCTTACCATTATCGTGAATATTCCTTTTATAGACTCTCGACCAGTAATCAATTGTGATCCTTCTGAAGTTTTGAAATATTTGCCTCCCGTGACATGTAGCTATGCTCTCGGGATGAAACTGAAAGATCAGAACAACAGCAAACAATGTAAACTAGCACAGAGCAACAGCCAGGAAAACAAACACATAAACAGGACCTTTTTAATGAGGGTACTACCTAGCCATATTGAAGTCATTGGTGTGCACAAAGGACTTAGATCTATTATATGGAATACATGAAGAACTTAGAGTATTGTGAAATAATTATACGGACCTGAAACGAAGAAAAAACGCAAAACTGTTGGCTATCAATCGTATTTTTTCTCTGTTATTCTTTTCTTCTTCGTTGGAGAATTATGGGTACCAAAAAGAAATTCAGTTCCAAAAGAAATAAATTCGGCTGACTCATATGTAACGTTAATAACTCCTTTTGGACAACCTTCAATATATTTGATCTAAATCAACAAACTATTTCATACGCAGATCTTAACAGTGTTCAAATTGATTTCATTTACTGGAAAGACAATCGTATTTAGGTTATAATTACTTGTAACTTCTTAAAGCGTGTTTTTTCAGTATCACCATAGTGGGAATATTAATCTATTTGCGTTAACCAGCAAAATTAGAAACTATGCCAAATGTTGTTCATATCCTATATTGTGACATAGAGCAATGCATGTGTATATATATATATATATATATATGAGAGAGAGAGAGAGAGAGAGAGAGAGAGAGAGAGAGAGAGAGAGACCTGCACACCATAATGAGGCCTGGTAGAGTGCCTAATACCCATGATGAGTTTTGCGTTCTCTGTTTATTCAGGATTGTTAAAAGATCAGAATTTCCAATTTAACATTTGTTCTAGGGTATATACAAAGTGAGAGGATAACAGACAACCAATCTGACCTCCAAAAGAATTGGAGGTAACCTTTGACATCTGGTTCTCAAGAAATGAAGTTGTATTTGCTGAAGAGCTCCAAGCTATAGGAATGAGTTCCTTTGGGAGTGAATTGGCATCAATTACAAGAGAGTGATAACGAACAACCTACACAAACTCATAATAATATGGAAAGTTAAGACTCGGAAGCCATGTCAAAAAAAAAAAATTACAAAGATAATGAAAATTTTTGATAAAATGAAACAACGGAAACTGATACAGAGGGGTAAGCTGGTTTACCTTGAACCCTGAATTGCGTCCAGAAGGAATTTCAAGGAACAGATTGCATCCGGTGTGTTCAATTTCACTGAAGGGACAAGGAACATGTTGTTAAATACTGAACTGCAAACCAGTTACGTACTTAGCTTTCTAGAAAATAGAAAACTTTGCATCAACTATGCTATAACTGTGGTACAAAACCAGTTATATATTTTGCTAGTTCTGACAATGGAAGGGAAGTGAGGGCAATAGTAATTTAATTGTGATAACCGATTTGCCATAAGAGCATATTTTACATATTGGAACAAGACTAGCAGAAGATATGGGCAACCAAAGAAATGATAAATAAACCATTAGGAGACTAAGGATACCTCAAACGTCCATGGACTGGTTCAGGGGCGTGTATAACTCGCGCGCCATGGACATATCCCAAGGCCTGTGGAGTAACATTGTTATTAGGACACCCGTGCAACACAATCGGTTAGCTTTTCTGCGATAAGATTGAAAATATATATATGAGAGCAGACCTGGTGACCAAGGCAAACGCCCAAAATCGGTATGTCCTTGCACTCTAGCAGTATCTGCAAACATATTCCTGTAAAATCAACCATAATCATTCACGTTACTTTTGAGAAGTTTGACCAATACTGTAAATATGTTTTCTTCTGCAGTAACAACTAACAACAGAGATTGACATACAGTATCCAAAGTTAGCAGCAACGGCCATAACCAATAAATAATGCATGTGCGTCATTTGCCAAGATGATCAGGAAACTCGAGATATTCTAAACTGAATGAATGTATATGCAATAACAAATTTGAGCATGGTTAACATGTCAATAACCACAGACTGTCTAGAAATAAGTTGAGTACAAAATTACAATTTCAAGCCGAATTAGCTCTTTGGTGTGCAAGTTCTTAGCTGGTATTAGTATATTAATTTTTGAGTCTCTTTTATCAGATTATTTATAAATATGAGACCCATCGCTGGTGTATGAAACTAACACCTCGGCACCTTATATAGTACAATTCAGAACTCTGTCGTAACCCAATTCCAGTGTAGATGAATGCTGTTGTTATTCGAATAACCATTGGATCTTCAGGACTCCTACATCACATACTATAATGCAAATCTTCCTCTACTACCTAGGACATATCAGTTCTTACTTCTCTATACTACTCTAACCCGTTGATGTATGTTCTAACATAATAATATGGCATAGGTAACACGCCATTGCCATGTATCATAAGGCAGAAGTAGCGAAACATGTGGCTCTTATTCATCTCACCACCTCGCCCATGACATGTAAAAGAAACCTCACAATTCCTGAGAAGAGTTGGCGGAGCAGCTCCCTGATACTTACAGATTATAGGGATCAATGATTTATGCCACAAATTATAAATTACGCTTTGAAAGAAGATGAAAGGGGTATCTCTTAAATTTCACTAAACTAACCTATGTCCGCTGGACACATTGGAGATCCAGGCCCAGGTGATATGACAACATTATCAAAAGCCTTTTCTTCATACAAGTAATGCTGAAGGAACTCCCATGTCAATTCATCATTACGCACCACCACTGGAGGAACTGGACAGAAATAACAAAAATTGACAAGGAATAATTATTAACACAAAACCAATTTTCCAATGATCCAAGGTCCAAACTTAAGAGACAATATTCAAGGAAGAAGGGAAGGTCAACGTGTGTGTGTGCGTGTGCATGTGTGTGTGTGTGTGTGTGAGAGAGAGAGAGAGAGAGAGATTACCTCCATTAATGACAGATAATTCTTGGTAGATGTTATACGTATAACTATCATAGTTGTCAATTAACAATGTCCTCACATATTTCGTTTTGTGAATGCCCTCATCCTTGTGATGTTTTTCTCCCGTGTATGATTCTTTTACATGTTCAGGCATCAAAGGCCGAGAAACACCCACCTTTCCTGCATCACGACTCAAAAGCCGCTGACGGTTTTGCTTATTAAAACTACCAAGCCCTACAAAACATTTTGACACAGGCAATTTTTCATTTTTGTGTTGTAGATTCTTAGAACTAGGATAAGAGATTTCTGACGATGAGGAGGATGCCAAACTGATACTCATTTTTCTCTCCCCGGGGAGAAAAAATGATGGATTCTTCTGTGAAGCTGCTACAGCTTTATTTACTGCACATAGCAAATTACACAAGTTAAAGTGAAAACTGCAAACATAAGTTTACCAATCATCTTTTTAATACAAAATTTGTGTCTCGGGTGCTTAAAAGAACAAAATGAAATAACTAACCAATCAGGTAGATCCAAGAAACTAGTTTCAAGAAATATAATGAAACAACAATGGCAGTTACTATTTCGGGCATCCCGCTTAGAGGTTAATGTTGACATATTATGAGGGTTCAGTATCAATTTGTGCCTAATTGACTGGAACCGGCTACAGCAATGACAAAATAAATCAAAGTACTAATGAACCAGCTACTTTGCAATATAACCAAGGATATCAAAATGGGTTCTTCGCTAAGCTTGAATAACTAATTGCCCAAGCACGAAAATTCTCAAACGAGCTCTTTTCCTTTATTTGTTCCTATGCAATTTGATAGACTTGTTCAGATCAAAACTTCTCAACTAAAAACATTGCCAAATCCAAGTAAACAAAACCTTATCAATGCATATGCATACAAATGGTAGTTTCCTTTGAAACAATTTATCAAGCACAATGTAAGCAAAGCTTAAACAGTATATATATGTTAAACCCATGGATGAGAATTTGTGTCAAACAAACACTATCATCCCATTATTTGATTCAATATACAGAGAAAAACAAAAAACAATAGAATATATAAAATCAGTGAAAAATTACGACTACCAAGTAACCAAAGAACAGAAACCCTGTAATAAGAATGAAACAGAGTGAAGATAAATTCATGTCGGTTTTGAGATTGAATCTTTGATGGAAATAGATCAAAATTTTAACGTGGGCATGGCTAAATTTGATCCATAAAAATGGGTTTGATTTAAAAATAGAAATTTTTCAGAAGATCTTACCTGAATGAAGATGGCGGTATTTTGTTGTTTTCCGTTTGTGGAAGGGAAGTAAAGCTGCTGGTTCTTATGTAATAATTCTCTCTGGTTAGAATTTAATGAAAAGAAATACTACTTTTTCCTACACAGCCAAGAAAAGGTTCAAGAAAAGCAGCCTATATTTCATTCTTTCTAACCTCCCATTTTTCTTTGGAAAAAAATGAGTGCTTGTTGGCCCAAGATACATGAGATCCATAGATTCTTTCTTTTTTTTGGGTTTTTTTTTCCTTTTTTTTTCCTGCAAGATACGCTTCAAAAGCAAAAGTTAATTTCAGAAATCGGATGTAAAAAAAGAATATTATTAGAAACCATTTAGAAATTGTACTTTCAAACTAATTTCTGATTTTTAGACTTTGTCTTTTCGACTAAATTAAGCTGAAAAAGAACTTCTTTGGATGAATCCAAAAACCCTCACATCGCATTGCTACCAAATTCCACATGGTTAAAAGTTGGCTTTTGCTCGGTCTTAATAATCCGAGTAGCATCTGGTAATCCCGTGTAACAACTTTAAAAAAAAAAATCTTGTAGAACTTTTTTTAAACATGCTCTCTAAAGAATGTTTGTGTCATGTGATCTCAAATTCATTACTCCATTTAGTTTTAGTAGTTATAAAAGACGAGACAATACTCTTTGGATGCACACATCTATTGATTTTCTTCGTGATATGTTTCTATAGATGGTGAAATTTGAGCGAAGGGTAAAATGATCATTTCGGGTAAATTTTGAGGTCAAGGGTAAAATGGTAAATTTTATACATCAGTGGCACAAGCGGTTATTTCGAAGCTCCCTCAATGTCCACGATAAAAATGTAGTTCAAAAGATGAGGCTCAGCACATAAAGAAGGTTCCGAAAATAGGATAAAACTCGCATCGCCAAAAGACGAAGTTCGACCTCGACCTAAGCCCTCGTCGCCAAAAGACGAAGCTCGCCATTTCCCTCGGCCCTCGTTGTCAAGTCTAGCTTTGATTACATCCCTTGATGCCTAAAAGTCAAGTTCAACTCTGACTACAGCCTTCGTCGTCAAAAGACAAGCTTATCCCTGACTTCAACCCTCGCTACGAAAAGACGAAGTTCAGCCATGATTTCAGAACTGGTAACTAAAAGACGAGTTCGGCCCTAACCTCAGCCCTGGTAGCCAAAAGGCAAGCTCAGCCATAGTTTCTGCACTCGTTTCAGAAAGACGCAGTTAAGTCCTCGTGGATCAAAATCAATTTTCACGAGAGACTCAACCATTGGTCTACAATGCACTTATGACCATGATTTTTAGTATACGTCCTAGTGATACACGCTGGTCATGATGTCATGATTCCTAGTATACGTCCCCGCGAGACACGCCGGTTGTGTAGGCTCTAAAGACGCATCAAACGCCCACGAGACTTACTATCTCCGGTAAGTACGACATGTACCCCTATCTGAGATCAAAGATTGATTCCGAGTACATCCCCGCAAGAAACAACTGATCATGTCCACACTGGGCCACGACTCATCTTACTTGGGCCTCATGAATGGTTCATAGAACATCCCCGTAAGATACACTGACCATTCTGACTTGGGCCTCATGATAGACGACTCTTAAAACATCCTCTTGAGATACACTGGTCTTGTCTTCCCTGTAGTTGCATCTTTTCTGATGACTACACCCAAGTAGATCTAACGACTATAAAGCTAGTAACATTCAAGATTCAAAGATAAACTAGATATAAATAACATGAAAGTAAATATGAACACAAGCATATAACGTGGTTCGATCTTTGAGACCTACATCCACAGGAAATAAACTATCTCTTTTATTGATTAAGGTCTTACCCTTGAAATACTTACAAATATCACTTAGAATTCTCACTATTTCCTTCTCTAAATCTCTCTTTAGAATTCTCTGTAGAAAGACCATCTAAGATTACCTAACATGTCCGTCTCCCTTTAGATGGATTGGTATTTATAGACAAAATAAACTCCTTCTGGTATGATACAGTGCTCCTGGATATATATCGATACAGTACGCCTCTTCGCCTTGGACTGGCTCGCCGATGTTCCCTTCGAGTTATATCGTGTGAGATATTCTTCGGATGATGAAATATATCACCTTTGGGATTATATCGCCTAGTACCTCCTTCGGGTAGCAGTATCTCGCCCTTCGTCCGAGATTACGAGAGGGATGTACCTCTTTCTACAGCTGTTTCACACCTCTTCTGATTCTCATTAAATGCACTGCTTTCTTTTAGACTTGACCGTCAGTGTGATTTGACTAGGGCTTACACGCGTCCTTCATGAGGTGGGGCGGTATATATTCTCGGTTTTGATGTAATCACCTTTTACATCTTTATTCGACGTATCTATTCTATCGTCTTATCTTATGATCACCTCCTGTGATGCTTACACGTGGCGATTATATATTTTACCCTCACATTCCCCTTGATATGGACAAAGTCACGATTGACTCCTAGCACATCCACGTGAGATACGCTGGTCAAAGACAAATATTCCATAGGTCTCATTGAGACATTCACATAAGGACAAAACTCTATAGAGCAAATCCCCATCCAGGCTAACAAGCTCATTTTAGGGTCTTGTACGATCACAAAGCTCGGGCATAAGCCTCACCTAAGGCACGAGCCTCTTTTTCAGCTTCTCAAACATGCTCACGGTCACGGCTAGTAAATTGAGTCTGAATTCTACATGTTTATCCAAAAACGTGAATATGATCTCTGGAGCTCTACACGCCCATATAAGGGACCCACGAGCAAGTATTTTTTGATTTTCACAAGACACATGTGGCCGGCCACACAAAGATAGAGCTCAGCCTCAGTTCTTTTTGTGTTCTACACACGATTGTCAAGGTATTATTTGCCAAACACATGACTCATCCTGGTCATACTCGTAAATCAGGGAATACTATTCTATCTTGACCCAAGTCAGCTATAAAGAATATCCTACCCTGTCAAACACGTCATCACAAAGGCTACTTCAGTCATAAACAAATGGGGGATATTAATTAGGGTTTTAGTTTGGTTGTTTACGACACGTTTGAGAAATATCCTGATATTTCCTTATCACATGAAAGAGAGTAAAGTCGGTCGAAAGAATCTAAGATATTCTTCTATTTATCAGAGAATTCTTCTATAAATAGTTCATCTATTTATCCAAGCCAAAACAACTTTCTCTTAACAACTCATAACAATTCTTCTGCAAAGCATAGAATACTCTGACTCTCTCTCTCTCTCTATCTCTCTTTCTGTCTTCAGCTTCCTCACTAAGACCATCCCTACCTCCTCCTGTGACTGAAGCAACCTTTGAACGACCACTGTGCGTGGTTTAGGCGAAGACTGTTCATGCTCAACCTCCCAAAACTCACACTCAGAAACCCGAAAAATACTACTTTTATCATCTCACCATTTTTAGGTAACTACAGTTTCTTTTACAAAGTTTCGCATTCATACAAATTTGGTGCATTCGAAAATGTCGAACCTCACCATCCACCTATTTTAATTTCAACCCTTAAATTTTAATGATTAATATTCAACCTCATAGATTTACGTTTCAAATTATGCTAATTTTATATAAGAATATATGCATGGTGGTAGGAACATACCACAACAAATTTAGTTTCAAATTCATTGTTGTTTGGATTTTATTAAAAAATGATCTTAAAATTGTAAAATAGTGTGAGAATAACCATGTCAACGGATCTTTTCTTACATAATTTATTTAACCTTATAGTAAAAGTATTTATTTTATACTCATTTTTGACCAAGACTTTAAAGCTACGCTAGTCATATCCTCCGATAATCATTAGTCATTATCGTCCATAATGCCATTATAAGTACTCTTCCACAAAACAAAAGTAGATTGTTTTGGTCCCTCGGAATTTTTTTTTTAAGGTCCCTTTCAAAATTAAAGTTTAAAAAATCCCCAGCCTAGACCGACACATACTCTCTCAGTTTTTAAAAAAATCCCCGCCCTAACTGACATATATTCTCCCAGTTTCTAGAAAAGAAATACTAATCCGGCGAGTATAGCTTTTTCGACATCCGACAGTATATACACTTCAAAGCAAAGCACAATTAAGATGCCTTGCATGGATATTCATGGATGGTCATCTTTAAATGTTTTGAGCCAAATGATGATGTTAAAATCTTAAAGATGGTACAATGTAACCATAACCATAGGGATGTCTTGCACTCTAAGTCTAAGCTATAACAAATTGGAAACAGTTGGTAACTTCTCGTATGATGAAGTATTGAATGATAAAAGAACAACACAATGACTAGTATTTGTGAGGATCGTTCCAAGTCCAAGATAACTACTAAATACTAAAATGAATTAGTAGTGCAGTGATGTTGCCTATGCTGTCTACGCAGAGAAGACCTGTGAAAACTCAGAATCATAACTCAGATTCTGATTCACTTTATTATCACTAGAGTCCACCTTAGGGTACTGACCATCCGCCTCCAGTTTTGCTGCAGATGTTAAGAATCAACGGCTACAGATGTGTGTATCAGGTGGACGCTAAAATAAGATACACAGGCAGGGTTGAGTCAAATATAACAACCACATAGGGATGCGTGCGCAATGGTAATCAACACATTAAGAAATGGTACGTGAATGTGGTCAGGTATTTTCTAAATTTCAAAGAGCATATCCAATGCTAGAGGTCAAGGTCATCCTATATGGAGGTGTTAATTTATATTTTTTGGTTGTGGGTCATTCATTACATGATAAAAAAATTAAATATAACACTTTTTACCTAAATTTTATCTCCAATCTCCAAGGTATTGCCTTAAACTTTTTATTTAAATTAAGAGAAAAGATGACGTGGACTTAAGACCTAGGGTCATGAAGAAAGTCTTATTTCCACCTTATCCTTTACCCCCAATAAGCCATGTCATCTTTTTCTATGATCTCCACCCTTGCATTGGAGATAAAACTTTGGTGCAAAAAGTCCTAAATCCTATGTGTCATACTAATTTAAGACATTTACCCCTTGCATTGGAGATGCTATAACGAGGTAAGTAGACTAGGAAAGGTGAGTGCGAGCCGTCTGCAGTTGGCCAATCAGTTCTCGGATAAAACATTACATAGCCGTTCGTACATTGCAGGTATCTCAGCGATAACGGATTCCTAGTACACAAAACCAAGCGCATGTACTAGGAGGTACTATGACAAGATCGGACAATATAAAGTACTTAGAAAACTTTCATCATCTGTCACTCGATCTTGGTCAACGTTGTTTCAGTACAAAACAAACTTGTGGGGAGGTTTGCAGTGTCCTAGATTCCTAGTTTATAAACTGAATCTTCTGGATTTAGGCAAGCTAATTCCTAGGAACGCATCCAGTGGAACGCGAAACCAAACAAAATGTAGATATTTGAAAAATCAATTGTCAGATACGGATGACCGATCATCATACATGGTATATCAGTGCTGGCCGAATTCCAAGAATTCCTATGGTACCGCAGTGATGAACAAGTTCCTAGATTTTCACGTTCATAGCCTCTCAAGGCATGATGGGTCATGATGGGTTTTGTCTCGAGTGTCCCTCTCCTTGAAAATGAATAGACTATTGCATACGAAACTACACCCATTATATATTGGGGAAAAATATCGTTTCATTCTTTTTTAGGTGGGCCCATGTCTGCTAATTTTCTTGGCCAAAAACGCCTTTACTATTTTGGCCCATAATTATTTAAAAATATTTAAATGACAAAAATACCCTTGCATGTTAAATTTTTATTTTTGTAGCAAGCTTTTCCGTGTTAAAAAAACAAGACTTCATTCCCGTGACTAAAATGACTTCATTCCCGTGAATGAAGTCCATACAAAAAAGAAAAAGACTTCATTCCTGTGAATGAAGTCCATACAAAAGTTTAAATGCAACTTCATTCCCGTGAATGAAGTCCATACAAAAAGCTAAAATGCAGACTTCATTCCCAAGAATGAAGTCCATAAAAAAGTTGAAATGTACTTCATTCCCAGGAATGAAGTCCATACAAAAAGCTAAAAATGCACTTCATTCCCAGGAATGAAGTCCATACATCTTCATCTTCAAAATAAAAGCATCATTCTTGATTACATCTTTAACAACAACATCGATCTTTATCTTCTTCATCTTCTTCACCATCTTCAACGAACAAAGAACAAAGATCGTTCATTCAAGAACACATCTCGTATTCATCTTCGTCCGTCGTCAAGAACACATCCAGTATTCATCGTCACCAATATGATCGAGCAGAGCCAGTATTCAACAAAGAGCAACATCATCATATTCGCCGCCTACAACTACCAAAATCATCATCTTCATCGTCTTTCTTCATCTTTAACATTCAAACACCAAAGAACAAAAAAAAAAAATCAAAAACAGAGTTTGTCTTCGATCTATGTAATCAAATCAAAATATCTCGTTTTTTGTTTCTCTCGTAAATCGTCGCATCATCTCTCGCAAATCTTCATCAAAATCGCAAAATCTTCATCGTCGTCTCCGCATATCTTCATCATCTCTCGTTTCTTGTTTCCACAAAATTAAAACCTTAGAAAAAACATTTGAGAGGAAAAGAAAAACTAAATCTAGAAAAGAAGAGAGAGAAAGTAAATCTGAGAATGATTCCATCTCTCTTACCTTTTGTCTATATATATGGTCCTTATCCATATTGGTATTTCTGCCACTACAGGGTGACATTTACATCATCCATGACATCGGCGTAGGACCAAACAATAAATTTTATGACCAAACTATAATTTATATTACCAAATAGGACCAAACAGATATTTGACTGGGTCAAATGGACTAGACTCATCCTAATATATTATTCCTAGGACCTAAGAGCATCCACAGTGGGAGACCAAAACCAAAATTTTGGTCCAAAAACCAGGCGCAGTGGAGAAGGAGTAAAGATCAAAGACCAGACTAAAACTAAAAACCAGACCAAATATAGTCTTTAGTTTGGTTTTAGTCGGGCGTAATTTAAAGTTACGCCCGAACAGGCGTAATTTATAACTCCGCCCGTCATAAGAAAACAAAAAAAAAAAATTTGGGGCGCAACTAAGAGTTGCGCCTGATTGGGGCGTAACTCAAAGTTACGCCCCATTGAAAAAAAAAAAAAAAAATGGGGCGCAACTTGAAGTTGCGCCTGAATCAGGCGCAACTTTAAGTTGCGCCCCATTTGGTTTAATCTTTCTCCCGTAGCGTGTGAACACGGACTAAACCCAAAATTTGGTTTTTTTTTGCTCTTTAGTCTTTGGTTTATGATCGCACCACTGCAGTTGCTCTAATGGTATTTCCTACTTATATATTTAGATTACCCATACAGTAGTACAGTACTTACACCGTGAAGTAAGGATTCAAGTAAGGATGAATCTCTTTCATGATTTTTAACATGGGACTCCATTCTCAAAATTGGAGAACGAATTTATGCGATTCACGATTTCACAACCTTGCTAATAAGGATAATGTGAATTTTAATCATTTTAACTAATATTTCGAATAATATCTTTTAGGGTATTTAATATGAATAAAGATCTCCCGTAATCCAATTTCTTTTCAAATTTTTTTTTTCCTTCTTCTTATTAGAAATGTTGGTGCATGAATAAAGATCTCCCTTAATCCAAAAAAAGAAATATATTGGGTGGTCAGTCCATCGTGAACTTGTTCGACAACCTAAAATATAACACCACCTCTTAGGTATTTGATTCTATCACCACATCGTAGTCATCAGAATCATAGCAGTAGTGACTATTATATTAATATCGCAACCACCTTAGCCTATTTTTAGGAGTCAACTAAGTAGGCCCTTGATATTTAACGGGGGTGAAGTAGTAACTACAAATCTTTGATGGACTATCATCAACATAAACTTTAATGAAACATTAGAAAGAGTCCGACTTTGTGTACCCGGCTTTAAAAGGGGTGCATGTTCCTCTCCTTGTGATTAGCTAAGATTTCTCCGACGTTATAATATTTAATCAGAATTCTTTTTATTTTCTTTAACAGAACCCGCATAATACCTCATTATACCTCTGTATTACTTTCTCTTTCTTCTCTTTTCTCAAACAGGTGTTAATTACATAGTTCTGGTTTAGAAAAAAATGATAATATAATATATGTTAACGCAGAGTTTCGGGTTGTTTTTTCATGATTCTTACTTATGGTTTTAGCCCTTTAGTCTGTGATACTGAAGATAAAAAAAATTAAGACTAAGTTGTGGAGCGAGAACCAAATCCCCCGCAACTCGGAGATCAACTCAGTAAACGATTTTCGCCATTAATGTGATCCAATCCTTCTGCATGTCTAAATTCTAAAGATTATAGTTACCGTTATAGAAGTTATTGCTCACCTTTCAATGTCTAAAGGAACACCATTACCCAAAATCATTTTATTTCAATTTTAAATCTTAGATTCCCCCTGCTTTTGTTTCTTTCCGTTTGAAAAACTCTCACTGTGTCTTCTTCTGTCTCTGTCACTCTGCTTTATGGCTTACATGTTATGATTCCGCTCGAGTTTTCTTGTCTTGTTTAAGACCTGGGTGGTGTTGTTGCAGACGTTTGTCCCAGTCAAAGAGAGTTTTCTCGATTCTATGGCAACCTTGAAGAATCCGTCTTCTCGATTAAACGATGCTTTGAAGAGAGTTGCAGACCCCTTCTCTTATTGTATGAAATTTGTCACAACCGATATGACAAATCGAACACGTCTCAAATTGATTCAAACACGTAGAAGTTAAGAATCCTGAAATCCTCTATAAATCCAGTTATTCTTTTATTCAACTGCATCATCATCTCATTGTGCTTACAAAATCACCTAAATTTAACATTAGCTATGGTTTCTGAAGATATTAATAACCTCACCAACCAATTTGACACTGCTTCAATCGACTCTTCGGATGATATCAGGCACGTCATCATTGTTGCTCAAATTAACCCAAGTTTATGTCTCCAAAGGAATGGTTGATGCATCATCAGAAAAGTCATCACTCATAACTATATGAGTAGTGGATTTGCTTAAAAGCAAGCGAGGATGATATGGGGAAACAAGATTGGTAACTTTGAACTAAGAAAGAAAAGCAAGAACTTGTTCGCAGTCACCTTTGAATCTAAAGAATATTAGAGATGGGTTTTAACTGAAGCGCCATGGTGTCTGGATGGTTTCCTATAGATTATTAAGCCATGGAACCCAACTCAAAATTATCGTGATATTTCTTTTGATAAACAACAATTTTGGGTCATCTTCAAAGACTTACAGCAAGAATTTCTCAATGTGTTTGTGGCTAATGAAATGGGGAAAATTTTAGGTGAAGTCAAAGAACTGGATCCTGAAGATGCTAACCCGGTGGACTCAAATGATGTTGGATCTTATATTTCTAAGTCTCTCATCAGAGGTGTTTTAGCTCAGAATGCGGCAGATTGCACTCAATGGATTCCTTTCTACTATCAGAAGCAACCACACCAAATGTGCCCAGCTTGCTTCATCATTGATCATAATAATGATGAGTGCATAGACAAAGCTAAGCATGTCAGAGACTTGTTTCAGAACTTTTTCAGGTTCCTAGACAAAATTCCTTATGATAAGACAAGGAATGAATATTGGAACATTGATGATGCTCCGACTAGAATATCACCAAAGAAGAGTAGCAAGAACATAAAGCCCAACATGGTGCTATTTGTCAGACCAGAAGATGGGCAATATTTCCATTCAGTTTATAATGAACATGTCCAAGAAGAATGAAATTCAAGTGAAATATCTCATGGAAAAAGAGGACAAGGCAGCAGGAATGGGAACTTTAGAAGGTTCAAAAGAACAAGAGATAATGAAAGTTCAAGAGTTATCTCAAACCAAATGACTGATGCTTATGAGGAAGGTGAATCCAGCCAGCAACACATAGAGCATAACCTTCACGATTCAGCACAAGGAGAAGGAGACTCAGACAAATTCATAAGCAACAACCAAGGTTCAAATGCAGAACAAGAAAACTCAGTGGTAAACTCTCTAAACTATATTTCTCTAAATTCTCTTTTTCTTTTTGCTCAACTCAGTAAATATTTTATTGATTTTAATCCCAAAATGAAAATCCTAGCATGGAACCTTCAAGGCCTAGGAAACAAACTAACTAGAGATCACCTAAAAAACTGCATTTTCAATTATAATCCTGACATTATTTTTCTGTCTGAAACTAAGTCCACTGTAAAAAAAAAAAAGCATCTATCTTTTAAAACAAATGAAATATCCTAATACCTGGTGCAATGAGGATAAAATTAGAGCAGGTGGTCTAGCTTTATTATAGAAAGATGGCTTGGATTTAGAGTTCATTCATAGCTCTAAATATATGGTGGATGTGATCATAAAAAATAATGAAGCTAACAAGGAGTGGTTTCTAACCTGCCTGTATAGTTCTTCTTATGATAATGATAGACAGGTTCAATGGAGTTTCATTCAAGAAATGGGAAGAAATATGGACATTCCATGGGTCATAATGGGAGGCTTTAACTCTACTCTGTACAGCTATGAAAGACAAAGTTACTCAATCAACCCAACTCAATCCCACCCAATAATTTTCAATACTGTAACCTCCTTAGGCCTTATTGATATTCCATTTACAGGGTGCCCTTTTTATTTGGTCAAACCACAGAGATCAAGTAAATCAAGTTAGAACAAGACTAGATGGAGCCTTGTGTTTCCCTTCATAGATGAATCTTTTCCCAAATACCATTCTAAAAAATCTTATCCCCTCTGGCTCAGATCATGCTCCAATTCTTTTAATCACCAACCCTCAATCAGAAAGCCTCAGCAAACCATACAGATTCTATGAACACTGTCTATCAAACAAAACATGTAAAGAAGAAATCAAAAGAAGATGGAGATGCAATTCACAAGGAACTGAAGCTTTCAAGTTTACAAGCAAAATCAGAGCAACTAAAAAGAGTCTCAGTGAATGGAAAGTAAAAAGAAGATGGAGATGCAATTCACAAGGAACTGAAGCTTTCAAGTTTACAAACAAAATCAGAGCAACTAAAAAGAGTCTCAGTGAATGGAAAGTAAAGGAATATGGAGACACATATAAAAAATAAAAGAAACTCAAGACCAAATCCAAAACTGTTTGAACCAACATATGATGGACACTCAGGAGCATCAAAGATTACAACAACAACTAAAGAACCTGTATGAATCAAGAACAGAACTACTTATCAACAATCCATAGAAAATGTGATCAAGTATCAAGACAGGAATTCTAAAGTCTTTCATGCCCAGGCTAATTACAGAAGAATATGCAATCAAATATATGCTCTGAAAAATAAGCACGGGGAATGGAAAGATTCAAGGGAAGAGATAGCTACAATTATCTGGGAACACTTCTAGGTTATTGCCACATCTAGTCTACCAGAAGATGACACTGAGATTATGGACCTTATTACTCCTTCCATTATAAAGACAGAAAATATAGAGTTAATAATAATTCCAACTGAAAATGAAATCAAGAATAATGTGGCTCAGATGAGATCATGGTCAGCTCTAGGTCCAGATGGATTTCAGGCAGGTTTCTATCAGCAAAATTGGGAAATAGTTGGTGCAGATGTTGTAAAAATGGTGCAAGAATTCTTCAGGAAGGGCAAAATCCTCAAAGATCTCAACTACACCTTTCAAACTCTCATACCAAAAAACAATTGTATCCAAAACCCTTCAGAATTCAGACCTATCAGCTTATGCATTTTCTCATACAAGATTATCTCAAAAATCATGACAAACAGAATGAAACCTCTTCTCCACAAATTAATATCCCCTTGGCAAGCAGCTTATGTTCCTGGCAGAAATATAATGGATAACACAATTATTGCTCATGAAGTAATACAATACATGAAAACTACTCAAAAGAGCAATGGAGCAGTGGCAATAAAAGTAGATATGTCTAAGGCATTTGACAGAATGGAGTGGAAATTCATCATCAACATTCTCAAAATATTGGGATTTTCAGACAAATGGTGTCAACTGGTAAATAAATGTATCTCTACAATAACAATTTATATTCTGCTAAATGGGTCAGCAATTGAAACCATCAAGCCAACAAGAGGCTTAAGACAAGGAGATAGTCTATCCCCTTATCTGTTCATCATATGCATGGAAGGATTCAACAGAATAATCCAAGCTTCAGTTATTAACAAAAACATACATCCTATATACCTAGCTAAAGAATGTCCACCAATTTCCCATTTGTTCTTTGCAGATGATTGTATCCTGTTCTCCTCAGCTAATGAAAACTCCATCAACAATCTAAAATGCATCATCAACAAATTTTGTAAAGTCTCGGGACAGATGGTGAATTTGAATAAGTCAAGTCTCCATTTCAATAAAAAGTTAAAGGATGAAGTTAAGCAACATATCTACAATGTACTGGACATGAAGATAATGCCACTGGAATAAAAATATCTGGGAATCAATCTCTTCATTTGGGAGACAGAAAACCAAATGCTTCAGTAACATTCAAGACAAAATGCAGAAGATATTATTACAGTGGCAAGCTGGGATAACCAATCAAGATGGAAGGAGCATTCAAATCCAGTCAGTCACTAACTCAATGGCTCAGTTTCAAATGAGTTGTTTCATCCTACCTCAACAAAATATAAATAAGCTAGAAGTTATTCAGAGAATATATTGGTGGAATAAAAAATAAGGAAAAGGAGGTTACTTCAAGTCTTGGGAGAGTGTAAGCATCCAAAAAGATAGGGAGGATTAGGCTTCAAAAATCTGAAAGTTTTTAATGAAGCCATGGTCACCAAATTGGCCTGGAGATTAGTTCAAGAAAAAGATAAGAAATGGGCAGAAATTTTGAAGGCTAGACATTTCAAAAAAGAAGATATTTTGCATGATGATATTTGAAACAAAGGAAATAATATCTGGCAAAGCATATGCACTGGTATTAATTGGGTGAAGCAATATCATATTTGGCAGATTGGGAATGGGAAGAATGTCTATGTTTTTAGAGACAACTGGATAGAGGGGTTCACTGCTCAATAAATTCAACAAAATTTCTTCACTTATGAAGAATATCCTTACTATATGAAAGTGAATGAGCTTATTGATCCACACACTCAAAGTTGGAATATAATACTACTTCAAATTTACTTCACTCGGGAACAAATGGAGAAATTTTTAAATATCAGGCCTTCTCTACGGCAAGAAGATAGAATTCTTTGGTCTTTAATTAGAAGCGGTCATTTCACAGTTAACTCCACCTACAAAGCAATCCTTTGTCAAAAGAACCAAAACCTAGCTATCAAGGAGGAGGAAGCAAAATTTTGGCTCAATATATGCCATCTGCAGATTCCTCATAAATGCCAATTATTCTTGTGGAAAGTAGCTCATGATATAATCCCTATAAATGAAAGATGTGCTAGATATACTCAAATCCAGGAAGTGCACTATCAAAGATGCAACACAAAATAAAAAAACATCACACATCTTTTGATTCAATGCAACTATGCTAGAAATATTTGGAATGATGTTTCTCCAGAGATTCTTCAAGACCTCAGCAGTGTCACAGATATACAACAATGGTTAAGAAGCTGGTGCAACTTTGACAACAATATCTCATTCCACAAAAAAAAAACAAGATAAACCTTACAGTCATTACTATGTGGTTTGTATGGAAATCCAGATGTGAGTTGGTCTTCAACAACAGCGGATGCACAAGTTCAAGTTTACAGCACAGGATTATAACTTTCTGCAACGAAAATAACATTCATGTAAACCTTGAAAAAGAGGGGGTACAACAACCACACCCAATATTTCGCTTAGCAATCTGTATGGGCTAACTCCAATATACTTTTAAGAGAATCAACCAGACTCAATCTTATTAAAAGTATATCAAAGAGTTATATCTCGATTTCTCGATTCAATACTTACTCAAGCAAATAGAAATCTGCGAGTCAAATTGAATACAAGAGAAATTAAATTGAACGGTACCAAAGACCAATATACAAGTGTCAATCAATGTAAATCAACAACCAAAGGTTAGATATTCTAATTGATTGATCTAACACACAACCTGTGATATTTCAATTATAAAACAAAATATAATGCGGAATAGAAATAACACAGACACAAGAAGTTTTGTTAACGAGGAAACCGCAAATGCAGAAAAACCCCGGGACCTAGTCCAGATTGAACACACATTGTATTAAGCCGCTACAGACACTAGCCTACTATAAACTAACTTTGGTCTGGACTGTAGTTGAACCCCAATCAATCTCACACTAATCCAAGGTACAGTTGCGCTCTTTACGTCTCTGATCCCAGCAGGATACTACGCACTTGATTCCCTTAGCTGATCCCACCCACAACTAAGAGTTGCTACGACCCAAAGTCGAAGACTTTAATAAACAAATCTGTATCACATAGAAAAGTCTACGGTAATAGATAAATATGTCTCCCACGGAAATACCTACGAGTTTTTGTTTCGTCTTTTGATAAATCAAGGTGAACAGGAACCAATTGATAACCCGGACTTATATTCCCGAAGAACGGCCTAGTATTATCAATCACCTCACAATAATCTTAATCGACACGTCGAAAGAAGATATTATGGAATCACAAACGATGAGACGAAGATGTTTGTGATTACTTTTATATCTTGTCTATCGGAGATATCAATCTCAAGCCAATCGTTACGATTGTACTCAATACGATAGAAACAGCAAGATCAGATCACACAACTATAAGAAAGTAGTATCGGTCTGGCTTCACAATCCCAATAAAGTCTTCAAGTCGTTAACCTACAGGGTCTCGGTATAAACCTAAGGTTAAAGTAGAATTGACTCTAGGTTATAAAACTAGTATCACACAGGAGGTGTGGGGATTAGGTTTCCTAGTTGATAGAGTTCTTCTTTATATAGTCTTTCAAATCAGGGTTTGCAATCAATGTTAGCTTAGTAACAAAGCATTCAATATTCACCGTTATATGAAAACCTGATTAGATTCAAGCTAATATCTTTCAACCGTTATATCGAAAACTTAGCTTGTTACACACAAATTAAATGTACGTTTTAGGTTTGTGTAACCGTATCCAAACATGTACGTTCGTTGGTTCAACAGTAGTTAACCAAATGGTTAGCCATATGAGCACTTTCATATTAACCATATTCTTCTTCACCATAACTAGTTCAAATGACTCAAAAGAACTAGTTAGAGAGTTGTTCAATTGCTTAGATCTTATAGAAGTATACAAGACACAATCGAAGCAAAAACGAATTGATTCACTCGAATCGATTCATCAACTTTATAGCCACGGTTTGCAAACTTGCATTCCTTAGTTAATATAAGTATAAGTTCAGAATAATCGTTTTTAGAATATAACCAACCTAAGTACACGGACTTAAGTACCCGGAATAAGTTTATAAATAATTCACAAACTCCAGCAGATTTTCTCGGGAAGAGCACCTCCGACAGTACGCGGACTGGGTTCGCGGACTCTATTTCGGTTTCCTGAGCAGTACACAGACTTTGGTTCAAGAAATAAGGACTTATACATGTATGTGTTTCCACACAATGCTTATATCCAACAATGGTTATATAATCTAAACTCTCATTTCAATCACTGAAATATTCTTAGAGGACGTTATATAGTTGTTATTCACAAACTATTTTTCGTCAAAGCCATTTTCAAGTAGATGAAACATAACATGACTTTCGTCACTAGGTAAAGATGAACTTGGCCAAAGCGAAAGCTTACCAACACATATTTCGAGAAATAGATAAGCGAGATAAACTCCGCTCGAAATAGCAAATGTGTATAATCAAAGTCTATATAGCAAAACGACTTTTATCTCAAGATAAGAGATAGAGTAGATAGACTTTTGAGTGATAGATAAGTTCAAGTCTCCACATACCTTTTAGTCGATGAAGTTCCACCAGTTCCTTGAGTAGTTCTTCGTCTTGTATGATGATCGCCATGGAGTTCTTGAGCTCAACTACACTTTCTATCCTAGTCCGAGACTTAGCTATAGTAGACTAGAAATCAAGACTTATAGTTTTGATCACTAACATTGACAAACATGCTTGAGATAGCAACGCATGAGAGTTCGACCGAGCAGTGCTCTAACAAACCTTAGTGCCAATATGGCTCAAGTTGCTAGAAATTTGAATCACAAAAATGGTGCTAGCTGCAATAACAATAATAGTTAGATTCCACCTCCTATAGGAAAACTAAAAATTAACATTGATGCCTTTGTTTTCCCTGATCATTATATTGCCGGTATTGCCTAATCATAAGAGATTTTACAGGGAGGATGGTGGAAGCCTGGACTTTGGTAGAAAGGGTTAGAGATGTTGCTCAGGCTGAAGCAATGGCTGCTCTAAAAGCTCTCCAGTGGATCATCCAGTTGCAACTGCAGAATGTCATTGTGGAAGGAGACAACAAAGAAGTCATGGAAAGTATAAATGGAGCTCACATTACTACCATATGGGAGGATAATTATTTTATCAAGGAGTGTCAACATTTAGCTAAGTGTTTAGGAAATGTTCAACTGTGTTTTAGGAGTAGAAAATGTAACCAAGTAGTTGATCTACTTGCTAAGTATGCTAGGAATAATAATTGTGCTAGAAATGGTGTACTGATCTTCCTTTGTGTGTCTGGTCTAGATTAGAAATTGAAAAAGGGTCCTGTAATGTTTAACTTTTCTGGCTCTGTGCCTTAATGAAATTTCCTTAGATTTTCTTTCAAAAAAAAAAAAAAAAAGATACTGAAGATAACATGAACAAGCGGGTTTAAGTTTGGAATCCTCTAACAATAAGACCTTGGAATCATGTTTCTTTTTTCTTTTCTTTTTTCAAAAAAACAAACTTGTGTTCTTGGTGATAAAGTTTTCCAAAAATATTAATTGATCTTCTCAATTCTCTTCAGAAAAGTCCATCCAATTCCAAAATAATAAAAACAATAATAAAAAAAAAACCCGAGGAATTTAATTTATGTGGGAGCATATATCAAAAGCATTATCAATACAAGCACACCTAGATTAGTAAATGGTGAAGGTACTGCATGAATCAAATCCAAGTAATTACTGAGATGATTATCATAAACCATAGATGGATCAATACTAACAAAAACCCAAGTTAATAAACCCTGCAGATTTTGATTATTACACATCCTCCAAGACCTTACTTAAAATTATGATGAAAAATTCACCACTACTTCAATTTTTTTTAATCAATATCAGTACTGTTACTAACTTGGGTTTGGTTGTGATTCAAGTATTGATTATAGTTATAATCAGTGAATATACCTAAGATCTACGAACCCATGAATGAAAAATCAGGTGGTCATTAAATTTTATCAACATCACTAAGTTGGGCTCTTTAACGATGATATGAGTCCAAGTATAAGGATAAGTATAAGTCATCAAGATCAGACTGGTTCCGTGGATAATGGATTGCTGAGATCATCACAATTTTATAGATGATGGAAATCAAGTCACTTGAAGATGAATAAAAAGTAGATCAATTGATGAATTATCATAAGCTTACTAGCACCATCTCTAGTTGAGTGGGAGTTTAAAGTTAGGCTTCTCCATGAGTTTGTATCAACTTAGAAGGTGCAAATTGAGTTTCAATTGCAGTTAGAATGACTATTAAAATTTGGACATACAAAAAATAAATTTTGGAATACAGAAACGGAGAAGTAAGATTAGAAGAATGAAGAAGTAAAACAAATAAAGTAAAAAAGAAAAAAGAAAAAGTGACTTTGGAACTTGTACTATCATTTTTCTTCTAAATGAAATCATGAAAAAATAAAAAATACAAACGGTGAACACCTTCTGTTAAACCACGCGAATGAAACGGGAAGGGATGTGCACTCGCGGGTGCACATAGTCGGACTCGAACTAACATATTAAAAATAAATGTCAAGCATCAGGTGCTGTTAAACCCGAATTGATATACCCCGATATAAAATCGATACAAGAAAGCAAATGGTATATAAATATCTTCTATAAAATACCCAAGAATAAAATTAGGTATAAGCCCGCATGATAAACATCGACACATGAGATCACTATTATCGGTTCTGGAATCCAAAACAGACAATTCGATATGTTTATTTTGGATACCAGACTAGAAACAGGATTCAACCTAAAAAATCAGAAGTAAAAAAAGTTACTTCACAAAAATTTATCTTTTTACTCTTCGATATCAATTTCCATTTTTATTACCAATTTTACAGTTTTGCTTTTAGGAAGAAATTCTAGAAAAGTATCCAAATACCCTCTGAGTGGATATTCAGGTTAAATGTGGGGGTCCATTTGGTCCGCCTATCAAACTTTCATCTTATACCTGACCATTTACCCTAAAACATAAGGTATCTCAAGAGTAACTTCAGTCGTCCCCATAAACCAAACTTTCGATATTCATTTTTTAATTCTGTCTTAGATTTGAAATTTCTGTCAAAAAATTGTTTCTCAACAATGTTTGATTCTTCTAGGATATTTTTATCTAACACTAATAGTACTACTATTCCCTCATGATTCCTATGAAACTGCCAGAAGAAGAAGAAGCATAAGACGAAACCCTTAATCTGGTTGTTGCACACAATGATTTGTCCTCTCAATGAGCTTTATTGACATTTCAGAATCAATACATTTCAAAATACAATTTCCAATAACTTCAATTATTAATATTAACTAAAATTCTTGGATTTGTGGTAAGTTTTTCATATTGTAGTTAAGATGTTACCTACTCCTGCTGTATTTATAATATTGAATTGAATTCACCAATTGTGTTATTCCACTTTGCAGATTGTAGTGGACTAAAAAAGACATAAGGAGGAAAAAAAACAAAGGACGAACTTAGAATCCTTGGGAAAGCTTTTAAACGTGTGTGTGTATATATATTATCTAAATAAGATATATTTTGTTATGAAAATCCGGAACTTTAGCTTTTAATTTAAATTTCTGTTTTATTCAGAGAACTCTGAACTGAAAGGACACAATAAGGAAGAGCTGCAACGTCGTCTGCAAGATCTTAATTGGCAGCAAATTACACAATGGTGGTCGAACTACAAGTCGGCGTCTAAAAGGAGACCAAGTCGAAGAACTACTACCACATCGTTCAATGACTTGTAGTAAAAAATATTGGAATTTATTTAAATTATAACTATTTTCCAAAGATTTTTTAGTTTGTTAATTAGGGATGAGATGAAACTCGTAATCGAAATACATTTTCCATTTTTTATCATATTATTCTCAAACGATTTGAATGTTTTAAGCATGCCTCATTTTCTAAATTTCAACATATTACATGTTAATAAACATGAGTGTAGTTGTGATGTGTTTGTAGAGTAGATTTTATGAACAAAGATGTTAGTAAAAAAAATAGACGTGTAATTAAGAATTTCTTATTAACGGCCTTCGGGGACCTATATGATTCTATTGATATCGAAAAGGACTCATTTGCTTTACCACTGTCAGAATGAGTTATATTATGTCTGTATCTGTGTGTATCACATATGTGGTGTACACGTTAATTTTCTTTTCCTACAGCTTTTATCCAAACAAAATTATTTTCTGTTATTTTTATATTCTGTAACTTTCTCTTTATAAACCTTTCATGTGGTTCAGAATGGTTTATTAAAAATTAATAAAACCTTCTGATATTTCTTAATAAATCTTTCATGGTATCGGATAATCAAAGAGGATTTTGATTCTAAAACTCTCAAAATTCCGTTGCACACACAACAACTCAAAATTACTACAATCACTTAAAAATTTCTACGATTTCTGATCAATTCTCCTGGACTCGACTTCAATAGACTAGAAATCAAGATATAGTTTTGTGCATATATAAAATTGAAAAACAGGGATCATAATTGTCAGAGCACTGCTCGGCCGAACTCGCAAGCATTGCTATCTCAAGCTTGTTTGTCAAGTTTAGGTGTCAAAACTATAAGTCTTGATTTCTAGTCTACTTATAGCTATGTCTCAGATTATGATAGAATGTGTAGTTGAGATTTAGACTTCACGGCGTTCATCGATTGAAGACGAAGATATACTAAGGGGAGCTTGAACTTCATCAACAAAAGGTATGCGGAGACTTGAATTCATCTGTCACTTAGAAGTCTATTCTATTTTATCTCCTATTGAGACTAAGTCGTATAGCTATATAGACTTTTACATTATACACATTTGATATTTCAAGTTGAGTTTAACTCGCTTATATCTTTCTCGAAATATGTGTTGGAAAGCTTTTTGCTTTAACCACGTTCATCGTTATTCTTGACGAGAGTCAAAAGATGATCATGTAAAAATCGCCTTGTAACATCTTACATGATTTGTGTGAGACAATCATTTGATGTAGATTCGGAATGTTTTGAATTGATACTTGAACTTACTTATAAGCTAGTAGTTTGTGTGAGACAGTTATTCTCTTCTAGAACAATTAACCATTATCTGGATATAGCACAGTATGCATACCCGTATGCAAACTGTTGTAAGAATGATTCAGGTCAAGGAACCAAGTATGCATGCCCGTATGCGAACGATTTTAACTATTAAAGTCCGGGAACTAAGTTTGCGTATCGTTTACAAACTGTTTCACCTGAATTCGGTCCGGAACGACAGTATGCGTACCCATTTGCGAACTGTCGGAAAAAATCAAAGTCTGAAACATAAGTTTGCGTACCGTTTGCAAACTTATGAGGTTAAGTTCTAAAATCAGTTAAGCATGATTTCATACTCATGAACAAATACATTTATATATTAAGGAATGCAACCTTTGCAAACCGTGGCTAAATGTTCGTGAATTGATTCTTGTGAATCAAATTCGATTTTGCTTCAATTGTGTCTTGTATACTTCTATGAGAATATAAACGATTGAAAAACTCTATGAGTAACACAATTAGATTCATTTGATCTAGAAGTACTAAGATGAATAAGGTTAATACAAAAGTGTTCATATGGCTAACTTCGATTAACTGTTATTGAGCCAACTCAATATATACGTTTAGGTACGGTTACTTATATCTAAATGAAGGTATATTTCATTTGTGTGTAGCAATCTAAGACCATATAACGGTGGAAAGATATTGCCTTGGTTTAAGCAATCTTATCTTGAATCTTAAATCAGGTTTTCATCTAACGGTGAATATTGATTACTTTGTTAGTAAGATAACTTAGAATGAAAACCCTGATTTGGAAGACTATATAAGGGAGAACTCTAGCAACTGGGAAACCTAATCCGCACACCTCATGTGTGATACTAGTTGCGACTAGAGTCAATTCTCCTTTAACTTAGGTTTTTCCTAAAACCATTATAGGTTAACGAATTGAAGACTTCATTGGGATTCTGAAGCCAGACCCAACTATTTTCTCTGTAGTTATGTGTTCTGATGTTACTTTTTCTATCGTATTGAATACTATCTTCTCTAAGGTTTGCTCGAGATTTATCTCCGATAGGTAAGATGTAAAAAGTAATCACAAAACTCTTCATCTCATTCTTTGTGATTCCACAATATCTAGTTCTACTACCATATATTTAAGTTATTGTGAGGTGATTGATATTTCTAGGCTGTTCTTCGGGAATATAAGACCAGATTATCAATTGGTTCCCGTTCACCTTGATTTATCAAAAGACGGAACAAAAAATTCGTAGGTATTTCTTTGGGAGACAGATTTATCTATCAAAATATACTTTTCTATGTGAGACAGGTTTGTTTATAAATTCTTCGACTTTGGGTCGTAGCAACTCTTAGTTGTGGGTGAGATCAGCTAAGGGAATCAAGTGCGTAGTATCCTGCTGGAATTCAGAGGCGTAAGGAACGCGATTGTACCTTGATCAGTGTGAGATTGGTTAGGCTCAAATACATTCCAGTACGAAGTTAACTTGTAGTATGCTAGATTCTGTAGCGGCTTAATACACCGTGGTGTTCAAATCTGAACTAGGTCCCGGGGTTTTTCTACATTTACGGTTTCCTCGTTAACAAAATCTCTGGTGTCTGTGTTATTTCTTTTCCGCATTATATTTGTTTATATAATTGAAATATCACAAATTGTGCGTGGTTCAATCAATTGGTAAATCCAACCTTTGGTTGTTTATTGAAATTGATTGACACTTGAACATTGGTCTTTGGTACCGTTCAAGTTGTTTCTCATAATAATCAGGCTCAGAATTCTTATCTGTTTGATTTGCTGATTATATTGAGAAACAGAGATATAACTCTTGGATATATTTTCCTTGATTGAGTCTGACTTTCTAGTTGTTTCTCTTGGAATTATATTGGAGTTAGTTCAGACAAATTGCCGAACGAAATATTGGGTGTGGTTGTTGTACCCCCGCCTTTTCAATTGGTATCAGAGCAGGCAAACACGTTAAAGACCTCATAAGTATGTGTTTGTAGCAATCTGACTCTATGGACAGAAGTGTTATCTCAAACAACGCATCACCAGTTCAGAAACGTTATGACTTGGTTCAAAGCTTTGTTTCTCCTGAGAAATCTCTCACGTCTTCTTCGTTGTTTGAAACTATAATATGCCAGATGAATATTTGGATGCTCTTTCAGATGATGGAAAAGATGTTGATAAGGAAGTTTCGCAATATATCAAGCTTTTTGACCATATCTTAAAGAAAAAGAAGTCAACATCTTGCTTGACTGAGTTTCTGACTCCTCTTTGTCTATAAAACAGGAAAATGAGAAAACTCTTTAAGGGATACGATTGTGGGTATAATATCTTACAATCTCTTCTTAAAGATCGTGAAGAATATGTGCATTCAAAAAACTCCAAATGTGAAAACCTTCGTCGAAATCTCTTTGTGTTGAAGGAAAAACTTGCAGAATCTGAAACAAGATATGACACTCAACAAAATTGTTTCAGCGACAGAGAAAACGTTCTTATCGCTAGATAAAAACAATTGGAGACTGACCTAAATGCTGCTCTTAATAAGGTCAATACATTGGAAGAGAACTTGAAAAGGTTCAATGGTAGCTCGACGAAATTATCTACTATGCTAGGAGCATGTACAAAGCATCGTGATACACGAGGTTTTGGCTATGAAGGAATAGACGCTCCTAGTTATAGTAAGATCAATTTTGTCTCTGTGCTAATGGAAATCTCCAGCAGAAAAATTTCGCTAATGGCAAAAGTGAAAAATCACCTTCAGCGGCAGAGGATTCAACAAACAAGTGTTGTGTCCCTCCAATAACAAGTTATATGAGGAAGGTTAATAACATTCCGTACAGATGTTACTATTGCCGAAACAAAGGTCACCTTGAAAGGAGATGTCTTTTTAGTTTACGGGATGTAAAACTTCATAACATTCTTGTTTGGATGTCTAAGGAAGTAATCAAACCCGTTTCTCATATTACTGGTCTTAAATGTCCAACCCTTAGACAAGGAAAGTGTTGTGATGAGCCAATTCTTTCCTGTAAAGATAACACATAGGCTTTCTACAATTGTAAAAATAATTATGTTATAAAAAAATTCTGGATGTCTAAGGAAGTAAGCTGGTCTATAAGGAACTTATGGCCATAATTTTTAACACACGTCCACACGATACAATCTGGTTATGATGCCACGATTCCTAGCATACATCCCCGCGAGACACGCTGGTCGTGTAGGCTCTAACGACTCATCAAACGTCCACGACTGACTCATAAGCATGAGCAGAGACTTAATGTCTTCGGTAAGTACGACAAGCGCCCCTATCTGAGATCAAAGATTGATTCTGAATACATACCCGCGATATAAGACTAGTCATGTCCACTCTAGGCCACGACTTGTCTTACCTGGACCTCATGAATGGTTCCTAGAAAATCCCCACGAGATATACTGACCATTCTGCCCCTGGTCCTCATGACATACTCATAGAACATCCTCTTGAGATACACTGGTCTTGTTTCCCCTTGATATGGACAAAGTCACGATTTACTCCTAGCACATCCACACGAGATACTCTGGTTAAAAACAAATATTCCATAGGTCTCATTGAGACAGTCACATAAGGACAAAAGATACCATTAGCCTCGTTATCAGTCCACCATACTGAAAGAGACTCAAACTGATCTATAAAGCAAATCCCTAGCCGACCTTACAAGCTCTGAGAAATTCAAGCTCATTTTAGGGTCTTGTACGATCACAAGGCTCTGGCATAAGCCTCACCATGCCTCTTTTTTAGCTTCTCAAACACGCTAACATCTAATAAATATAGTCTGAATTCTACATGTTTACCCGAAAATGTGAATAAGATCCTTGGAGCTCCACACGCTCATATGAGGGACCTAAAAGAAAGTATTTGACTATCACAAATCACATGTTGTCGGCCACACAAAGATAAAGCTCAGTATCAGCTCTTTCCGTGTTCTACATACGATTTTCAAGGCATTCTTTGCCCAACACATGACTCATCCTGGTCATACTCGTAAATCAGGGAGTATTATTCTATCTTGACCCACGTCTGTTATAAAGAATACCCTACCCTGTCAAACATGTCATCACAAAGGCTACTTAAGTCATAAAGAAATGAGAGTATATCAATTAGGGTTTTGGTTTGGCTATTTACGGTATGTATGAAAAATATCCGGATATTTCCTCATCACATGAAAGAGAGTAAAGTCGGTCAAAGGAATCTAAGATAAGGATGATTTCACTCATCCTTTGTTATTCCTGGAAATACGGGTAGAGTGCTCCGCACGACAAACAAACTCTATTTTCACCGACTAGAGATCAGAAAATTATGCTATAAATAGTTCATCTATTTATCCAAGCTAAAATAACTTTTTCTCAACAACTCAGAGCAATTCTTCTGCAAAACATAGAATATTCTAACACACACTCTCCCTCTCTGTCTTCATCTTCCCTCCCTAAGAGAAACCCTATCTCCTCTTGTGACTAAAACAGCTTTTGAACGGACGCTGTCGTGGTTTAGGCGAAAACTATTTGTGCTAAACCACCCAAAACTTACACTCATAAATTCTAAAATACAACTTCTACCATCTCACCATTTTTAGGTAACTACAGTTTCTTTTACAAAGTTTCGCATTCATACTACAATCTGGTGCATTCCATAATGTCGAACATTACCATCCACCAGTTTTTAATTTCAACCTTTAAGTTTTAACGATTAATTTTTGATGTCATAGATAGCGGTGTCATATGTTTCGAATTATGCTAATTTTTTATAAGAATATATGTGTGGTAAGAACATACCACGAAAAAATTAGTTTCAAATTCATTATTGTTTGGATTTTATTAAAAAAATGATCTAAAAATTGTAAAATAGTGTTAGAATAACCATGTCAATGGATCTTTCCTTAATGTATTTGACATTTTAATAAAATAATCTATTTTATATCATTTTTTTATTAGGAGAAAATTTTATTTCAAAGACTTTAAAACTACGCTAGTCATATATCTTCCAATTCATTAGTCACTATCGTCCATAGTCAATGCCATTGCAAGTACACTTCCACAAAACAAAAGTATTTGGTCCCTTGGAGAATTTAAGGTGCCTTTATTAAAGTTTAAATTACCACATCCTGGACTGACATATATTCTATTCGATTTTGGATTTTCAGGCCAAATTAAAAAGGTGATAATATCTCTTTTCCAGAATTGGAGGGAGTATAGTTTTTTCGACATCAGACGGGTATATACACTTCAAAGCAAAGCACAATTAAGATGCCTTGCATGGATATTAATGAATGGTCGATCTTTAAATGTTTCCATCCAAATGTTTTTTTTTTTAGCAAACAACCGAAATATATATTATAGATTAGTGAACTCCACCCAATATATCCGAAAGCCATATGGGTGGTGTTTTCCAAAATATAGTGTTGTTGGTTTTCTTAGCCCAACTATCCAATGCATGAGAACCTTCATTACAAGATTTAGGAAGGAATATAAAGTACAATGAGGAACTGAATTAGTATAATATTGAATACCTTTGAATCTTGCGTTTGTCATTGAAGTTCCTTCAAATTTTCCATCCTGAAGACGAGTCATAAGATCTTTTGCATCGCTTTGTATTACCAAGTGAGTAATCTTCATGTCTATTTCGTTTCTCAAACAAGACCATATGGCGAACACTTTTCCTTCTTCTGCTGAAAACATGGGAATTGAGATTGTTGCATAAAGGAATTTCCCTAGATCATTTCTAACCAGAAACCCCGTACCACCATTAAGCCATCATGCATCAATAATAATGGAAGTACAGCCTATAGGGGGAGGTGACCAATGGGTAGGCAAAGGAATCGAAATAGGCAAAAGATCAGGGGAAGTAGTAACATGACAAGGGGTATATTTCATGGATATAGCTCTTCTGAGCACAACAAATGATATCTTTAAAATCTTAAAGATGGTACAAGGTCACAAGAATGTCTTGCACTCTAATAGCGTGTTTGGATACAATTCTGCTTCTCCAGAAGCAAAAATTAAAAGCAGAAGTCAGAAGTCCAGATATTTTGCTTCACAAAAAGTCGACTTTTCTGCTTCTAGAAGTCGTTCTGAAATTCCACACCCAAATTGACTTCTTGCTTTTTGACTTCTAGAAGTCAAAAAGTTACTCCTGGATGTGCATCCAACCGCGCTATTAGTCTAAGCTATAATAATTTGGAAAAATAGTTGGTAACTTTTAGTATCATGAAGCATATGAATGATGAAAAACAACACAATGACTAGTATTTGTGAAGATCGGTCCAGGATAAAGTAAATACTAAAATGAATTATCCTGGCAGTGATGTTGCGTATGCTGTCTACGCAAAGAATTCCTTTGAAAACTCAGAATCATAACTAAGATTCTCGACCATCTGGGGTTAGCCCAGTTGGCCAGGAGTCCGACTCTCAAGTAGGAGGTCAGCAGTTCGAGTCTCCGCTCAAACATTGGAGATCTCGTGTAATTATTACTAACTTAATGTGGGGAAGGGGGTCGAGTTTGCTCAGGGGGAGTAAGCCGGTGGCTACGCTGCCAGGGGGCAGGACGGGCCTATGACTAGTTTCAAAAAAAAAAAAAAAAAAAAAAAAATCTCATAGAGACGTCATCACTCCTCCACTCCTCCTCAGATTCTGATTCACCTTTTAATCACTAGCGTTCACCTTCTTGTAAATAGAGAATATAGAGAAGGAGACACAATTTAAAGGGGAAGAAAAGAGAGAGAAATTCTATTAATCAGTCTATGAATACAAAGGTTTGGGACTCTATTTATAGAGTTTACATACTTGGTGCCCAAGTAACAGGGTTCCACAAAAGTGGGCATTTACATAATAAACTGCCGTTTATAACACCCCCCCTAGATGACCATTGTATCTAAGTAATTGCCTCGTTAAAACCTTTGTCAGGAAAATCCAAAAGGGACAAAACCTGATCGAAGGGAAAAGAGTACAATTATGAGAAAACTTAGAACAGAGTTGGACATGCATATGTTGCCTCGTTAAAACCTTGACAAGGAAAAACCCAGTGGGACAAAACCTTGATGAAGGGAAAGAGTACAACTTGATAGTCCAGTAAAATACCTTTTACTATGATGCTCCCCCTGATAAGTACTTCAGTTAAATCTTGGCTTGCAAATCTTTGAGTTGAGACTTCCCAATTTCGATGAAGGAATTTCTTAAATGCTGGAGATAGGTATGCTTTCATGAGAAATTTGTCAATTGATGAAGTCTTCTTTTGTGTTAGTCTTCTAATGGTAGTGTTCTCGAGTCTTCATGCTTCTTTAAATACATTGAGGACTTGCTTTTTGGATTGTTAACTTCTCGAAAATGATTTGCAGAAGTAGTTGATGTAATTTCTTCAACAAAGTGCCAATATGTAGTTATAGTTGTATACGTGAACAAAAGTTGTGATCGTACCTTATATGGATTAGAATAATACCCAAATTCATAGGAGATGGTTATGTTGATGTGGTCTAACAAATTGACCTAGTTAATGGTGGGAATCCACCAAATAACCGAAATTGATACAACTCCCCCTTGGATGACCACCATGTTGAGTTTAATTGTCGGGAACATTATCTATATACCCCTACTATGAGACCCATTGCAAATATACCCTTTTGAACTTTACAAATACCCTAAGCATAATACATTACTAAAATACCCTCTTTTGTGTAATGTATATACAAAACCATTACCACTAACCACTATTCAAAAAGAAAAATAAAATAAATAAATAAGATAACCTCCACTGTCCGCTATCACCACCGCCACCAACCACCACCAACGACCACCACAACCACCACCACCGACGACCACCACCACCACCACCACCGCCGCCAACCACCACCATTGTCCACCACCACCAACAGACACCACCACCACCGACGACCACCACCACCGCCGCCCACCACCACAACCACCACCGCCACCGCCGCCAACCACCACCACTGTCCACCACCGCCACCACCAACCAGCACTACCATTTGCCCCCACCATCGCCGCCAACCACCACCGCCAACTACCACCACCGACAACTGATGTGATTGTAGAAGTGGTAAATAAGATGTCGTTCTCTCGAACTTGAGAAGGATTTTTTTAGACTTAAATTCAAAACTAAAATAGAAAACTCACTAAAAATTATAGCAAACACTGACAAAGATGATATCAATATTAAAAGAACATTGAGGCTAAGATTCCACTATTTTCCAATTTCAAAGTGATTTATTCCAATATTTATATTCATGCAATTTCTCATTCAAGTTGATTCTAAACTATTGAAACAAGTAGATTCTCAAAATAACAAGTGTAAATCCGAAGCACAGAACATCAAAAACCTAGGTAAAAGTATGCTCTATCTAAAGAAATCACAATTGTTTAACAAAATCATTCAAACAATTATCGATCAAGGCAAAATAATCATAAAAATAATTGCAATAAATAAGAATATACCACTTCTTGTTGGAAAAATAGCTTCCTCTATCGCCTCAGCAATGGGGTTTAGCTCCTCATATTAACCACTTGCTCAAAATACATGTTTGTTGCTCAAAAGTTGATTAAAAGAGTGAAAAGATGTAAAGCAAGATGTTTTGTAATGTATATAATCGTTACGTAACAATCTGTTACAGAGAAACCCTAACACGGAACTGTTGCGAACTCGATTAATTGTTGGAAAAATTGTTGCAAAGGGTATTGAATATGAAAGAATAGGTCACGGATTTTGCGACCTTCTTCTTCTGCTGTTCTCTGGTTCTTCTTCTACCTCTCGCTTGTGTTCTCTGCAACTTGGTGTTTTTGCTCTGTAATTGCCCTAAACCTCCACAAAGTGAACGTAACCCTATTTCCGACTAAAAGCAACCCTTTTATAGCCCACCAGACCTGATAACTCTCGGTGAAATCTCCGGTTTATCCTCTCTTCCCTTCGTCCAAAAGTCATGGAATTTCTTCTCTGCCAATCTTGTTTACGCGGCTTGTGAGTTGTAAAACTTCCCAAAACTGAAAGATACGAATCTCAGTTACAGTATATCCTTCCTTCACAACACCTAACTTTCATAAATACAACCAAGAAACTTCCGAGAATAACCATTGCCCTGTTTTGCTTCTCACGAATCTCCTGAGTTACACGAACTATCCAAACTCCTATAAGGACTCAAACAAGACCAAATACATATATATCCAGCGTAAAATCCTCTCCCAGACGTTCACAGATTCACCAAACTCCGATAATATTTCTTCTCCATGTTTCCTTGAAACTCCGTTTATCTTCCTCCTTTTTCGAATTTGGGACCTCTACCAATCCTGTTTGACCAAAACAGGGTTATGAAAATTCATTTCGAACAACAAATCCACTTAAATATCCGAATAGTAGCGACTGTTAATCACGCTTTTGAATTCAATTTTCCCGCCAAGAACTATTTATCGTGAAAAAGAAATGGTCGCCCCCTAACCAAAGTAGGGGTGCGAATAGCAGCTGCCTTAGGGGTGCCCCTTAGTAATTTGGGTACCCCTTATCCATAGTGAGAGTCCGAATAGCAAGTGTCCTCCGGGTGTGCTTTTCGACAACTTTTCGAGCCGATTTTTTCAAAAATGATTATTGGCCAAAAATACCTACACACACATAACACACCGTAATAAGTACAAAAATGAGCACTATCAATATATAGAATCGAGACAAATTAGACACAAAAATGTGTCTATCAAATACCCTCAAACCTATTATTTGCTAGTCCTTGAGCAAAAATAAAATAAAAATAAAATCCTAACTCACCTGTCAGCAGTATCGTCGATTGCATTTAGCATATGCAATAAGCCTTTAAACCCCTAGGTGTCCCTAGTGGCCGAGTTATAGTCTCGGGAGGGCTTACCAGAGGTGTACCCACAAAACCTTTACTCCAGACCCTAGCTATCTACGCAGAACCTTGGAAGGCATTAAAGAATCTCCTTGGTTGGCATACTTATTGACCACAAGAGGAAGTACCCTGATGCGAAATTCCAATTGTTGTACACGAGTTTGCACTCAAGCATACTAAAATTCATATATAAGTCACGAGCTCTACTCGATAGTCGCACTATGGACATCAATACCCAGAGTCAAAACTAATCACATGGATAGATCAAGAAGATGGATATAGAAGAAAAACATAGATGGTTTTGATGTTTACTGAGTGAACGGTGTTTCCCATATATATCTGAAGGCCTCCGCCAAAATGAACCTATCCTAATGGACTGAGATACTAGTCTGACTAATATCAACACACTGGCATATACAAGGGAACCACTGGTCGATAATCCTAACTCTAGGTCAACACAACTGGCATATACAAGGGTACCAGTGGCCGACTTTATTGAATTTATTCCGGTTGGTCTAATGGTCTGGTCTTTATTTGTTTTTTTCTTTTTTTTTTTCTTTTTTTTTTAATATTTTTTTTTTGGGGTATCTCAATCACTCTAATTCACCCTAGCATTGGTAACAACTTGATTCGTGAGCCCCACCTAATCACTTAGAGAAACATAGTTTAAAAACAAAACAAAATAAAAACAGAAGTGAAAAGGACTCAACGAGATATGGTGAAACTATCATGTTATTTCTAACACCTGAGCTCTGTGCTTTTATGAATAGCCTTTTTAGATGTTTCCATCTAATCATATTGGTTCCTCAACTCCTACAACCAAAATGCTTCCATCCACTTAGATTGGTTAGTGCCATCCTTAATAAGCATAAATTTCTAGGCTCTGGAGTTTATTTATTGTAACAAAAAGGTAACAAAAGTTTCTACCCCACCCCCAAACTTAAATTTAACATCGTCCTCAATGTTTCTAATTAAAGAACAATACCAAAAATATAAGTAACATGAGGAAATAGTAAAGAGAGAAGTCGGAAACATAGTACCTGGGTGAAGTGTAACCAAAAACCTACAAAAATAATATACAACATACAAACCGCCTCGATGGTCAATCAAGGTAAACAGGGTCCTCCAGAGGGACATCCTCAACATCACCTATCGGAAAAGGCTCTAAAAAGGGCTTCAATCACTGACCGTTAACCTTTGAAGAACTACTACCATATGGTGTCTCAATCTCAATAGCGACATGGGGAAAACAATACGGACCATAAAAGGACCGGTCCACCGAGAACGCAAATTCCCGGGGAATAGATGCAAACGAGTGTCATACGTAAGAACTTTTTGACCCGAGAAAATGACTTTCGTAAAATATTCTTATCATGCACAAGTTTCATTTTGTTCTTATACTCCTTAGCACTATCGTATGCATCTCTACGAATCTTGTCCAACTCATTGAGCTGGAGCTTTCTGTGAGCTCCTGCCTTGTCAAGTGAAAAGTTTAGATGCTTAATAACCCAATAGGCTCTATGCTCTAACTCGACAGGAAGGTGACATGCCTTTCCAAATACTAGACGATAAGGTGACATTCCAATGGGTGTCTTAAACGCAGACGATAAGCCCATAAGGCATCAGTAAGCCTCGACGACCAGTCTTTCCTATTAGGATTAAATATTTTCTCTAAAATACGCTTAATTTCCCTATTGGATACCTCTACCCGACCACTAGTCTTTAGGTGATATGGGGTAGCTACTTTGTGGGTAATACCGTATTGGTTTCATTAAAAGTGCAAATGGTCTATCACGAAAATGTGCCCCTCCATCACTAATTATAGCTCGCAGTGTACCAAAACGTGTAAGTATATTATCTTTCAAAACTCGGACTACGACCCCGTGGTCATTTGTTTTACACGGAACCGCCTCAACCCACTTATACACATAGTCTACAGCGACAAGTATGTAAAGATAACCAAAATAATTAGGAAATGGACCCATAAAATTAATGCCACACACATCAAAGACCTCAATCACTAAAATAGGGTTCAAAGGCATCATATTTGTACGGGAAATGGTTCCTAACCTATGGCAACGCTCACAAGAAACACAATGACTATGGGAGTCTTTAAACAACGAAGGCCAGTAAAAACCACACTGCAATATCTTAGCAACGGTCTTCTTAGCACTAAAATGACCCCCACATGCATGTTCATGACAAATTGAGATAATATTGGACTGGTCACTCTCAGGTACACATTTCCTAATAATCTGGTCTGGACAATACTTAAACAAATAAGGATCGTCCCAAAAGAAATGCTTAACCTCGGCTAAAAACCTAGAACGATCTTGCTTACCCCAATGTTGAGGCATTCGACCAGTAACAAGATAATTCACTATATTCGCATACCAAGGTGATTGGGAAACAGAGAACAATTGTTCATCCTAAAGCTATCCCTTATAGGAAGGGAATCATTAGGGGAACTAACAACTAGCCTAGACAAGTGGTCTCACATTACATTTTCGGCACCCTTTTTGTCTCTAATTTCTGGACAAAATTCTTGTAACAAAAGGATCCACCTAATCAATCTAGGCTTGGTATCCTTCTTAGACAAAAGGTATTTCAAAGCAAAGATGATCAAGATAGATTACGATCTTAGAACCTAATAGGTAGGATCTAAACTTATCCAAGGAAAACACGATGGCTGGCTAGTTTTTCTCTGTAGTTGTATAGTTCATTTGGGCATCATTCGAGTTTTGCTAGCATAGTAAATCACATGAAGTAATTTTTTTTCTCGCTGACCTAGCACAACACCTATAGCATAATCAAGCATCAAACATAATTTCAAAGGGTAGGTTCCAAGTTAGGTGCCCGGACTATCTGGGCAAAAGAGTGAGTAAATTCTTAAGCTTCTCAAAAGCCTCTAAACAAGCATCATCAAAGACAAACTTAACATCTTTTGCAAGCAAATTGCAAAGAGGTCTAGAAATCAAGATAAAATCCTTAATGAATCGACGGTAAAAACCTGCATGCCCTAGGAATGACCTAATATCTTTTACGGTTTTTGGGACCTGTAAAGTCTAAATAAGGTCAACTTTGGCTTTATCTACCTCTATACCCTTTGAAGAAACGATGTGCCCTAACACAATTCCTGATTTAACCATGAAATGGCATTTTTCCCAATTAAGCACTAAATTCTTTTCCTTACACCTAGTCAACACTAATGTCAAATGATGCAAGCACTCATCAAAAGATGAATCAAACACTGAAAAAACATCCATAAAGACCTCTAGAAACCGTTCTACCATTTCGGAAAATATGCTCATCATACAACACTGAAAAGTTGCAGAGGCATTACATAGCCCGAAAGGCATGCGACTATACTCAAAGGTACCAAAGGGACAAGTAAAAGTGGTTTTCTCTTGGTCTTCTAGGGCAATAACGATCTGATTATAACCGGAGTAGCCATCTAAGAAGCAATAATGACTATGTCCAGCTAATCGCTCTAGCATTTGGTCGATAAAAGGAAGGGGAAAGTGATCCTTCCTTGTGACCTTGTTCAATTTCCTATAGTCGATACAGACACGCCATCCCGTGGTCACTCGGGTTGGAATTAACTCATTATTATCATTCTGGACTACGGTGATACCTGATTTCTTGGGGACAACCCGAACGGGCTGACCCACTTACTTTCCGAAATTGGGTAGATAATACCCGCATCTAACAACTTAAGCACCTCTTTTCGAACTACCTCTTTCATGTTAGGGTTTAGTCGACGTTGCATCTCCCTAGAAGGTTTGGAGTCTTCTTCTAAATGAATCTGATGCATACACACAATAGGACTTATACCCTTAATGTTTGCTATAGTCCACCCTAAAGCTTCCTTATTCTCTTGAAGTACTTTTACTAGCCTACTTTCCAGATCACTATCCAAATCGGAAGCTACAATCACAGGTAAAGTCTCATATGGGCCTAAAAACACATACTTTAGAGTGTCGGGTAGTGGTTTTAGGTCCAACTTATGAGGCTTTTCTAAAGAAGGAATTAAGGTAGTCTCAGAAACTGGTAATGGTTCGAACCTAGCTTTCCATCTATCAGTGTCTAACACAGGGGTAGAAACTAAAAGAGCATTCACTTGTTCAATAGTGCTATCGTCATCAAAATCTAAACCAAAATGGGATAGACAACTTTATAATGGGTCTTCAGATAAAATATTTGGTAAGGCTTCTATTATGTTCACCTCTTCAACACATGTGTCATCTAGCTCATAAGGTAGCTTACTGACATTAAAAATGTTCATCTCCATAGTCATATTACCAAAAGATAAATTCATTACACCATTTCGACGGTTAATGATAGCATTAGACGTAGCTAAAAATGGGCGACCTAATATCACAGGTATCTGGTTCTATGGGTCGGGGACAGGTTGGGTATCTAGGACCACGAAATCTACTGGATAAATAAACTTGTCGACCTCAATAAGAACATCCTCAATAACACCTCGAGGAATTTTAACAGACCTATCAGCTAACTGCAATGTCATCTGAGTAGTTTTCATTTCACCAAGTTGATGAGTGCCAAATAGTGCATATTTATACACCTTTTTATTGGCATTTTACTCATCTTTTGTGCTCATAAATCAGATATTATCCCAGATTCTGTATTTTTCTTGTTTTCAAGAATAAATATTTGTATTAATTAATTTTGTGTTTTTAGGTAATAAATAAAGCTCGAGAATCCGAGGAGCCAAAGGAGCAGAATTGGAGTCGAGCATCTATGGAGCAGATAGCCCAAGCTCGCGCGCAAGCAATGCTTGCAACCCAACAAGTAGCAACTCATCTAAAAGACATGGGCTTGAGCTAGACCCGACCCGCGACCCGGATCCGAGCCCGTACACTCCAAGCCGTTGAGATTTCGTTCTCCCACATCCAACGTCACGCTTCCACGCGCATCAACTCTGATGTCTCCAACGCCAACACCAAAACAACTAAACACTCCTTGGCCGTTCGCATCTTCCCAAATAAATCTAATGCTCACGATGCCTTCTCATCATTCCCCTTGTTCATGTCTCACAAAGAAAATACCCATACCCTATACCCATCGAGCAACCATCACTTCCTCTTCTTCTTCTTCTCTCTTCTTCTCTTCTCCTCACCGCGACAGAAAGGTAGCTCCGCTCTCCCATATCTTCTTCTCCATATCCTGTCTCTATCATCACCATCCCTATCTTCTTTCACCACAACAACCGCACCATCAACCACCTCCGCACCTCTCTAGGTCTAGTTATCTTTCATTTAGCTTCTATCAACCCTAAGCTAAATTAAAGATAATTGGGACTAGGGTTTCTCATACATCAAATCAACACGAATGGACCAGAGGAGAGCATGATTCGAGGCAATCGTAGTATGGGTTCGATTTATTTTCATTTAATTTTTATTTTAAACGAATAAGGGTTGGGTATTTGGGGATTTCTTTTGCATGTATAAATTGAAGTAAACTCGGTGTGTAGATACTCATGCCTGGATTAGCCAGAGAAGCAATTAGATTTAATTTGTTGTTTTAATGTTCTAAATTAGTATGCTAGGGTTTCAATGAAACCCTAATTCAATATTGTGCTTAAACTCATTGGATTGTTCTTGGGTGTTTAATGTTATTAGATAGCTTCAATTTAACACCTCAATGCTTTTCTCTCACAAAGGTATATCATGTATGCATTGTAGTTAGGTTATATCTCTGTGTTGAATGTGTTTCAGCCCTTACTTCAATGATTATTGCTAATTCTCTTGACTCGGTTGTGCTTAATTAGACAACCAAAGCTCTAGGTTAGTGTCTTAGCTGAATATTGAAGTGTCACTAGGTGAAACTCCTTAGATAAGTGGTAGAATTGACAATCTTCACTCATCCGGCATAGAACAAGAACTTCAACTTAGTTGAATGCACAAAAGAGGGGTTAGAGGTGGATTTGAAAACCTAGCATTCCCTTTGTCACAGCTTTACCTTAGTTTAGTATCACTTCGCTTCAAACTCACCCCGTATCGGCACAAAACATCTGTTGTTACTTTGTTCTCACCTGAAATTCAGTTTAGGAAGCCTTGATCACACATAAGTATCCCATTTCCCTGTGGATCGACTCGTACTTGCCGCGTCTCCAATAGACGCCGTGCACTTGCGGTTATCACCGTAGGCCATAATTTATACACATTTCGAGGCCTACCACAAGTCCTAGCTGTAAGTACACATGGTACTGCAATAAGTTCACACTGGCTCCTAAGTCAAGTAAGGCTTTTTCTAACCGGTGTTTACCTATTGTACAATCAATGGTAGGGGAACCTGGGTCTTTGTAGTTTGGAGTTGTGGTGTTCTGAATGATTGAACTTACATGACTAGCTAAAAAGGATTTCTTATGGACGCTAAGTTTTCGATTTCGAGTACACATATGCTTAAGGAACTTGGCATAAGCAGGAATTTGCCTAATTGCATCTAATAAAGGAAGGTTTATGGTAACTTGCTTAAAAACCTCCAATATGTCATTAAAGTTCGATTCCTTCTTTATTGGTACTAATAGTTGGGGAAATGGGGCTCTAGGCACAGAATCAGACCTCTCAGGAACCGAATTGGCATCATCGAAATTTTATCACCCCCTCGCCTAGTGGTGGTCCCGAGGGGTGAGATCCCGAGGGGTGAACTACGGATGTTCACTATCGGGCATGGTTACCTGATTTTCTACTACTTTACCACTCCTAAGGGTTCTAATAGCATTCAACTGATTTGATGGTTTTGCACCTACTTCATGAACTCCTCTAGGGTTGGGTAGTATTTGACTAGGAAACTTACCTCTTTCTCTCAAAGACTCATTTATCAAACCAACCTGGGTTTTTAACTCGGAAATAACCTGACTATTTTCTTGTCCTATCCTGTTACTAGCTTGTAGACTTTGTTCTACTGATAGCTGAAATTTTGCAGTTTGCTGAGTTAACAAGTTGAGAGACTCCTCTAAGCTTAGGATTTTCTTATCTGACTTATTCTGAAACTGAGCTGGTCCCGAAGGATTCTTAGTATAGCCAAAACCTGGGGGAGCATTATAATTACTAAACTGACCTTGATTCTGGCCCTTAGACCACGAAAGGTTCGGATGGTTTCTCCAACCAGGATTATAGGTTTCTGAATATGGGTCAAACATCTGACGGTTATCAAATCTAGTGTTATTATAGAGAGCATTGGCTTGCTCTTCATTATTCTGGCATTCCCAAAAAGGCTCCACTCTACCACTAGTCTGACCCACTTCTAAAGCTTATAACCTTTTTGCTATTGCAGCAATTTTGGCATCTGATTCAAAGCCTCCTTCTACCCTATTAACGTTTCCTCTGCCTAGAAGAATTGTTTTCTGGGGTTCCCTATTATTTTCCCATTGTTGGGTCTTTTCGCGATTTCATGCAAATATGTCATCGCCTCATCAATCTGTTTGGTTTTCAAACCCACCCGTACACATAGATTCTCGCAACGTGGTCGTAGTGGAATAATCTAAACCCTCATAAAGGATCCGAACTAACCTAACCTTTTCTAAACCATGATGAGGACATTGGGCTAATAAATCATTGAACCTTTTCAAATACCTATACAAAGATTCTCCCTCTTGTTGAGAAAACGTGCAAATTTGCGTCCTAATAGACGATGTTTTATGCCTAGGGAAAAACTTGTTCAAAAAGGCAGATGTAAGTTGTTCATATGTTTCAATTGAACCAGAAGCCAAACTATATAGCCACGATTTAACTTTATCTTTCAAGGGAAAAGGGAATAACCTAAGTTTCAAAGCATCATCATCAAGGTTTCTAATCTTTAGGGTACTACAAATATCTTCAAAATCCCTAACATGGAAATAGGGGTTTTCATTTTCTTTCCCTAAGAAGATTGGGAGAAGCTGTAAGGTCCAAGGTTTAAGTTCATAATTTGCTTCCGTTTCAGCTAACCTGATACACGAGGGACGAGTAGTCCTAGTCGGGTTCAACAAAGCTTTCAAAGTTGTCATTTCTGGCACTATCGGAATATTAGGGATTGTCTCCTCAAACTGACGTTCAAAAACGGACTCTTCAAAAATAGGACTTTCTAAATTGAGGTAGTCGAGACACTTAGAACTACTAGGTTTATCTTTAACAAATCTACCTAGGGCGTCTCTTTTACGTTCAGGCATGCAAAAGAATAAGGAAGGGGATTCTATGCAATCACAAAACAAGGCTGACTCAACCAAATCAAACCTATTGATTTTTAGCAAACAAAAAGCATGATGGCTCCACTTAGATTGTTTCTAGACCATTTTCTAATCTTTCGAAAGGAAACTAGGTAAAATTTTAGAAAACCTCTAAAGAACGAGTTAAGCTAATAAGATACCCAATATAGTCCTTTTGAACGACTTTCCTACAAGCTCGTTACCTTATCGGTCTCGTTCTAGTCAAAATTTTAAGCTTGGGTTCGCGTTTGGTATAGTTTTCCTAAGGCGGGCAAGAAGAGAACGGTGATGAAATCCGAACCCTTATCTTGTATGGCCAGGCCTTGCCCTTTACTAGGAAATTAAAGTCCTTATTCAGTCCTCAACATATATGCATACGAAGGAAGATAGTAACTCGCTGACAGGGGATTCGCGAGTGTTTAGAATCTTACCTCCGCCTCAGACGGGGATGAATCGGTTGTAGTCGACTCGGGCCACTGACTCCTATGTCAGTGTACGAACCCAAGGTGCATAGACAATATCGTAATTGTCCTCCTTCTCTGCAAACAGTTTATATCTAAAGTACCCTTCCGTAGGGTAAAAAGAAAAATAATGTCCCAAAGTCCAAAAGTCCAAAGTGTCCAAAAAGAAAAGAAAAATTACAAAAATAGATAAACCCTAATACAAATTTTTTTTTTTAAAATAAAAATAAAATAAACAAACCCTAAAAAAAAATTAACTAAAATAAAATTGTCTTCTTTTCCGTTCTTTTCGCTTTAATCTTTAGCTCCAAGTCTTTATGAAATCACCAAACTCCTTGGCTCAATTTTCTTTATGGTCCAGAACCTGTAGACAAAAGATAAATACCCAAGAACGTAAAAAAGAACAAAAATAAATAATAATAATAAAACTAAAAATAAATCTAAAACCCTAAAAACAAGTCCGCGTCGGCGGCGCCAAAAATTGATGAGATTGTAGAAGTGGTAAATAAGATGTCGTTCTCTCGAACTTGTGAAGGATTTTTTTAGACTTAAATTCAAAACTAAAATAGAAAACTCACTAAAAATTATAGCAAACACTGACAAAGATGATATCAATATTAAAAGAACACTGAGGCTAAGATTCCACTATTTTCCAATTTCAAAGTGATTTAATCCAATATTTATATTCATGCAATTTTCTCATTCAAGTTGATTCTAAACTATTGCAACAAGTAAGATTCTAAAAATAACAAGTGTAAATCCGAAGCATAGAACATCAAAAACCTAGGTCCAAGTTTGCTCTATCAAAAGAAATCACAATTGTTTAACAAAAATCATTCAAACAATTATCGATCAAGGCAAAATAATCATAAAAATAATTGCAATAAATAGATAAATAAGAATATACCACTTCTTGTTGGAAAAATAGCTTCCTCTATCGCCTCAGCAATGGGGTTTAGCTCCTCATATTAACCACTTGCTCAAAATACATGTTTGTTGCTCAAAAGTTGATTAAAAGAGTGAAAAGATGTAAAGCATTATGTTTTGTAACAGATATAATCGTTACAGAACAACTGTTACAAAGAAACCCTAACACGGAACTGTTGCGAACTCGATTAATTGTTGGAAATATTGTTGCAAAGGGTATTGAATATGAAAGAATAGGTCACTGATTTTGCGACCTTCTTCTTCTGCTGTTCTCTGGTTCTTCTTCTACCTCTCGCATGTGTTCTCTGCAACTTGGTGTTTTTGCTCTGTAATTGCCCCAAACCTCCCCAAAGTGAACGTAACCTTATTTCTGACTCCAAGCAACCCTTTTATAGCCTACCAGACCTGATAACTCTCGGTGAAATCTCCGATTTATCCTCTCTTCCCTTCGTCCAAAAGTCACGGAATTTCTTCTCTGCCAATCTTGTTTACGCGACTTGTGAGTTGTAAAACTTCCCAAAACTAAAAGATACGAATCTCAGTTACAGTATATCCTTCCTTCACAACACCTAACTTTCATAAATATAACCAAGAAACTTCCGAGAATAACCATTGCCCTGTTTTGCTTCTCACGGATCTCCTGAGTTACACGAACTATCCAAACTTCTCTAAGGACTCAAACAAGACCAAATACATATATATCCAGCGTAAAATCCTCTCCCAGACGTTCACAGATTCACCAAACTCCGATAATATTTCTTCTCCCTGTTTCCTTGAAACTTCGTTTATCTTCCTCCTTTTTCGAATCTGGGACCTCTACTTAAATCCACTTAAATATCCGAATAGTAGCGACTGCAAATCACGCTGTAACTGAATTTTTTGAATTCAATTTTCCCGCCAAGAACTGTTTATCGTGAAAAAGAAATGGTCGCCCCCTAACCAGAGTAGGGGTGCAAATAGCAGCTGCCTTAGGGGTGCCCCTTAGTAATTTGGGTACCCCTTATCCATAGTGAGAGTCCGAATAGCAAGCGTCCTCCGGGTGCGCTTTTCAACAACTTTTCGAGCCGATTTTCCCAAAAATGATTATTGGCCAAAAATATCTACACACACATAACACACCTTAATAAGTACAAAAATGAGCACTATCAATATATAGAATCGAGACAAATTAGACACAAAAATGTGTCTATCAACAACCAGCGCCACTGTACACCACCTACAACCACCACCACTACCCACCACCGCCACCAACCACCACCACTTTCATACACCGCCACCAATCACCACTTGCAACCACCAATTCCACCACCATCATCTAGAGGCAACTTGCTGAAGTTGTCTTCAATAATGGAGGCAACTAGCTCAAGTTGTCTCCACATATGGAAGCAACTATCACAAGTTGTCTCCAAAAAAAAAAAATTATACACAAATAAGTGAACCTAGTGTGAGTCGAACACACATCTTCTGACATATAGTCAGTTGTGCTACCATTGCACCACAGGTTCGCCACACCATTAGTGTTCAACCAACAATTAAAACCACCACCATACAACACCACATCCTCCATCTCTGCTACCGCAACTCTACCTGCAACAGCTTCATGACCACAACCGTCTATGCACACTTGCAACATGAGCCGATAGCTGCAGTCACTTCCATGCCCCTACTCAAACACCATCAGCAACATACAAGCAAGAATAACTTCTTGTTCTCGCTTTCAATGCCTGGACACATATTGAGTTCCTTCTCAACTTCCTAAGCATTCATCTACCCTCTTGACTTTAAAGCATGAGCATCAGCAGCACAACCATCATCAGCAACTCAACACAACCCTATGTTACCATTGCACCACCAATTCGTCACAACTACTCTAAGATATAGGTATAAGATAATTTCCGATGAATGAATGGACCCAAAAACATAACCAAGTTGCCTCGGAACTGGAATCAACTAGCTGAAGTTGCCTCCAAAAGTGAAAGCAACTTTCTCAAGTTATCTCCAGAAAAAGGAAGCAACTAGCTCAAGTTGTCTCCAATAGTGGAAGCAACTTGGTCAAGTTGTTTCCAAGTTGGAAGCAACTTGATGAGGTTGTCCAGGGTTGCAATTACTTTACCTTCCCGACGGAACAGTTGTGATCCGTCAAGCAGCTAACCACCAATTCCAACAACACCAACAAACATATGCCAAGTTGCACGCACACAAGCAAAAATCAAAAATACAACCACAATCCCTTCACTTCGATTAACAACATCTCTTATGAACATCCCTGCATCTACCAACAACTTCAGCCTCTCAGCATCAAACCAACATGTCCCATTTCATTTGCCTAGCATTCATCTACTCCATTTCAAGCCTTCAAAATGATCATAGCCACACACAAACTGCAGCTTTTCACTGCACCTGCAATATCATTTCCTTGCATACATCTATCTCATTGCATTCATTAGCTCATAACCATCAACCTGCTAACACTTGCAATTTGTATTTGAAACTTAGGCATTCATATAACCATTATCGAGCCAACACAACATCCATTCTTTCTTCATTTGTCCTTAGCTTTAGAACTATCTCAGATTCCTACTTCAATGAATATCAACAACAACATAATTAACCCATCACCGAAAACCAGCCATTTCATTGCAGCCTTCATATCTCGTCTCACAAGCACCATTATCATTTTTGCAAACCTCATATTCAGTTCATTACTATAACCACCAAACCGAGGCATACACTCATTCCTTGTTTTTGCTGAGTTATGCCTGCAATTCAAACTTGAAAATCTCTAGTTTTACAATCAACACAACCAACAAAATCCACCATATCTATCTGAATTATCAGTCCCAAATCTCCTTCTCATCTCTGGAATCGATCAATGCCCTTGAACTCTGTATGTAATCAAAAGCAGATTCAAGACAACGCATTAACATCAACATCACCTGCATCTTCGCTAACCACCGCCACAAATACGCCACCGACTCCAATTATAACACCACCAACAACCACCTAAAAAACACAAGCATCTCTTCGTACCACCTGCAATCTCACATACAACCACTACATAAACCATTTCAACCGCCAAACAAACTTCAACCCATAAACCCTAGATTCAATTCTTCAATTTCATCTTCTCTGTTTAACATTCACCAAAACACCATTGTTGAAACTTCCACCACTAACGCTGCAACAACACCAACACCACCATCCAACACCAATACACGAACAAAACATTAACCCACCACTGTTATTGACCCTATGAATTCAATAATAAAATTCACTAAATCGAATCTTCAACTCAAATCCACAAGAAATATGAATCTCGATTCGAAATTATCAAATTGAAAACCAAAAATCAAATTAATCTTTGAATCTGTTTGAAATCAGAAGAGGAAGAATAACTAAATCATAACTAAGTTTCAATGGTTCAAACACACAAATCTTTGAATTCAAAAATTACCTGAAACCGAAATCTGGAACTTTAAATCTCTGAATCTAAAAACCTTACTTTATGAGATCTGATTATGGAGATATTCGAGTAAAGATAATTCTGGAATTTTGGCAGAAATAGAAATAGAGATGGTGATGTAGTGGAGGTGGTGTTGCGAGGACGATGACGATGAAGATGGTGGTGGTGGCTGTAGTGGCGACGGAGATGGAGAGAGTTTCATTGGTTTTTCTCGAGTGAGAATAAAGAAGAAGATGAAGAAGTATAAGAAGTAAAGGTTAAAAATGGGATTATGTGAATTATTTATCTATTCATAATTTCAATTATGCCATTAGGGGTATTTGTAAAGACTCATAAGGGTATTTGTGATAGACCCATGGATAGTAGGGGCATAAATAACATTTCCACTTAATTGTCTCACTAAAACCATTCCATTAAAAACCCAACAGGAAAAAATATGGATTAAGGAAAAAGAGCACAAATATCAACATTAAAAGAAATTTAAATGTCAGAGATGTTGCTTCGTTAAAACCTTATCAGAAAAACCACATGGGACAAAACCTGAAACGAAGGGAAAAGAGTACAACTTTTGACGTATTTATTGATGCTAACCCAATTATATGAGTTTTTCAAAAAATAAGCATCAAAAGAATAACTCTAGTCTATCTTAAATACGAGTTTATGCTAGCATAATTCTAACTGCAGATTTAAGAAAGAAAGATATAAATAAAATAGAATTTATGCTGCTAAAGCGTGGAATTTTGTGTTTTTAAGGACTCCTCAAGAGACCTATAACGTTGAAGTCATCAACTAATTAATCTGGATTTTCGGTTTTGTACCAAATTTCTAAAAACACATAGAGGATTGTTCAACATGACATAATCAAGTCAAATGGCTGCCTGAATATGTTCCCAACCACATTTCTTGTGTAAATGCAATACGAGTCCTTCAAGGACTACCACGCTAAAAGCATCATACATGAAGAACAAAAATTTATTGAATCAATCCTTGGGTCTGAGAAGAAAAAAAATAGACCCTAAAATCGTTTTTACAACGAACCTATTTCTCATATAACACATTATGACTACACCAACCTGTAAGTAATAGGCTTGCAATTTTAAGGTTTTAAGTCTTGGATCCAAAATCGGCGTTAAATGAGAAAATAATCCAACTTAATTGGATTGTATGCCAACCAATCACGTATGTCGATATTCCTCTGTAGAGGGGTTCACAGCCACCATTTTTTATTATTTCAGTAGCTACACTAAATGAATATTCGATAACATTTAATTAACCACGATCCAACACAATTCTCAAACATAATTCATAGAATTACTGGTACCAGTGCCCGCATGCATTATAATCTACCGATCTTCCAGTGAGGAGATATGAACCGAGAATGTGGATATTTTTGATAGACTTTATCGGAGCACTATCTGTAGCTTATATAAAAATGCTACATGATTACTAGATGTGATTGAATTTGCGTTTTCAAAGGGCATAATTAAGCTCATGAGAAAGCTAATTGAGATATTTTCACACCTATTTAATGGCAGCCTTTTTCGATTTGATCATGATGGGAGAGAAATGATAAAACCTTTTAAGTTAATTAATGTCAACTTCTAATAACATAGAGTCTCCCCTTGATTCTGGCGGAAATTGTCATCTCATATACGAAAATAAATTTCATAGAATATTATCCGATTAAATCAAGGACATATACTCGTAATATATTCTGGATTTTAAGAACAATACCAGTTGGACTGTAGATAATGACTTCAAAAGCCATAAAAAAAAATTGTCCTTAAAAATTGTAGTCTACTTGACATAAAAATATAACATCAACCATGAATTTTAATGGTTACAACCAAAAGCATAAAAAAATGCTAATAAATCTCCAAAATAAAAATAAAAATTGCGACCTTTACGGACAACAAGATAATGATTCAGAATGAGATTTTGGACACTTCTTTTTCAAAAGAAATTAACTTCAAGATCAATTTAGTCACTACAAGGACTAATAATATAGGCTAATAAGCCGGGTGCGCACCCATTGACCTTTTGTGTCCTACCGTATTCCAACAGTAATAACCATTCGGGAGATTAGCAATAGGAAGAAAAGTAATAATAAAACAATTACTCAATATCCCCAGAATGCAACAATTAGTGTTTGCAATTATGAATACGGTAATAACCAATCTCATCCTTTTAAGATCCAATGAGAAATCAATTTTTAAATTTTTTAAATGATTCTTTTGAGAAAAATAAAGAAATCATTATCATTAGAAAAATCTACTTTTTGGTTGATGAAGATTTCTTTGAAAGAATAGAAATCAATAACCAATATTGGCTAAAAGTTGTTAGGATGCCAATTTTTACATCTCATTAAGGAGAATTGATGGGTAAAAACCAATATCAATTGGTTTGGCCAATTACAAAAATTGTATCGACAAATAAAGATATAGTCGTTTTTATCATCGCGTATGGAAAATCCATCTTATGTCCGACGGATGGTTTCTTGTAAATAAATGGAAACCAAAGACAAAAATCACATGATCTAAATCCAACGGATTAAGATACCAAATTAAATTGGCCGTAGGTTTTTCAACCATGCACGTGATTAGTTGTCGTCATAAAGGTAATTAGACTGCTATACCACCAATTTTTGGTGATTACAATTTCATTAAAAAGAATACAAATTGTAAACCATTTGTTCAATAGATTTTCTTTTCCTTTCTCTATAGCAAAAAAAGAAATTAGAGAAGAAAGAAAACACCAATTTTTGATCATTACAGTTTCATTAAGAGAATAGAAACTGTAAACCATATTTCGGTGGATTTTTTATTTTTATTTTTCTCTATAAAGAAAATAGAGAAAAAGAAAATGAATCTATTCAACAAAGTAGATCACCGACGTCCAATAATTATGGTCCGGTCTTTCTAGGATTAAACTAAAAGAGTTTTGTTGCACTCAGAAAGAAGAAGAGAAAAACCATTTTCTCATGGCGTAATATAAGATCCGCCACAAAGGAGCAATCCATCATGCTTAGGCCATATTGACCGAGCATACACATAACCAAAAGTATATAATAACAATAAAAAAAATCGGTTAGGGATTCAACTAACAATACTAATAAGAAGATGATATAAGATAAGCATCATCAAGGTTCCTTATCACCGTGAGATGTATAGCTTGCTGTGATTGCCCAAAGATGCTTTGCAAGGTGTGATTTTCATCCAACCAAGGCGAAGTACATACAAATACAAAAACGAGAAAAACAAAGTTAGTGGACTTGTTAACCACATTATGTATAATGACTAAAAAAAAACGATAAATAAAGTGAAATATTGATTTTTGATGTCCCCTTTTCCCTTTTAATGTTCAAAGATGGACGGATTTGTATCAACACCGTCTCCGCTTTTGTTATTAGTGTTATTAGAAACGATTCCAGGGCTTAATATGAGGCGTGCAGTCGGTAGAGCAACGTGCATGATAATATCTTGTAAATAGAGAAAATAGAGAAAAAGACACAAAGTAAAGGGGAAGAAAAGAAAGAGAAATTATATTAATCAGTCTATAAATACAAAGGTTTGAGACTCTATTTATAGAGTTTACATACTTGGTGCCCAAGTAATAAGGTTCCACAAAAGTGGACATCTACATAATAAACTGCCGTTTATAACACACCTTAGGGTTCTGACTACCTGAACATCTACCTCCAGTTTCCTGCATAGATAATCATCTCAGTGGTAAAAATCAACGGTTGCGGATGTACATTAGAGCTACAGTGTGCACTTGCCCTTACATCAGGTGGACTCTAAAATAAGATAGATCCACAGGTAGGGTTGAGTCAATATTACAACCACATTTAGGGCTGTCAATGGATAAAAATCCATCGGATATTGGCAATACTCATAAGGTTAAGGTTAAGGGTTATCGGATATCCGGTATCCGATAATATCCGTCGGAATTCAAAAATTCCATATCGATAAGGTTAAGGATAAGCTATCGGATATCGGATATTATTCCGATAATTTCCGTTATCTACTCATGATACAAAAAACTTCCAATAATTTCCGATAATTTTCGTTAATATTCAATAATTTCCGATAATTTCCGTTAATATTCGATAATTTCCGATATTTACTTAGGAGAGACGTAATCAAATGGCTAAAGAGTAAACCTAAAGGGTATTAGGTATCGAAAATTTCCGAAAATTTTATGATATAGTTATACACTAACGGTATCGGATATTAACCTTACGGAAACTCCCTTAACCGGTACCGTTATGTTAATAAACGGATATCCGTTACGTTAAGGTTATCGAATATCGGATAATCGTTATGTCGGATATTAACCTAACGGAATCCGGATATTCGGAAACGGATACCGGATATCGAATATCCATTGACAGCCCTAACCACATTGGGATGTGTGCTCAATGTTAGTCAACACAAGAAATGGTACGTGAATGTGGTCAGATAAGTAGGCTCAGGAAAGGTTAGTGTGAGCCTTCTGCATTGGCCAATCAATTCTCGGATAAAACATTACATAGTACTGGCCAAGCAAAAATGATATATATCCCACGACAAATGTTATTCCGCACAGTTTTGCGGGAAGTTATCCCGCTTAAGCGACTTCTTTACCGTTAGATGATCGAATCAACGGTTGGATTCACGCTCAGGAAAGGACCCACCATTTTCATAAAAGACCCACCATTTTCCCTAAAGGGTTCAAGG